>JAWWTY010000123.1:19037213-19305429 GCA_035222235.1 Margarornis squamiger | reverse complement strand
TAAAAAAAAAAAAAAAAAAAAAAAAAAAAAAAAAAAAAAAAAAAAAAAAAAAAAAAAAAAAGAGAGAAGAAAGCCAGAGCTGGAAATATAGTAGAAATGAACAATACACTTTCAAAACCAATGATTTGCACTACCAAAATTTATAGAAGAGTGTTTTCAGAAGCTTCCTACCAGTCTGTCTCCACTGGTTCTTCCCACTGGAAAACAGCTGTGACCCTCAGAAGCATTACTGACTGAGCTGAATCTCAAATTCCTGATATGCTAGAGCACTATAAAAAATTAACTGGTATTTCCTTAAATAATGTAAAAGCATCATTACATTCTACGAGTGCAGAACTGCTTTCTCTCAAACTTAACAACAAAATGAAATCCAGGAAAAGCTTTTTTGCCTAGACTGAAAAAAATAATTCAATAGTAATTAGTCCTTGTGGAGAAAATGCTGCATAACTTTACACACAAATCCTACAACTGGATCTGTACGAAGTTTCCACATCTATGCCAAATTATCAAACAAGCTATATAAACACAGTTAATTCATTAAGACTGGGGGACTTAGGATGCATATTCCAGTTCAACTGTCTATCACAAATCAACTGTGTGACTTGAACACAATCACTACTTCAATTTCCCGTGTATGAGGAAAACAGCTATACATTCATACCTCAACACTCACGGGGGCTTTCACAGCAATAACCAGGGCAAAAAATAGTACCATCGATAGGCCACCTAAAACACACGGATACAAAACCATCATCACTCGAATCTGGTAATACCCCTCAACAGTGTATTTTTTCCTTCTAGTTTTTCGTTCTTGTGAGGAATTACAAAACATATGCAACAGACTACAGCTCACATTTAATAAAATCGTCCTTTTTCCACATTCAGGACATTACTGCTTTTACTTACTGCTTGCCTCTAGTTTCTCCTCCCTCATGCTATCATATATTATTATAAAACAACTACCCTCTACAGGACAGTCACATTTCAGGTAAAGGCAGCAGACTTCATAGAAAGCATTATCACTTCACTGCCACACAATGGAGAAACAATACTACAGGCTTCAGTCATGGAGCATGTGAGTTTGTATTATTTAAGTCACATACTCCACCACAGTGTGGTGGGAACAAGTCAAAAAGGAGTAAGTACAAGTAACCACACATTTAACTAGTAAACAGTTACAGAGATTTAATATTGTTGTTTGTAGAATATGTAGCTGTATCTTCCATACTCTCAAAGTTATAGGCCCTTGCTGAATACACAGGGAATAGGAATACACACAGAATGTTACAAGTACAAATGACTGTATGTATTTTAAGTACTTGCAAGTTCTGTATTTTTCATGCCATCTCACACAGCCAGTACATTTAAAAGCTAAAGTCTAATAAAAAACCATATTTACTTTATCAAGGTAAGCTAGTTTCCTCTCACTGCAAAAAAACTGCCAAATAAATGCAATATTGAAAAAAAAATCATGAAACTGCAGTTATTTCTCAGGAAACAAACGCAGCCCCTACTAGCCATTATTTATGTATACACTTCCTTTTGTCCCCCCCTCCCACGCCACGATGACCCCCTCTCCCATTGCAGTAAAACTATTCTCAAGGGGAAGACCTGAGGCACTGAATCTTATAAAGGAGTAACTTTTGCAAGATAAAAAATAGAGTTCAGTTCTTACCCCTAACAAGCTGGTAGTTATTCAAAAACTACATTCCTCACCACTTAATAATTTGACTATAAGTGTTTATAAGGTTTCTTTTCCATTGATATGTTTCCTGACACATGAATGCTATTTCATCTCATTCTTTACTTATATCAAACTCAGAAAAAACACTGTGCAACATTCACTTCTTCCCTTGTCGCAAAAGTCTGTAACACTTCATAAATACACAGCCTCCTTTTATTAGGATACCTCCAGAAGTACAGTGAAAACAATGCAGGAACTTAAATACATGGGAAATGTCATGTCCTCAGAATATGCTGATTTACATTTTTCAAAATCTATCATTAAGTTTAATTTTACAAAATGCTTTTCTCTGTGACTTGTATCTCCCTAAATGCCAACAACACATAAAAACTGTACATTGGCCTATGCAACTTTGTCCTTTCAAATACTGCAAATGGGCTAATCCAACAAAGCCATGGTGTATCTTCCATGAGCCTTCATGGAGAAGTGAGAATTTCTACAGATGGAGCAACATCTCTCTTTCAATTTATGAAACAGTATTCAGAAGGAAAAAAAACCCAAAACATGGAACAACTTAAACTCCGCAATGTAAAGTTATTAACTTCAAAAGCTTATGTGAGACATTATGTTTGAATCAAGGAGAAATTCAACCACACACAGCTTATGCACCACAAGATCTCATACTCTCACACAACCATACGCACAGACCTGAAGATACAGGATGCTTTTTCAGCATCTTCTGTAACTAACAGACTTAAAAACTAAACACTATCTCTTGTAATCCAGACATGACATATACTCCATGCACTGTTCCAGGTCCTCCTTCTGGTACAGCTCCCCATGTGTACTCAGGCCTGCACTAAGCTCTCCAGAAGGCAGGCCCCATTCAAGCCACCAGCTACTCCAAAAAGTCCTGCCAGGAACCAGAGCCAGGGCTACAGGACTTCATGCTGTGGGCTGACAGACAACCTTCCCACTGAACTGAATTCCCTCATCAAACTATGGCACAAAGCTGCTGCACTTAGGGATCCCTCCAAGTCCAGATGGGGAAGTTATTCGAACTGCAGGGACCACTGCACTCGAAGAGGTAAAAGAAGCCCAACATGCAGAAAATACACCTTATTTGTATGTCTCGCTTTCGGTGGATCCTGGACAGTTGTGTAGTACCTTCTCCTGAGACGGTGCTGCCTATTTAGGGGATGTTGCTCTCTGATTGGGATGCAAGAGACACACTTCAGGGTAAAAACAGTCATCATCTCTAAAAGCCATACCTAAATAGTCATGTCTCTAAAAGGACTTTCTAAGACTAGTTGTTCCTCAGGGTTGTTCCAGGTCTGAGTCAGCCCTTCCCACTTACATTTCCAAGAAAACATTCTTGAAATATTTTTTTTACTGTTTCTGTAATAATTCTCTGTATTACAGCAGCCTCAAAAATCATGGCTAAAGCAAGCCACTGCAGAGATAATCACTAATGCAAAAAAAAAAAGGTACTACTACTACTTCTGGTTAAAGACAAATTATTGCTTTCTTTTATACCAGCTGCATTTGTACTACAGGCACACATACAATGAAGATTTGTAAAGAAGACAAGAACCCTCCTGAATGATTAGCCACAATGTCTTTGCTATCTGAGCTTTTCCAGTTCATTAATATTTCACTTTTATATATTCCTCAGCTGCTTTTACAACATGTTCCTTTCTTTCCTTCTTAAGTATGAGCAAGGAGAACTGTTTGAAGTAACTAGTAGACCTTGCCTCACATCCCCACCTCCTTGCCCCCTGAGAGTTTAACACTTCAAGTGCAATATATACTGGATAGAAAAACACATCTGGCGCAGAGAGGGATAAGAGGATATTCTGAGTCTCCTTTCTAGTTCCATTCAACTATAAAGGTGTGCAGTAAGAAAACAGAGTGTACTGCAGTTTCAGTCTATGCCAAGGTACTCAACTGCTGTCAATCCGAAAGGCAAGAGAGAGACAGAAGGTTGGGGCTGGGGGGGAGAGGGGTGTCCCCCGTTCGTGGAAAAGCAAAATAACCTCGTTCCTTTGCAAGGCAACTCACAACAACATTCTTTTCCTAGCTGAAAGTGAAAGATAACCTCTTTAGTCAGAAGAAGCAACACAAAAACTGCCTAGAGGAAATACAGGATTTTCATGAACCTTTTCCATACTAAGCACTACCGTCACCATCTGCTCCACTTTTTAAGCATGCCATGCAGTTTTGGAAAACACAGGCAGCATCCTCCAGTTCCTGCCTTAAAATCCACGGCAAATGTCACACATGACCGCCAGTGCCCTGGCCCTACCCATTCATGTTTCTGAAACCACTTCTCTCCATCTTCTTCATAGGTTAATTGCGGATGGCTTAATAAACACGGAGGGAGCAAAAACAAACAGAAAGCAGAAACGCCAAAAACACCCACCCAACCTAACAAAAACACGGACCTGCTCCTGCCCGCCGTCACCTGCAGCAGGAGCAGCAGCAGCAGCGGGAGCGATGGCCACGGCGGTGCGGGCACCCTGCCCCGGCTCGCACCTGCGGCCGCCCTCGCTAACGCGGCCGGCACGGGAGCGCGGCTGCGGGCGGGCATCGGCGCGGGGCTGCGGCACCGCCATCCTGATCCCCCGACACCCTGATCCCCGGCACCCTGATCCCCGGCACCGCCATCCTGATCCCCCGACCCCCTGATCCCCGGCACCGGCACCGCCACCCCCGACACCGCCACCCCGACCCCCGGCACCGCCGCGGCCGCCGCCCCGCCCGGCAGAGCCGAGCCCAGGGCCGGGGGGCCGCCCTCGCCCGGGCCGACTCCCGCCGCCACCCCGGGGCCCCTGCCGGGCCGGCCCGGGCGGGGCGACGCGGCCCCCGGGCACCCGCACGGCGCGGCCTGGGCCGGCTCTGCGGGCGATGCGGCTCTGCCCCGCGTTACCTGGCCGGGCTCCTCCGACGCTCGCCGCCCGCCGGGGGCCGGGCACGGTGCTGGCAGCGCAGCCCGCCCCGCTGCGTCCCCGGCTCGGCTCGGCTCGGCTCGGCGCTGCGCCCGCCCGGCGCCGCGGCAATGATCCGTCCGGAGCGGCGGCGCCCCAGCCCGCCCGTCAGTCCGCCCGCCCGCCCGTCATGTCGCGGCCGGTGTGTGTGTGTCTGTGTGACTGTGTGTGTGTGTGCGGCGGGCGGGCAGGGAGGCCGGGAGGGATGCGGGGGCGGTCCGGGGCGGCGCTTCCGCGCGTGTGCCGGTGCGGGGCGCGTGTGCCCGCGGCGCGGGGCGGGCCCGGGGGGCGAGCGGGAGCGGCGGGGGGCGACGGGCAGCGTGTCAGCACGCGTGTCTGTGTGTGTCTGTGTGTCTGTGTGTCTGCCTGCACGCGTGGCTTGGGGGTCGCTGCGCGTCCGTGTGTCCGTGTGTCCGTGTCCCCGGGCGGCGCAGCCTCCCCAGCCGCCTCGGGCGAGAGGCGAGCAGGCGGAGACGGGGAAAGTCCGAGTCCCACCCCCCGGGAGGAATTCAGCTCCGCTCCGGTGTGTCTGCGCTCACCATCTGCTCAGGGATTTGTATGTGTTTTTTCCCTTTCCCGGAGGGTGGCGGAGCCCTCTGATTTCACTTCCTCGTCCTCTTTTTTCAGAGACGTGTTTTGTAATTCTTTCCCAGTTGCTCCATCGCCATCCCGGCGCATTGCCCGTCCTAGGGAGGGAACGAGGAAACAAGGTTTAAGAAGCAGCTCCACACCAGAGATCTTGGCTACGCGGCTGTAAGAGCAGGAGTGATTTCCCTGGAATATCTGGTGAGGGCAGAGGTCAATTACGTGGTGTTTAGGTGTAATGAATTAAGTTCCTTATTCAATTCAGAAGGAGAGAGTAAAACAGGAAAACCCACACTCTCTGTGGCTAATACTGCAGGACTGTGACTGAGTTTTCATACCCTATTTTTCTTTGACAGTGTATACACAAACCCTCCTGTATCACTTACCAAAACTACCTCACCTGGTTAAGAACACTAAAGTAAAATGAGTGACAATTCAAAAGTGACAGGCTGCAGGTATATGCCCTATCCCTTCATATACCAAAACATAATATGCATAACTCCTTACATTGAAGAAACACATCAACTTTGCAGACTTTAGTCTCAACGGGAATACAGTGTATTCATTCTGTGACATTAGTGTTCATCCTCAAACTGAAGAAGCCAAAGAAATTTCAACTATTAGGCTTATACGGAGAAACACAGATCAGAATGGAATCAATGAAAGTAAAACAGATTTCCACAAAATACAGCTACAACTTAAGAGCAACAATAAGGTTCTGCTGGAATTCTGAATAAGAATTGTGTGAGAGTGCAGAAGTCAGTGTCATACTTGGTATAAAAATATCAAGAAACAATGCTTACAGATACAGCTTTGCAAAAGCTAAACTTTCAAACAAGTGAGTTCACTGTTCCTAATTAAATATAACTGTCAATCTGTTCAACGTGTTCACGAGACTGTTCTGTGAAATACAACAACCAAACCTAAACATGTTTCTGTTTCTTCTTCAGCCATATAAAAGACCTAAACCAGATAAAGTATTTTACAGTCACAGAGGAAAGTTTGGCATATGCAGCACACAGACGTATTGCAAAAAAATGCTACATGGAGAGAAACAGAATTTTGGTAACCTGTCATCCGCATTTAAAAGGCAAAAGATCTGATATGATACCACCTCAAGAGTAGATATTCGTTATGGAAAGTGCCTACCTTCACAATTTGGGAGTTTCAAATGACAGTATGCAGTAACCAGATCATTTTACTGAGAGCTAGTTCATAACCCTGCCAAGTATTTAAGCATTTACTGAACTCCACGGGCATGAGTCGTCTCAATGAAGATGAGGATATTTGCCGTAAGTAAAATTGTGGGCCTGCTTAGCCACTTTAGGCTGAGACAGCCTTGAATTTAGAGGCTGAGGAATCTGTGTTTTGCTGAATCAGCCATCTCCTAGAGTCTTGCATGATTTTTGAACTCTGTCTCCCACCCTCCTTCATACTTGAATTCAGCAGAAGGTCCACAGAGCCTCCTAATGGTTAACTCTGGCTCTCCCGTTTCTGTATGCTCTCCTGCATGCCTTTGCCTGAAAGGTGAGTCCCTCTGATTAAGCAGAACTTCCATACACACTCCCAAGTGATGCACCCAGTGAAGCTATCAAGGCTTTGATCAGCCCAGTGAGCACAGCCAGCCAAACAACAGAGCCAGCAGCTAGAGCTTGTATGGAATAGCGCCAACATTAAACTGCACTCTAGTGATCAGGGGGAAGCCCCAAACATTGTCATAAGTGTAAGCATCAAGCAGTACCTGTTTTTAATTGGTTTGCTAGCTGAGGACCCAGCAGAGAGATAGCTATGGGAGATACTGGAAGAGAAATACTTGTGTTCACCACATTCTAGATCTGCCCAAGCACACGTAAGCTGATTCTCTTTCCACACACATCTCCCCACCAACCCACACTTTCCTACTGGTGTTGCTCTGGTGACTTCAGTAGAAAGCTTCTCTATGGCAGGGTGTTTCACCAAAATCTACATTAGGCTTTGCTAGCACAAGGCCTTACAAGGAAATACCAGATTCAGAAATGTGCAGATTCACCAGGAATAAAACTTTCTCACTGACTGAGAATTAAGTGTCATGAAAATCACTACAACTAACATGTCTGATTCTCTTGCATTGTCTGCTCTTTTCATTCTCTCTCAGTTTGCATTCATTCCTTGTTGCCTGACCAATGATTTCACATAATCCCCATGCTTGATGCTGCATTCTGCCAAAAAAGTAAGAGGCATACATGTTTTCCACACTTTTATCCCTTGTTTTTTTGTTGGGATTTTTTTCCTCCCACATGTATGGATCCATCCCAGGCAGGCAGAGGGGAAGCTGAGATATGTGACATCAAATCAGTTTCAATAGCTGTGTCCATCACGGTTGAGCATGTATTCTTGAGTAACCTTCTTCAAGGCCTCAGCCCTTCACCAAACGAGCATCTCTGTATTCTTGAGACAAGAGAAGTGCTAGTCTGCCTTATTCAATAGACTGTACACTGAGTGGCTGTCTGCATGAGTGACCCTAACTGCATGGAGTTTGGGACTGGCTAGAGCTGTAAACAGCCCTTTTGGGGTAAACCAGGTTAATCTCTGTTTTGTAGGAACATTTTACAAACCTCAAAGGAAGTAGTTCTAGAGAACAGGCTAAATATGGCAGGCAGTGAGTCACGACCACAGTTTGCAAGAACAGCCTAGCCTTGGCACTGGGGTACTCAAGCATCTTGGGAGGTCCAGAGAATGTATGGACTTCACTGAAGTTTTTCCTCCAACAACACCGTTTGAGCCACATTGACATTAGGGGTGTTTCTATACCACAGCAGCCACAAAGCACTCTGGTCAGGTCCTGGTTTACCTTACCATCAGAGGAGAGTGCAAAGGAAGCCTCCTGTACGAAATTGCTTCCATTCTTCTTTCAACAGACATCTGTTCAGTGAAGCATTGTCACACTAATCAATATGTATTGGTTTTGTATTGCATACAATCATATCCACTTACACCTTTGGAGCAAGGATTAATCAAGTGACCTTTCACTTGCTGTATAGTGCCATATATGTGCAATATACTGAATAAATATTGAAACTGGTCAGTTTGTTAAAAGCGATGGATTTTATCATGCTAACACTGAACCCTCAAAGGACATTGAAGCCCACTTTAGTTAATCATGAAAGAATAATGATCTGAAGCAGTTTTTAAATTAATGTTCATGCATTTTGTTCCATGCTTTTAAACAGGCTGTAAATTGATTTATACTCTGTCTCTTGGCTCCCTCAGCACCAATGACAAAAATGACACCACTTTTTAGAACTATAACCACCTTCACTACTGAGGTCAGAAAGAACAATTACAACTATAAATACAGAATTTCTATTCATTCATAAAGATAAATGCTCCTTACACTTCAAAATTTAGTTTATTAAATTGAACAAAGAAGGTTATTTGACTGTCCCTGTAGTGAGATAACTGACACAAATTTACCTTTGATGAAAAATCTCCAGTTTGGCATTAAAACTGCCTTTTCTCCTTGTTTAGTCTATTAAAACAGCTCAGTTCATCTATTTTGGCTTAGCTATTTCCTTTCAAACAGTTAATGCAGATATTGTCATCTTTCATTGCTGGAAATTGTGATGCCAGTGAATGTATAACTACCACAGAAGGGCAGCAAAAAGATTTCTCCTTAAGAAACCAGCTTTGTGAATACATTCTTCTAGTTAGTTGGGTTTTAAACAGTGTCAGTATACAAGGTTCTTGCTTTACTGTTTTAAACAGTGTCAATATACAAGGTTCTTGCTTTACTGTTATCAGTACAATCAAAAGAGTAAAGTATCTCATCATCTCTAATATTCATATAAATTATATTAGCTGTAAAATTTGTTGACATTTCCATAGAGAAACATGCCTTAACTGGAGAACGTGGTTTTCTACAAGTGTAAATTTATTTATTTCAGTATTTCACTGAAACTCTCCTGGTGAACAAAATAAGACCTCTAACATAGAGGGATATTCCCCCAGTAAAATCTGCACACTGACTGAGGGTCCAGTTCTGCAGTAGGTGAGCAAACTCCTGGTTCTCCATTGTAATCCCCAAAGCTCCACATGGATACATAAGCCTGAAGGACTCTGAAGGACTTGAGCATTGTATTTTCACAAAACAGCATCTAATAAAAGCCTCCAATGGCTGCCTTGTCTGTTTGCATGCCTTTTTATTTGAACAACAGAAGTCTGCATGCATGCAGTTTTACTTTTCATTCTGAGTTCTTTCACTTGGAGGATCCCCCTGACAAAATATTTTGTTTCTCCAGGCTACAAGGGTTTATTTGTAAATTGTCTGTTCAGCTCTGTAATCTTACTTAAATTGTAGAAATATTTTGGTTTGTCTAGGAATTTTTTTTTAAGATTATTTTCATAACATTTACATGTTTGGCAAAGTTGAAGTTGGCAAGTATTCTTTTCAGCCTTGTTATTTATCAATTGTATAAAATAGGAAAAGGGAGGAAGCTTGCTGAAAGGGAAAACTGCATTTCAATTTGAAACAGACTGAGTGCTAGCATCAAAAATGTAGTTTGAGGGTGGTATTTTTTACCAGAAAATAGAGGATTAAAAAAGATAAATGTGTGCTGCATTTTACAGTATCTGTGACTACGACGCATCATCACAGCAGGAGCTTTCTTCAGTACCACTGAACCTGGGGCAGCTGAGCAAATTCTGCATTTAAGTCTCATTAATTTGGCTTGCCTTGGGCCTAAATCGCACCTCAAGTAGCTCAGTTAGCATGGAATTATGAAAGTTTTCCTCATATGTTTAGCAAGCAGTAACTTCTCTGCAGACAAAAGCTCACAGATGAGACAAAAAACCAAGGTAGACATCATCTGAGATTAAGCAGAGAAATGTAGAACGTCCAGGTGGAAACATTAATACCCTGAAATGTATAAGGGGCACACACATTACACAGTATAACACCTAAAAGACCAGTTGCTGAAAAAGTTTCCAGCACACATGGACTGCAGAGCCCTTAGTCTGTTGTTACAGATAGTCCATACCACAGGTTTTGCTTGGTACTGTTCACTCAGGTGGAAAGCCAGCTTTCCAGTGCTGCTGTACTTCTCACTCCTGCCCTGAAATGCCCATATTCTTCATGTGCCCATAAACCAATACTGACTTTACAGAAGAGAAAACATTTCTTTCTCCACTTCTTTAGCTTAGTAAATTAAAAAAAAAAAAAAAAAACAAAAAAAAAAAAAAAAACAAACACCAAAACAAAACTGCTAGTAAGAACATCTAGATAAGCTTCAAATATTGGTCAAATAAGAATTAATATTAAAATCAGAAGACTACATCATGAATTTTATATTAATCAACTGACTAGTATGATCTATGACCAATATATTGGCAACACCCAGAAATATGCATAAGCTTATTCAGTTACTGATGTTTTTACACACAGCTCTTCAGTTTGATCTTCATGAGGAGGAATCTTCCTGGAAAAACATACTGGAAATAAACACACAATAACTTCTGAGTTCCCTCATCCCTTATCTCTTTATATCCACCATGCAGTGGTCACATTGGCAAGAATTTGGAAAGCTATATTGCTATATTTGGATGGTCACCAGCGCTTTTTCAGGAAGGCAAAGGATTTAGTCTTTGTATGAAACACCAGCTCCATGTTTCCCCAAGCACAGAAGAAAAACACGAGTTTTTTCATCTTTAGCAGTCATACAAACCAGTCTGTGACAGACCTCAAATGCCCATACAACAGAAAAGACATACGCAAGACAAAATTAAAGCATTTTAGGCTTAACTAAAACTTCCAATTTTTTAATCTAAGAGGCATATTGTTTAGGAGCTATTACAACATGGTGCGCCTGAATACTCACTGTGCATGTTCTTGTGCCCTGTCTGAGGCTGCAGATGGAGAATGGACATACGGAACTAAAAGAAACAAGTCTCGCATTGACAGCCCCTTGCTGAGCTGGGGTTGGAAAAAAGCTCTCAGCCTGACCTCATTACCTTTTTCACAGCACCACCCTTACTTGGTATTTGCTGCCACGTGCAATGCAGTCAATCACAGGCAGATCTGTATAAATTTGAGGTAGCATTTCAGAGTAGCATTTGCATGGAAATTTCCAAATCGGCACCAAAGTCTGAAAGAGGTTGGTGCCTTGCATTTCACTTCAGGTTGCTATTGTGGCAAGGACAGCTTTGCTTCATCAGCCACTGCACTGGTTTGTGTGATCATGGAGCTCAGGGAGAGAAGGCATCGAGCCACCAGCTCTCACAATGTGCAATCAGTCTGAGACACAAAGATATGCTGAGATGCATCCATTTTCACATTTGTGTCTATTATGCCTAGCTTCATACTTAGTATTTATGGAAGCAAGGGCATTTTCTTTATTCAGACATCTCATTTTTAAAAAGGCTTCCAAAAATACTCAAGTCTCTATTAAAGATGGACAAATGCTGAAACCCATGTTGTGATTTTGATTTAAGTGCAAGGTCTGCTGCTAGGACTGGAAATCCAGTCTACTTAATGGATTTATTGGGTTTTGTCTTACATCCTAAAGGATATTTCTTACTCCATTGTATAATCTATTATGACACAGTATTATTGTTATGAACATCACAAACACCCATGATGTATAGTTCTACCACAGTCAGTATGAGAAAAAAATCAGCACACTTCCCCAAATATAGAAATGCTGAGTGTTGCCTCATGCACTGAATATTTGAACAGGCTCATATTTTGGCTCAGGTCCCTAAAGCACATATCCCTTCCTAGGGAACATGCATCTGGAAAAGATGATCTATAGTAACAGGACAAGTCTGCTGTTCAGCCAAAGTGCACTTCTCTTGTGGAAGTTTCTCTTCCAGCTGGTTTAAATTCCCTGAAGGACGATGCCAGAAAGGTCTGTTAATTTATGCTATTTATAGTCACACAAACGTGATAACTGGCATTAAACTGCCAAATTTTCAGTAGCGTGGATTCAAGAGCATTAAAAAATGCAGAAGCATAGAGGATGGAGAAATTTGTGGAGTTCAGTAGTGCCCAGACATTGCCAAATACATGCACTTCACAAGTAAAGCAGTAAGACCAACTGTTCAAAGCACAAAACTTACTTCACTAATAAATAGTAATAATAATTCACATCACAACATTTTCTGACTTTTTTATCTCTATTTACTCTTTCCCTGAGGATACTTTTATATTTATCATGACTATCTTTGAATCATATAGAGATAATAAATAGGATCCTTCAGAGATCCATGTAGAGCAGTTATGAAATAAACACAGATATTTCTTACTAGCTCTGTTATGTGTTCAGTTTTTCAGATTACTTTGACTCGTCTGTGCCTAGACCATAGACATCTTTAGTGCCATTAGAGTTGATTTTAAATAAAAATGGAAAATGAAAACCTGAGTGTTGTAGCAAGTAAAACGAGCCAGTATATTAAATATGTGTTCATTAACACACACACACAGAAGTGCAGTGTGTCTTTGCCTCCCAAGGGCAACAGTAAGTTATGCCTCAACAAACAGCATGGATTAATGTCCCTAAATGCTTCTCTCTTCAATAAACATTTGTGTACCTGCCATGAAACCTGAGGAATCATATGCCCTTTGATTAATTCCAAGATACTGAATTCATCTTTGTGAAAAACAATGTATTAGATAATTCTATTCATGACATGATGATTTTAAAAAAAATAAATAAACCAAACCCAAACAATAAGCAACACTACAACATAACAAAATATTTTTTTCCCTAAATTTTATGTATAAGACATTTTTACACAAGCCTGTGGTTTTTGGTCTTTGAGCAGATCACATGTATGAAGTGATACATACAGGATTCTTTCAGGCAGAAATTGACACATAGTCTGTGGTTTAGCCCAGAAGGATTCTGGTCTTCCCTGAAAATCTTGGAGAGTAAATAAGTCTGAGAGATTCTGAAGAGCATATAGTAGCTAGGGATCTAAATCCTATTAAAATAACAGAAATTGGATACTGACTCCCACAAACTTCCTCAAATATTCCATCTGAACTGGATGCACTTTTCAAGACCACACTTTCTTTTGAGTCTGTATTTCTTTTTACAAGAGTAGGACCTCTAAATATATGAAATGATGCTCAGATTTCATTTAGAAATAATGAGTAACACCTGCATAAGACTACAAAATTTGACCCCTTATACTGACCCAGTGAAAGAGAAAGCTTGCTCTGCAAACTCATGAGCAAACATACACATATTTTGCTAATACTTAAGTGAAGAACACAAACTTGTATATACTGAACTTGATGGCAAAGGTCCCAGTAATTTTAATGGGAGCAGCCCTGGTGTCATATCAGTAGGCAAATTATCTATAACCACAGTACTAAACACATCCCCTATTGTGATGATAGTACTTAGATTTCAAGTCCCAAGAATTTCACACTGCCTTTGAAAAAAAAAAAAAAGAAGAGAATTTTAGACCTTAGCTAAGCAGAACAGAGGTATATATTTTAAAGCTTGGAGCATTATATATGTGCTTGGAGCTATATATTTTAAAGCATCTGTAGCATTAATAGCCAGAACATAAAATCCAGATGGCAGGACAATTACACTCTTAATAGCTTTTAGAAAGAGTTAATTACACATATTTGGAGCCTGATCCAAATACTATTTAAAATATGTCAAGAAAAGAAAAAGAAGCTGTCTGCAGAAAGCACCTAGAGTTACTGAACTGCCATTCCTTACAAATTGCTCCCACAGGAGTAGAGGTAATGGGCCAAAGATATTTCTATACTGCCTATTGCCATTAATATATTTGAAAAAACTCTTTTTATTGACCCCCACATTTCAGGCCAGCTTCAACTTCAGCCTGGAGAAGAGACCGAGGGGAGATCTCATTGCAGTCTACAACTTCCTTATGAGCCAAAGAGGTCTCTGTGGTGACCGGTGACAAAACCCGAGGAAATGGCGTGAAATTGTGTCAGGGGAGGTTTAGACTGGATATTAGAAAGAAGTTCTTCACTCAGAGGGCGGTTGACCTCCCCAGGGAAGTTCTCACAGCACCAAACCTGACAGAGAAAAAGCTTTTGGATGATACTCTCAGGCAAATGTTGTGACTCTTGGGGATGGTCCTGTGCAGGGCTAAGGGTTGGACTCGGTGCTTGTGAGTACCTTCCAACTCAGCATATTCTGTGAGATGGTAATAAAGATGAAATATTAAAATTTGTTCTACAAGTGTTTTTTGGAACTCTACATATTGTAAATCTGCAAATATATAAAGCACATCCCTGTGAGCAGAAGGAGAATTGTATCCTGTTGCAACTTTCTGCGCCAAGCTTTTTCACAAAGACGTGCTCTCAGAAACACTAAACAGAAAAAATTATTTATTATTTGCAAATGAAGAAATGTGTCTTTAAAAATTATTTAAACTTGCCTTCAAAATGCATGCAGAAATTTCTGAATTATCATTGATAGCGTAAGCTGTGTTCAAACAAAACTCAGTGTCAGGCTCAACTATCAACACCGTTCTGCTTTAAGTTTTCAATAGTGTGAAAAAAGAGGGTGGGAGAAGAAAGGCAGCAGAAGTGCTAATGCAATTGTTTGATGTATGTGAGCAGCAGCGAGGAGGAGGCAGGCATTCTGCTACGCAGGCTGCTGGCAATGGCAATCGTGGGGCTTTGTACTTATTCTACACTCTCTTTAGTGGAAAATAATTACAGCTGTACATAAAAATCACACTGTTGATTTTTATTGGTCTAATGTTGCTATTACTTACATCTCCACAGAACAGTCCATTTTCATGGATTTTTTTCCCTACCCATCACTGTGCGCTGTAGCCAGTGAAGAGAGCTGTGTGTCTGCCCCTGCACCATTCCATATGGCAGTCTGCCAGCAGAGAATGACTGACTTCACTTCAAAACGTTTTCTGTTTAATTAGTGTGAAAAAAACCAGCAACCCAATTATCTAAAAAGACCATGCAGGTTCTCTTCAGGGTGAGGAAAATAACATCCTCGATATGCTCTAGTGCAGAAATATCTGTTGTTTCATCTGAAGAGCGATCAGATATTTACCAGTGTATTCTTAGAATAACCAGTTTGCCTCTAGAGTCTTGAATTTCCTAACTAGCCTACTAAGTGGATGCTGCATTAGAGTTTCAACCCTTAAAGCCTGGGTTCAATTATTTACTCCCAGCCTGCTGCCTGCACATTCCCTATGCCCTGCACAGCTTCAATAACCCTCAGCGAAACATTGGATAAAATGCTTTGAAGGAATCAGGACTTGAGGACTACCAAATAAGAGGTGAAATCTGAAGCAAGTATATCCTTAGCACAGTGCTAATAGCAGAAATCACGTCGGATTTTTCGGCATCCTTCTTGGCTCCAACACCCTGTATCTAACAAAATCAATTGGAGAATTACCTTTGACTTCAAGTGTTGGGTCTACTGCAGTCTAATTTTTCCTTGGACTTAGTCCAGACTCACTTATTTCAATTCCACATATATTAATGATTAATGTAGCTAAGCATGTAAGTTGGGTTGAGGGCTGAAGCTGTTCTTGCAAAACGGGGTTTTTTTTATTCTAATAAACTGCCTAAAAGTATCAGTTTTACATTTTGTATAAACTAGTCCATTGATTTATGATTAAACTACATAATTGTTAATGCATACTGAAATCTTTTACTTTACAAGCCAGAGGGGAACCAAAAATTCTCCTTTGCAACAGAAATTCCATTACATCAATAGAATATTGTGTGTGTGCATGTAGAAGTTCAGAGTTTTACATTAAAATATCTGGATCTTACTTATCATATTGTGGGAATATGCTGTGGCCTACTACAGCATAAATTTCTAGAAACTCTGATTCTAGTATTTACCCAGCACTTAAAAGAAAGATGATGTTCAACACTGCTTGTAAAACACATTTGTGCCCATTATTGCAGTATTCATAGAAGGAAGCCTCCTGACACCACAGAGTACGATTTCTTGAAGAGAAAATAAAACAGGCAGAAGGGCTCCAGGGCCTCATGGTGTTAATGACAAGGGCCAGATTTACTGGGGAAAAAAGAGGGCACCTTTCAACTTTATTCAGGGACTGCTGCTGTCCCTCAGTACTGGGCTGGCTGCTGTTGTGGTCTGCTTGTAAATATGGTTTTAACATCAGTATCTGGCTAACTGCATGTATAAGGATGCTAGAAAGCTGTTTGAAGGCATGGCAGATACCAAAATATCTATTAGTGCTGTGGAGTCTAAAAGCCACATTCAGATCCCCCCCTCAACCCAGCTGTCTGACATTCAGGTAAGCACAGTAACCTGAAAGCTATTTTCTATTCTTCCCTGTGTACACTTCATAAATAACTCGACATTTATTAGCCTGTTTTTTTAAATCTGCAGGCAATTGCAGTAACCTATGGAGCCAGCATCCAAATGACTCTTTCTCAAGGTACATTCTGATAAACACTTTCAGACATAAATAAAAACATAAAGGAGACCTCAGTCCTCCAGAGTATCTATCAACCTGTTTGTCAAGATAGCCCCTTAAGGAGTAGATCACAGGGATTCATGTTTTTGTGAAACAGACAGGACAGGAACATGAACTTGGGCCTATCACACACCACTGCTTTAATCACAAGTCATTGAAGTCAGACAATGTTATGCTGTGTCCGTCCACCCAATCTAGGCAGGACTCATTTAGGTTAGAAGGGATCTCAAAGTCACCTGGTGCAAACCCTGCTCAATGTCACATTTTGGAATAAACTCCCAGAAAAGGGTCATATTTTGGATCCCAAAGGGAGAGATGGGTGGCACATACATAAACTGCAGCTCTTCCTTTTAATGTTCACTTCCTAGCTGTTACAAGCAATACGGGCTTTTCTGGTTTCAGAGAATCCCTTCCTCTGACTTTTTTAACCTTTTTTCAAAAGAACCTGGATGTCCAGTCAAAGCCTAAATGCTAAAGACACAGTGAGTGTTGAGACACATGGGGAAACCCCAAGAAGGTGACCAAAACCTGCTGGGTATCCTGGCTGCTCTGCAAGCCCTGCAGCACTCAGGAGCACTTCTACCACGACAGGGATTTGTCTGCAGTCCCTCTAAGATGTCAAATCAGCTCCTGTCAAAGGGGGATTGCCAGATAAAATCACAAGGCAAAGGAGAATCAGTGGCTCTAGCATCAGAGCTCAAACATTGCTTTTATCTCCAGTAAACTACTGCAAATAGTACAGACATCCTACTCAGTTTTTCACAAGGGATTTTATGAAGCACACTGCTTGCTGATTATCCATGTCAGCTATTAAAAATAAAAATCTCACAGATTTAAATATATCTTTACAATAGAAATTACAGACATAAAACTCTTCTTGAAACAGGCTCACGCAAAATCCCATTAGTATATGAATTACTACTTAAATAAAGAAAACGCGGGAAAGAATATCAGTAAAGTTGATTATGGCAGAAAAAATACAGGTACAGTAGAAGAAAGTATGACTCAGTGCCAGTCACCTTAACACATGACAGAGCTTGTGATGTGGTAGAAAACTCTGGGGGACAGGCTGTGAACTAACCAGCCTCTTCACAAGCTGGCAAAGATTCTGAGGAAAGCAAGAAAAAAATGAACAAATAAGATTATTTGAACATTAGAACAATAGGTACACAATTAATTACAGTGGGTTAGGACCAAGGGATAGGCAGTGTCTAACTTTCATGTAAACTTTTTTTTCCTAGTCACAGAACCCAAGCAACACCAAAATGCTCAGTGACCAAGGGGTAGTGATTCACCACTTGGTTATAACTATAACTAGACATGGCTGAAACTACAAGCTGAATCAAACCATGTTTTATGGCGTAACATTAGATGAGTCAGTTGATCATCTTGTTTCACAACTATTTCACATGGATGCCTGAAAATCTGAGATTACTTAATGCATAAAACATCTGAAATAACAAATATTCAAAAGAATTTAATGTGTTTGATCATTACCAACTAATTGATAGGGAAAGCTGGTCTGGTAGGTAAAAGCCTGTTTTCCCAAAAGGGATGAGGGGTGTTGACATCTTGGTGAAGCTAAGGTGAATGTGATGGTCAGAGCGTCCAGTCCATCCATGCTCTGCTGACATACAGCCACAGGAATCTGTATCAAGTCTTGTGCCAGAAATAAATATGCTTTGATGTCTTCAGCAAACAGACCATGTGAACCAAGGCAGAACCAGATATTCAAGTTCCTCCACTTCCTGGGAAACTGAACATCATCTCTTTAACTGGAGTGCCTCCCATCCCCACAGCAGAGACCAGGCTGAGAGCACAGCCAGGTGCTTGGGTGGAGAGGAGAGAAGGGCCCTGGTCAGCCCATGGGGCTGGAAGGCTGCTTTGCCCTGAGGTGCTCTCCGTGCATTCTACCTCCTCCAAGCACCCACCTGATTCAGAGTGTCTGAGCACAGTTTCTCACTGTCCTGCTTCTTCCTTCATCCTGAGGTGCAGGTTGCAGCCAGCACCTGGGGCAAACCCCCAAAACAAGATGTCATGTTGGGCCTTCACAGTATTTCCAGTGTATTTGTATCTGAACAAAAGGCAGAAATCCTGCATCTGTGGGTAAGAGCTGTTAAGCAATGCTCTCAAACCAGTCAGCCCGCAAGTTACTAGCACCCAAATAATTTTATGTCAGCAGGGAGAAGAGGTGCATGCGCAACACAAAGCTCAGCTTTTCTAGTCACTTGATGACAGCGGTGTGTTGGCGAACATTTTACAGCATTTTTCAGTTGTTCCCCGGCCCCTCTGCAGCTGAGGGATAAAGGCAACAAGGAGCCTCTGTGTACTGGAGTTAGATGGCTGAGGAACCCGTTTGCCCCATGCAGCAGTCTATTCCATGATCAGAAAAGTGAGAACCAAGACAAGGATGACTTCCAGAAAAGCCTGGGAATGGGCTAGAGCAGCAGCTCTCAGTCTGGTAGGTTTTTTTGTTACCAAACCTTAAGGAGAGGGCTTTAAGAAACTGTTCAAGCTTATCTTTCAAATGAGGTAAAACTTAGATGACCTTTCCATATCATCTTCTCATTTCTTCTTAAATGATAGATGACACACACTCAAAACCAATTTATGAAAAAAAGTCCTTTCAGAACACGTCTTTTTTTAGGAGAAAGAAAAATATTCTAGAAAATCCTATGTCAGCATATTGAAGTAATGCAAACCCAGGTTTATAAGTAACAGCTAGTAATAGCATTGCAGATCTGAGATATTTCCTTATTTCTGCTAACCACAATACAGAGAAAAGTGAAACTATGTCCTATGATACAAACCAAAAACATCCTAGGAAAAGAAAGCATAGATTTGCACCCTCCTGCTGTTTTGTCACAAAAAACCAGTATGTCATTCCACTGGGAAAAGTTATTCTTAACAATAAAGAGGTGGTTTCTTTGACATTTGCTAAGATATTGCTAAAAAATATCTTTAGCATGGATCACTTCACCTCACCGAGCAGGATAACTGACTGGAAGCTTAAGCTCTAAAACATGATGTGTTCCATTGTGCCTAATATGAAAATGCAATATCTACAGTCCCCATAGCTTAAAGGAAGACGTACCCCCTGCCAGGCAATATACATAAGCAGGCACTCTGCTCTCTGCCTCAAGTTCACACTGCAACATAACAAATGGCTGTCCACAGATACTGACATTTTATTCAGGGGAAAAAAAAAAAGACAGTGCTAAGATCAAGACTGACATGCCTGCAACATCAGCACAATTTTTTGACTCGTTCAGAAAAATAACCTTGAAAGTCCAGTTGTACTGAAAGCCCAGTGGTAGGTCCATATCCATAAAGATATGGAGCACTAGTGGTTAAAATAATCTTTGGCGTATGGTAAATGTCTCAAGGCTAAATAGGCCTTAGAGGCAGAGAGAGAAGGAAGTTCAGTCACATTCCCTGACCTGACTTTCATTTTCCACCACTGCACATAATGGATTCCCAAACTAAAGACACAGTTTTGTAGTGATCTTGAATTTTCTTAATTTCAGGAGAAAAATCATTACACATTAGACTACGAAGCACATGGTTTGATAGTTTGTCAACACTTATCTGATAACATATGACAATTCACAGTGATTGTCTACTGAGCTAAACACTTGCTGTGTCATCAAAATTAGTCGGGAGGTTTTATTTGATATGCAAATTAAGAAGCATGAGGAAATAAAGAAGAAAGATACAGAAAAAAATTTTTGAAGAATACTCTGCAGATGCAAGAACAATCTCAGAATGGTTTTTCATCTTTTCCTTTTTTAAAATCAACAGCATGATTACATTATACATGGTCTTCCTCAGTCTATACAAGAATAACTTAAATAACTGAGATTATTCTTCGTGCCTGCAATACTGTACCAGTTGGGCTGAGTCAGCTGGTGCTTAGAAGGAGCAAGAGATGACATGCCCTCCTTCAGTTTTCCTGACATTTGAGGTTCTCAGAGCCAAGCCTGCCTTTGACTTCTGCTGCAGGTCACAGGAGGTGAGGATGGCTTCAGAGTCTGCAGAATTTCTACCTATAAAACAACTCCCCTTCAGCCCAGCCTACTGAAGCATCCTTTGTGCCTGCCTGGAAGAAGCAGGAGTAACTACAGGAAAGACAGAGTCCTGGTATCCCTTCCCACTCCTAGTCAAAGGAGGAGCTGCTTTGTATTCTGACTTGCAAATGCAGAAGTTGCACTAAATATCTTGCCTTTTGTTTCCATCGTCTCTTTCAATTTGCTGCTGCTTTAGTGTTGACCCCCAAACTTTCAACAACTGCCTCATTAACAAAGTCCAAGCAGCAACCGTATTTCCTTAGCACTTAA
Source organism: Margarornis squamiger (assembly GCA_035222235.1). Taxonomy (NCBI): domain Eukaryota; kingdom Metazoa; phylum Chordata; class Aves; order Passeriformes; family Furnariidae; genus Margarornis; species Margarornis squamiger. Next base: position 19,284,391 of record JAWWTY010000123.1, on the reverse strand, counting down.
AGTCACTCCTATCCCCACGAACTTTATTGCTCAGCTAACCTTAAATAATTTAAAGTAGCTGCTGTTTTTATCTGCTGCTTTGTCCACACATTTTTAAAAAACCAAAATCTTGCAGATACCAGCTTGTGATGAGCAGAGTCGGACCATGTGCCTCAATTGTTTGCATTTTAATCTTCGTATCTGGTAACAGTCAAGCGTGCATATGTGCTGTACATTAGTTTAAAAAAAAAAAATAAAAATGGGTTTCCATAATTCCTTTCAAGTCAGTCACTTTGCTGAAAGCTCACGTTGTTTTTGTTTTTTTTTCCAGAGAGCTATCCATCTATATTTATCTATTGTGAATATCTGTGGTATGCAGAAAGCTAATGCAAAGGTAGTGATAATTAAAATTAATTGCAGAACTTAATTACAGTGGAATAGAATAAACATCAGTGGTAATATGTGCATTAAAATACACTGCCAATAGCTGTGTGCACTTAGCACTCATAAACAGTGCCAAGTATTTCTTGTAGCTCATATGGGCTTCCCACCTAAGCAAATCACAGTATGTGTGAATACATGGTAAACTATTTTAAGAGTGCAGCGATTAATGCCACTAGATAATTGCCCAGCACAAAGGGCTATACAGCCAGGGTTCACTGGGGGAGGGGGAAATGGTCATAACAATCAGTAGTGTTTCAGAGCCATATCAGATTAATTCAGAAGGGAGACTTAAACTGTTATGCCTTATTTATGATTTAGATATAAAATTCACAAAACAAATGACTGCTTATCCTTGGGGTTCATTCTACTCAATACTCTGCTTTTCATAAAGCCCACAGCTTGTCTTTTCATTCATGAACTATCCATTGTAAATCAGATGACACTTGACAGGGCATTTTTGTATTTCATCTTTTTAGTAAAGCAGAGCATCAATTGCCAAAGATCACCAAGTCAATATGAGAACATAAATAAATGATAGCAAGTGTATCCACAGAAAATGCAGTCAACCACTTCTATTGTTATTTCAAGCACGTGAGGAGACAGACCTGTATTTCACTTAACCCATTTACACTCCATTTTATGTTTTCAAAACTGAGCTCAGGGGTACAGAAGGCTGCAGGGCAATTTGGGGTTACCAGCACGAACAAGGGTTTGCATGTGGATCTTGCACCACTCTGTTTTTAAAGGTGGGCAAAGATACTGCCTCATCTTGGCAAAGGGTTTCTGTATTTCATAAAACAAGAAATATGTTTAAAAATAGTACTGTAACAGGCAATTTCGCATCAATTGGATTAAAGTAGCAGTAAAAAGTAAAATTTCTGTGGTTTTACTCTTCTTAATCTGCTACTTGGGTAGGAAACAAGATGAAAGAAAAGTCAGACAAGGAGGATCAAATCATTCCGTTACTAATTCAGGTAGTCTTGCATGCTAATGGGTTGGAAATATCCCACCATACACACTGAACAAGTGGAAGTAATGGTATAAAGGGCTTTGAAAGTGTTACCAGAAGTTGGAAAATAAGAAATTGAGTCTTATTTTTTCATCCAGTACATTTTTTTCTATTGTCAACTACTGAGCCATTTCATTTGTATCTATCAAAAGAAGCCATCAGGACACACAGGAGGTCTGAAAGTCCCTGTGCCCATTAACAAGCCCATAAATAGATAAATACATATATGCCCGCTCCACCTCTGCTATGAGACCACTGCAAGACAGTTCAGCAGTCTGAACAATCATAGCATCAGATGCATAGCCCTGGATAAAGGACTGATTAGGGTAAGCCATCCTGAGCTGCCTGACTCTGAACTTCACCAAGAGCAGCCTGGGAGCATCACGCTGAGCCTAGAAGCCATCACATTTTGAATAGAATTGTCTTCCTCAGCAATGCCAGCCATTCCTGGACTCCCCAGAGCAAGGTGGCTCCCAGCACTCTCCAAGGAGGTTGAAAAAAAAATAAAATATTTTAACTTACATCTTTATCATATCAGACTTCCCCAGGGCTCTCCCAGAGACCAAACTTGGAGACTGTTCAACAGCACTGCCTCAAGGATGACCCCTGGCATAGCCAGGGGCCATCCGTCAGATCTCCAGAAACACAGGGCTGCTTAAAACAGATGCAGACAGACACTGGCAGACAGACTGTCAGCATCAGGGTGCTGGGAGGCTGCAAGGGGGCCCTGTGTATGGGCGGAGGTTGGACACGGAAGATGCAAGTCTACAGCATTTCTTGCTTCTTCCTGCAATCACTGTACCCGTACATAGCTCATGTGTGTTGTCAGAACTACATGTGCTTGCAGAAGCATTAGCAATAATAACCCCCCCAATCCAAAGATGGTTATGAGAAAAGAAGGATCTGTTACCAGCCTTGACATCTTTCTGCTGAGCTCTACTCTCATTTCCATGAGCAGCACAAGTTGTAACTACAGTCCACGTCAGGAGGAGTTTCTGTACACTAACATATCACAGCAGAAACCAAGCCCTTCCAAGCAGAGTTCTGGTTTATCATTTCCTGTCATGAAACAGATTTTGTGTAGCCTACATTCTAAAACTAATTTTTAAGATACTTATTATCATACTTTCTTTTCAGGGACTTGGAATCTTCTGCAATGAATAGTTAGTAATAGCAAAGCACATCAGTTTTTATTTGCTTTATAGAAATTGCATTGGTATTATAGACTAGAGCATGAGGGATTGTTTTTGGGAGGTGCTTTATGTCTGCAACTGAGATACATGGGGCAGGGAAGAACGAGATTCATAGTAAATGCTTGGGTCCAGTGGCAAGCTGCTTCATCAATGGGAACCTACATTACATTTGAGAATCCTCTGCTGCAGGGAACTTTATCAAAAAGGAAGGTAGCTCTAGGCAGAGCTTGCTACATCCCTTCTACCAAAGTACACTCAGCTTCTTCCTGAGGCTGCTCCAGGTTATCATATGGGAGTTGGAATGTTTGTGCAGCTCTCAATGAATATTATATGGCTTGGATTTATTTCACCCTTCCTTGATACACTCAGAAATTAGTCTACCAGTTGATAGAGTACCACATCAGCCCTAACCATAGATGCTATCAGTTCAGCATATGATAAACAAAAATTTCCTTAACATAGTTCGTTCAGTAGCAGACAGTATTGGAAAGAAGCACAAAAATAATCATCCTGAACTGGACTGCATTGCTGGATAGAAATGCGCAGGCCAACACTTTGTCTACACAAAGAAAGCTCTAAATCATTTTCACATCCTGTAGCTCAAGATCTACTTCCCACGTCCTTGCTCTCCACATAGCTGTCACAGCATTGATGCAGACTGAAGGACATGGGGAATTTCAACACTGAATCTCCTCTGCCTGCTCTCAGAGAGGTCAATGGCACATGAAATAATATAGTGACAATGTGACGTATGGCAGTGTGGACATGACACAAAAGAGATTTTGCATCGTGTTCCACTGGGACAAACACCAAATATCTTTAAAATGCTCATCATTCCATCTTAGCTGTCAGATACTTACTGATGAACAGGATTGCATAGCAATAAGAAAAATGTATTTGCCAGATAAAAGCCAGAGATAGTAGAATATTTGAACTAGGCAACATATTTAAATCATCCTTTCTGAACTGCAAAACATGATTCAGAGCTTGTTACGATGCCTCTAGTTCCCAAGCCCAAGAAAAGGTCCTGTATTAGCCAACGTCATCTCACATGGCACTTTTTCTTAAGTATCATTGAATCCTGACTTCAGATAATCTGTTCTTACAAGCTTTTATTGACTACAGTAGACAACATCACATTTCTGACAAGTATTTTCACTAGAACAGGAAACAGCATTTAATCCTGCTCCAAGAGTGCAATCTGGTGGTTCCCTTCACATACCCAAGAAAAAAATGTTATCACTGATATTTCTAAGTCCACTACCTAGGAGGAGTTACTATAAATGTCTCCTCTAGATTAGATTTTAACACGTAATCTAGTAATGTCTACATCAAAATTAGGTTTTGCTTGAGCAGTAAAACACATAACCAGATCTAAGGACGTTAAATGAAGAAAAATCCTTTTCTTTCCTCCGGATCTTTTTATTCCAATGGCTAATTCCTCTTAAAAATAAACATTCTTAATTAGCTTTCTTGATTACTCAGAATAACCTGATCCTTATGCTATTCACTGTTCATGTTGTTACTAAACAATAGGCAGGAGTTTGGGGAGCTGAAGCAAACTATGTTTTCTGCAGAAGAGAGAGGAAAATGAGAAAACCCCAGGAAAACACAGATCCACCACCAAATGGCAAAATCTTCACAATGTGGAAAGCTAGAGAACTCCAGTGAGCTCACCAACTCTACCAATTAAGTCTAGTTGATAAGATTTTATTTTTAATGCTTAAATCTTTCTAAATCCTACTGAGTGTCTGCAATTGCCTATCAACAGACCAAACATGTGAGCAGAGTCTAAAGAAAGGCTTGCAGCTATTCCCTCAGTAGTTTTGTAGCTTGCACAGAGATTGTCCCAAGAATCGCTTGCATTTGCTCCAGGTCAAAGTTTTACATTTAGATTGGGGAGAGACTCTTGTTCTAACACATAGAATATAGATGCTCACACAAGATAAATTCATAGCCATAAGTCAAACCAGTTTAGAGAGCTCTGAAAATGCAAATTAAATCTTGAGAGATGCGATTTCACAGGTTTGAAATCTTGTACTATTGAACAGTAATTCACTCTCTCCAACACTGCTATATAATTAAGCCATACACCACTGTAGAACCTGAAGGCTGCAGAGCAGTCCAAACCAACATTTACCTCCCTAGAGCAAGAAGCTGGTGGAGTGAGGAAAGGGATCAGCAGCTCTTACTGGGTATTCTCCAGCTTAAGCAGTCTTTCACAGGCCAGTGATTTTAAAACAAAACAAAACAACAAAAAAACAACCACCAAAAAACCCACCATGGTTTATTTCCACAGGTTTCTAGCTGCATGTGCACTGACCATCAGAGACATGTTTTAGAATGTGTTTGCTGGAATATAGATGAAAGCATCACATTTTGAAAATGGGGGCAGTATTTTAGCGGGAGCATCAGCAGTAGATGCAAAGCTATCTATTGTTCTTGATGTGCTCTGCCTTTTCAGAGTGACCAGAAAAGGATATATCCATTTTTGGCATCTCAGAGTGACATGACATAGCAGAAGAGTTAAGGGGATTCTGTACCATTGATAGATGGGTTCAGATTTAAATACACATTGGTAAAAGCTTTCTAGCACTTTATTTCTCCCCCCACCCTTTTTTTTTTCCCTTTAGCTTCAGAAAAGAACATATTCCCTCATATTAGCACAACAGATCACTATCACAGGCAGATATTTGATACTCACTTTTATGAATTGTTCACCTGAAACAAGGAGTTTGATTTTTAGAGCCAGCATCTTCAAAATTCCCAGCCACGTGGTAGGAAAACCTCAAATTTGCTGCTTAGCTCCTACTTAAACTCCCTCCCAGCCTCCAGAAGGGCAACGTGGCAGCAGTGGCAACAGGCGTCCCCAGCTTCTATTCCCTGTGCTCTCTGAGGGGACTGAGAGGCAAGTTTGCTGACATCAGTAACCCTTTGGACTCGTGTGGCAGGCTCTCAATTTTCAGAAACGCAGAAGTAATCATTCCCTGACAACATCTCTCAAGATATATTGGTTTATTTTTTTCTGTGGATCCACAGACTTCAAATGAAGACAATAAAACAACTGGTCTTTTTATTTTAACTCTATCTTTTCTTTTCAAAGAGGTTGTCATTTCATGAAAGTCACCTTAAAACAGTGGGACCAAATAACTATACCAACCTGTGTATATTTAATAATGTCAATCATCAGTCTGTTAGGCTGAAGAAACACTTCTATGGAAAGCAGACTCTAACACAAGTGGGTGATATCACATACATATGTTGCCCAGAACTTACAGATGAGTTATAATTTTCTCAAGTTGCTCAGAAGCTAAAATGGAAATCACTAAAGAAAAAAAAATTCCAACCTGCCTGCCTAGCAGGGTCTCATGCAACCCTGCCTTTGGGCAAAAATGACAAGGGGGCTGATGCAACACAGCAGTTCTGAGATCTGAGATATCCTTCGCAGAATATCAGAAAGACACGCACCGTGACACTTCATTTGCTGACTTCTTGAACCTCACATATCCTTGGAAAGAAAAAAGGTCACACCTTCCTATAAACCATAACACAGAGGATCTGTTTTCATGTGTTCTGTATGTTCTATTTTTGCATTGGCAGTAAGTTTATATTTCACAATATCTCCACAGAAATATTCTTGGAAGAGAGCCATAACTTCCTAAAAACATACTAATGAATCCTTTGTTACTAGAAAAGGAATTTGCTAAATAAGAATTTCCATCACTATCATACAATCCACATATCTCAGCAGAAAACACCCCTTTTGACCCTAGGTGTAAAATAAATATAAATATATATGTGTGTATATATATTTTTCCTTCCCTTAATTTCTAGGAATATGAAGTTTCATTACCCAAAACAATCCATCTTCACAACAAATTTTAATAGGTAGTACTATTGCACATCCAAAACAAAGAACAGTAAGAAAGTTTTAGACAGAGCTAGCAAGCATCCTCTTCCTGTCACTTTTCTGCAAAAGTGCATTCAGAGGGCAATGCAAATCTTTCATTTGAGACTTCATCACCTACTGCATACACTCTGGGGAAGGAGGACAAACCAAGCATGGAAGGGAAAAGAAAACCAACAAACCCCTGAATGCTGGGAGAGCTGTTCTGAAGGAAGGAGTCATGAGTTAGGTTAGGAGACCCTGGAACAAAGACCCCTTCTTGAATATCGTGTATATTGATACATAGAAATAAATATGAGAATCCATATGTATGTACATTCTACATAGTAAATATATTTTGTGTAGGAATACGAATGATTCAAAGAAGAGCCATCTTAACATTCCTGTGTCTTACAGGGAATGAGAACAGTTAAAATCCCTATGATCCATAATACATGAATTCCCAACTACTTTGCCTTGTGAACACTCGTTTGATCAATAAGCGCTTTGAGTAAGATGGCTGCATAGACACAAAGCACTTTTTTTTCTAGATCTAGCCTTTCAAATCTACTATATCTATATTAATAGTATTAACTTCACAGGAAAGACTTCTAATTGCTTCTGCAGAGAAAGGAGCTTAGACATCTCTTAATGCACAGCTGTTCTCTAAGCTGACTTTCCAATACCTAGACTCATCTCATGTATTTCAAAAGCAGTTTACAGAGAGAGGATGCTAAGGGGTAACATTTTTCACATTATCTTTTCTTATATCTTTGCTTCTGTATTCTTGTTTTGGTCCTCCCAAATATGAACACATTTTAATTCCAAATTTTCATAATTAGATATTATCATAATTGCAACATTACGGATCAAGTTGAGAATATAGAGTGAAATTTCACATATTCCCAGCATACCAATTTAACAATTAGTCAGAATACAAGCACAAGCCTGCATGGCAACGGTGCAAACACTCCAAACTGAAAACAGTTTTATACAGATAAACAAATGAATGCAAAAAGTGTCCTTAAAAAAGAGTGACTGTTTGCTGTAGTCATTTTCTACAGTTACAAGCCAGTCCAGACAAATTCACCATGTCCTCCTTTCTCCCTTTCTCCTCAACTAAAGAAGCTATTTTCGGTTCATTGCTCTTTAGGCTTACCTCTGCACTGCTGCTTTAGCCTTTGAAAGAGTATCAGGAACCTTATAAAAGCAGTGAGGAAAAGCACATGACTGCTTGTAGTTGTCCTTTCTGGATACTAGGAGCAGTCACAGAAAGCCTCTTTCCAAGTCTCTCCTGCCTTCTCCTTGGGCCTCACTTGCAGACAACACAAGTATGTGTGGACAGAAACAGTCTGCTCTGACTACCTATCACGCAGCAGGCACCTCTTCTGCACAGGGGTTAAGCAGCAATGAAGGAAAGGAAGTTCTCTTTCAGCTGGCATACATTGTTAATTAACCACTCGTGATGTCCCATGTGTTGCTGGTAAAGATGGCAATCAAAAGTCTAGAGCCCTTTGAAGAGATAATATTAAAAGTCTATTACCATTAAAAACAATACAAACAAACAAAAATCTATTTATAAGTTGGAATTAGTCTCCTGACTTTTTCCAGGCATTGCTGGCTGAAAAAAGGTGACATATTTCTTCCAAGACTTTTCTGTTTCATTGCACCTGAGATTTGTTACAGCACTTAACAAGCACAGGACAATAAATGCCAGAGCCAGTCCACTTAGGCAGACCGTTTCTCCACAGAATAAATGGGAAAAAATAGTACAGCTACATCTGCAGAAAAAGACAGAAGGGGGAAGAAGAAAATAACAAGCTTTTTCTTGTCCTTCTTTGGGCAGACGACAGTAACCGCCAAGTGATAAAATAGAAAGTCTCCTATGAGTTAACCCAAAAGCAAACCCCAAAGGCTTCTTCTCACCTAAGTAGGAGTCTGTTTAAATCTCTGGCTGAACTGATTCACAAGGGCTTTTTTTATTAACAAGCGGGCCTAGCTACTCAGTTGTGGCCCTTTTCAGCATATTTTGGGGGTGGGGGGTGGGGTTGCCCTCAAGTTACATTTAACAATTACATTTGGTATAAAATAGAAGATGTTTTAGAAAACTCTAGGAAGTTTTCAGAGCATTTAAAATGGATGTAACATGTTCATTTCATTCACAAAGATGATTAAATAAGCTGAAATTGGAACACCTTATTCTGCATAAAAGAATTGTTTCTTATTGGACGATACTTTGATTCTTAATTTTTGTGAGGACTTTTTAACAAGAGCCTTTTTTAAAGGAGTGAATTCTAAAATCAAAATCAGAATAAGTACAAGGGAAAGAAATCAGATATTACAGCAAGTTGAGGGGGTGAGAACTAGAATATTTTTACACTAATACCTAGATGTATTGGAAAAATTAATTAATTTTCATTGAGCTCTTTGAGTTGAGGGGATGATAGTATCTCTTATACATAAAGGAACTGAAACACAGACACCTTCATCATGGGGGTCTCATTCGATCAACGTAGTACATGATGTTTCAGAGCACATCAGTGTGATACTCTTTATATAGCACTTAGTATGGTTAAAACCCAGCCTTTACACACCAGGTTCTCTAAAAATAAATAAATATAACATGATCAATCATCTCTTAGAAGCAGTATGTTCTTAGCATTCTCATTCTAGAGTATTAACAGTTAATAGCAGAGAGTTTGCCTTATTCTTAAAAAAAAAAAAAAAGTGTTTTACAAATCCCCCCATAGTTTCTATAACACCTGAAATTATTAGCACTTTTTAAGACAAATCATTATAAGGACAGAAACTTTTGCAGATAGCATAGTCTGTATGTGAATCAGTGGTCTGGTTTTGGTATCTGATGTTAATGATACAACAGGAGCTAATTAGCAAATAGTCAAGTGTGTGCTAGAGAAATCATACCTTTTTTCCCTACTTCTCAAGTTAAAACTCATGGCCATTCCCTGCTAATTGTATTGTGTGGATTACTTAAGTACCAATGTAAGCTGCATGAAAAAGATAATACTAAATTGGGAGATGAGTGGAAAGGGTCTGACCTTCTTAGTCAAGGTCATTGATAGTGTAATTATCCTGATAAGCTAGGCATAATTATCTCACGTACTATCAAGACACCCAGGCTATTCAGTTTAGTAAAAACATTGCATTTTCCATTATACAGTCCACACTTATGCTTTTTAAACATGTATCATAGGTTAAAGCTCCCCATGCTAAACTGCCTGACCACAGGCCTGCATGCCAGGGTAATACTGCCAATGGAAAAAAAGAAAGGTGTTTGAACAGGTTGTTGCATGCAAAGCTGCCCTAGGTAACCCTCACACTAGACAGAAAAAAGCAGGAGGGTCTAGGTTTCTTGGTTCTATACAGGAACTTTTCTCCTCTCTCCCTCTCACGGAGCTCTGGATGACGTGGCTTGTGAGCAGTAAAGCAGAGCAGCCTCAGCCTCTGCTACAAAAAAGCTCAGTGTTATAGGATATAAGGTCTGGGAAACAGCATCAAACTCCTCAGAGTTTGGTGCATCCTGGAGGATACACCAGAAGCAGGACCAAGTTTCAGATGTATTTCTTGAGAGAGGGCTGAAGCTGAGAGAGAGAAATCTCACAAACCCCACCAGAAATTCTGGCTAAATCTACCCCTTGTCTTCCACAGATTTTCACTTTACTGTCCCACCAGCTCTAGTGCAAACTTTAGCTAAAATAAAATAAACTTAAAAAAAAAAAAAGAGAAATCATCTGCTCACTGCAACTGGCCTATGTTTGCAGAATCAGATGAAATAAGCCCATGTGGGTTTACTGTGGGGCACACAGTTCAGAGGGAATTGCTCTCACTTTCCCAACAAACAGTGTGTTGAAAGAAAGCTCAGCCCTCATAATAATCCCTGAATTTAAAAAAGCCTTAATCTTTATTCACAAGGAAATCACTTATGCATGCACAGTTGACAGGAAAAAAATGCAAAGTTTCATTGAACTTCAGCCTGTCTGCACTTATTTCTTTTGCATTCCTTAGGATCTACAAATAAACTTCAACATATCCAGGAAAAATAGTGTTATATCATGCAGGTTCCTATAAAATCAAGGCAAGGATTTTCAGCATGTAGAAAACACACCTAGTGATTGAGACACCTGAGCAATGTAACACAAAATACCTCAGTGCTTGCTTGCATTTAACACATGACCAACCACTGTGGACTGTTCTGTGTGACTGGCAGGAACTTCTGTCCCCACCACCTTGGGGTGGCTGTCCCCAGTGATCAAAAGCAGCTGGGAAAAGGGTTGGGCAGCAGGTTGTGGGAAGGCATCCAGGCAGCACACGAAAGGCTTTAGAAAGAATCATCCCTCCAAGAGTGTGCAGAGCCTCCCACCAGAGCTGGTAGCAAACCTGTGCCTGGATGGAGAAACAAGGCTGCAAAGAAATAATCCTTTAGTAATGAGACTAAATGAAAAGAAGTTGATTCAAGTGAACTACATCAGTACAGTGTTCCCCGTTGCAGATATCAAAATCTTATGCTGGTCTATACCTTGTTCTTTCTACTTGCTGCTTACTAGCTTTTGGGCTGAGGTGAATGTTTGTACTACCACACTTAACCCAATCAGCACACCTTCCCCAGCTTTGTTTCTTTGTTTGTTCACAGGCCCAACATATCTCTAAGTAAAGCAACAGAGATTTAAATAATTAATCATTAAAATAATTAAAATCATCACACTGTAATGGTGTGATTTTCCCCTCTGTGCCTTAGCAGTTATTCATGATCTTACCAGCAAAGTCTATAGCTGCTCACGGTGCTCCCACACAATCACAGAAGTTCAAAAGATATATAAAATATGCAAATTGATGGGCAGACGTATACAGCGGAGGATAACAGGGAACATATCTTCCTATCCCAGCATAGCTCCTAAACAATATTTTTCTTCTGTTACAGATGTTTACACAGAATCACACTGTGTTTTTGCTCTTTGTGCAACCACCTGAGTCTGGTTTAAGAGTTGAGACTGCACAGCTCGCAGATAACACTGGAGTGACATTTCTATCTTATTCCCACATCTAGTTCATCATGAGTCCAAGGCAAGAAAACTCCAACAAGCACTGCAAAACAATGAGATTTGGGAAAATAATCTCATTGACCATTTAATTGTAACTTAACTACAGTCCCAAAAGACGAGATGGAACATGTGTTTTTGACTTGGTGACTTAGCCACTTTAATCCTTGGCTACAATCTATCAGCTTTTCTTTTCAAGCTTAGGATATTTGTTATTTGACTCTGAAATAACGTATTCTCTAATGTGATTCCACACAGGTACACTCTTTCTTCTTGATTTCAGGTCAAGGAAGGCGCTAACACAATAGAAGTCACTGAATTGCTATGTAAGCTGTTAGGAAAATTAATGTATTCAAGTCTCTGCAAAACCTCCTTCTTCCTTAATCCTCATTTCAGGGTTGGCAAATCTTCTTTTCCTTGGTGACTCTACCTCTTCCAGGCAATATGTATCTTTAATTACATTTTGCAATACATAATCCAAACGATCCAATGTCATATATGTGACAACACAGAAAATGGTTTCAAAGCTAGGATGGCAGTGAGGCTGAAGGAAGGGTGTCAAGAATACAAAGAAATACTCTGCGCTGTTTCCTGCGTTTTGAAAGATTCAAAGATCATAGTTAAAACAAAATAAAAAACCTCAAATATTTCAGGTTTCACTAGTTTCACATAGTTACATTAATTTGACAATAATAAAAAACCCCAACAGAACAGCAAAAAGCCCTTCAAATTTACTGTGAAACCTTCCTTAAAATTATATGCATTTTCTCTCTAGATTTATACGAATCACTTTTCTCCTGCTTTGATTCTCAGACAGAAAGTTTTCCCTAAAAAAGAAGTGCCTTTTGCTGTGTGTTTGTACAGCACACTTCACAAGGTTCGCAGCAGCTGTGGAAAAAGAATCAGTTAAAAACTATTGCTTTAACAGGAAAAACACACTCCATAGGCTTTCATGCAGCAGTCATGCACCAGAACTAATTTGAATATATGAGAAAACAAAAGACTTCTGAGGGCTGCAGTAGTAATCAAAGGAATTGCCTTGGTTGGGTAGGGAATCAAAAGCGAGGATGTACACTATGATATCCATGATGATGAACCATCACCCACACAGGCCAAAGATGATATTTGAAAGTTGCTTTCACAGCTGCTAAAATGATGAAAGGCTGCTGTCCCAGACGAGATAATGTTTCTGGAGCATCACTGGGGTACAACCAGCAACTGGCTTTGCCTTGTCCTTTGGCTCGTGCTACACCCTCCTCCAATCAAGTCCAGGGTGCCTTGATTTTTTGAGACTGTACCTTGCTCTGCCTTGCCACAATTACATAATTACTGTACCAAGTCATCTAAACATCATCCCCTTTGTAGGTTTTGCAAGTTGGACAGTCAGAAAAATCAAGACCTTCCTAATAACTAATAATTTTTTTAAAAAAATGCTTTTAAAACCAAAACCATGTTACAAGTATGTTAGCAGTGCCAGGCATTCTCAGAGCTGCCTTGGGCCCTATACACCATTAAAAAATTTGATGGGAGGTGCCTTAAATATGGTCCTCCTGTTATACTGTCTGTTGCTGTATTTCTGCCCTTGTTAATTAGGCAAGAAATTTCCTTTTTATTCCCTTGTCTTTGCCAAATTAGACTCTGCTTGCATTAGTCTGCTCCATATGGTCATTAGCTGAGTTACATTTCATATGCAGGATAATAAGATGGGATTTATTGTAGACATTTCACAATTCCAGATGTGGTTTCATGGTCAGGGGTTGAAAAAATCAATTCCCCACTCTGCCCTCACTTCATCCCTGTGTCAGATATCACTTCTGAGTAGCCAAGTAGTATGCCATTGCCATCTGAGAGGGGGAACAGAAGAATACACTCTATAAATGGGGAATTAATAAAACTGCTAGTTTTCTCTGATGAAAAAAACCTGCAAGCTTATTCTCAGCTACAGGGAAGCAAATATAGTGCAAGTGAACAATAGGCATGGATGGAAGGATTACAAATTTCTCAGTTCCAAACAAATTATCTTAATTAGATGAGTCTTTCTTTTCTCCTCATCTCTTCTTTTTTCCCTGCAATTATTTTACTCAACAATGAATACTGTGCTCAGTCTGCTACTCAGTAATGAAAAAGAACAGCTGTGTGTCTATGTTTCCACAGCAGTCAAAGAAAAAGGCAAATATTCTTTTTTTTTTCCTTTTTCTTTTGCAATCATGCACTTCTGATACAAGTGGTAGGTTTCAGACATTTAGTCCAGTGGATGTCAAGAATGCTGCAGTGATTACCGATTATCTTGTCACATCTGTTTAGAAGCAATGCATAACTCTTAAAATATCTAGATCATGATAGTTTATTAGCCACCTATCTGTGCTGTCAAGATATGTAATCTGAGGTAAGATTAAGACCCATGCTGGAAATAGAAAGTCAAGGAGAGATCTGGGAGCTGTTAATCATACGTCTGAGAGGAAACCTTGTATTTACAAATAGACCTCCCTTTAAAAAAAAAAGAGAATGAAACAGGAAACAAATTCACAGTGAGAGGGTTAAACAAACAATGAACCTGTTATGAGCGACAAGCAGCCCACGTCACTGTTTATGGTACTTTACAGAAAAATAGAGCAGGACACATTTTCTATAAGAGATTGAAGTATTTCATATGAACAGTTTCTCTGAAACTGGTTTTCTATGAAGTAGATTTTCTCTGTACTTTTTTCTGTATAGATTTTCTGTAAACAGTTGAGGTTTATTGACAAGACTATACAAAACAAAATCGTTATCTGATTCTGATGAATGTATTATGTTGAATAGCATACTTCATTCTAAAATTCAATTTGCTAGGAATGAGAGTTGGAAGTGTATTCCCCATGACAACTAATGTCCATGCATTAATGACCTGTCTGCATATTCTAGGTTACCCTGGCAATCATGGGACTCTGAGAACGATATATACAAGTATTATAGAAACATCAGCTTCATGGTATTTTCAAGTTTTGGGATAGGGCTATGACTGCTTTGATGAATGTTTGCTCTACAGCACCTTGCATTGGTGGAGGCAAATGGGCAGTTGTTGCAGTGAAGAGATCTCTAGAGTTTTTGAGTGTCTTCAGTCTATTTTTCCAGCTATCAGCATAGGAACACTTAGTAGAAACAGAGTTATGGTCAGGAGATGGTTATCATGTTTCCTATGTCCTTTTGCAGGTGTACAGATTTATAAAGAAAACACCAGGTGAATCCTTTTTCTTTGCAATCCATAGATCAGGTAAATCTGTGCTTGCCAATGTCTTCCTGGGAACAGGCTTATGGAATGAGATGCCAGCTAGAAATCTATGTAGCATCCTTACCTCAGTTTAGGCATCCAATCTTTGTATATTTATCACTAACCCCAACCTCTGAGGGAAATTTTTGTCTCATATTTGTCAAAGCCTCTTGCAGTCTTCCCCCAGCTTAAGGTACAATCCAACATGTGTATGAAAGGACAGGACACCTGTGCCTGCATGGGTCTGTATGGAGGGATGGCATAGGCTGGAGACAAAGACTGCAAGCTGTGGCTTTTTTTTTTTAATTGTATAGACCATGGTTTGGATTTTCAGGATCTTGTAATAGAAAAGTATTAGTGAACAGGGAGAAGTACAGCAGAAAGTAGAGTAAGTGTTTTGGAATGGGTAAATTCACTGGGTTTTTTCAAGTGTTAAAGGAACCAGAATTTACCTACTTGGATTTCAGCCAGTAATTTGACTGAGAGTAATTCTCTGGATAAACACAACACTCAGAAATCTTTGCCAGTAATACATATTTAAGTAGCAGAGACTGACACAGATCCAGCTGTATGCTTGAGGGTTTTTCTTCCATTTCAGTTGTGGGTTTGCTTTTTTTTTTTTCTTCCCCACTTTGCTCTTTTGTGATTTGTTCCTCCCCAGCTACTAATTTTAGAAATTGTGAGGTTTTAACATGATGAGAGCTCCTGGGAAATAAGCAACAGAATTGCTTATGCCATTTCTTTTGGGAATACATCTGTGTTTTTCTTCTAATCCTAGTGTTTTGGTCACATAAATAGAGATTACATGAAAGAATACAAAAGATGTTAAGCTACAGAATCTCCTCCCTCTTGTGAGCACAGACACAACACCTTGGCTGGAAATCTTTCAGATGTAGGATATCAGGGGATGGTAAAGGAGATTTCTTTCGAGCAACGTAGGCTGGGCTCCTTGTTCAGATTTCAATCTGATCACTCAGGTTAACAGCAAAGAATTAGCAGCAGTGAGGAGACCAATATGCTGTGAGGCTTTAGCAGCTGCAGCTACATCATGTATGTTATGCATCACTTGTCACTGGAAGACAAAAATTCAGCCATGCACTTACGAGAAGGTGCGTGTGAAATAGCAGGGTACAGGAACCTTGTGCCTGTCTGTCAGTGTGGTGGCAGAGATTCAGGAGGAGCACAAGCTTTCCAGTGGTGATGCCATCAGCAGCAAAGCCGACAAGACCTTCCTGTTACATTCAAACTAATGCAATTTTGCAGTTTACCTTGAATGAGAAGCAGGCGTTTCATAGAAGAAACTTGTGCAGCAAAATGTAATATGCCACCAAACACGACATGCTGAGAGTAGTGACAGGATCCTGAAATACTCAGGAGTTTCTTCTTTCCTCCTTCCAGCATAATTGCACCCCTTCTGAAATCTCATCTTTGAAGTGCTTGATTAAACTCATTTTCAGCAGAAATAATGAATTGAACTCACATTTTGTCAGTATTAGTAACAGCTTACTCCTGAGCCTAAAGTGCTCTGGACCTTTTTAAAGGGAGACAGGATGAAGAGCGAGGGAGATCTGCAGAGGAATATGTTCAGGGTGCACTTCATCTGTTCTCCATACTTTCAGAGCCACCCAAAGAAAGGAAAAAACCCACACTACCACAAGTGGCTTGCTTAAAACATATATGTACCATTGCTCACAGAGAGCTGCAAGGAAGAGATGGATCTGAAATGGGAGCGGAAAAAAGAACAGAACAGAGAATTGCCAGCAGGAAACAGGACAAGGTGGAGAAAGACAATGAGCTAGTGCTAGATAACAAAGCTAAGGGAGTTAATAAAAGCCTGTCTAATGGAACAGGCAAAAAAGAAGAACCAGGGAAAAGCAGGTCCATGAAAAATAAGGGGGATAATCAAACTAACAAGAGTTTCATAATGACAGGGTTAACAAACTATCTTATATCGGCTACCCAGAAGAGGGAAAGGGTGAAGAGGTATGACAGATTTATGCATTAATGAGGACCTAGAAAATGGGGAAGAAAGAGTTGGCAAGCAATGGAATAATATTGTGGAATTTTTAGGAGGACATTTTAGTTAAGTGATGGGAATAATAGAAGTGTGTTGAAATTGCCATAATTGTTCAAATTTTAACTACAAATCATTCAGTAAAGCTAAAAAATTTGCTGCCAAGGCAGCGCTTAATTCAAGAGCTGATGGAGATAACAATCCCCATTAACATCCAGACACTGTTGCCTTGGATTCAGACCTGAGCAGGTCATGTGGGGTGCTCAGTCCTGCAAGGCAGAGGCACTTTTGGACTTTGTCCAAAAACACACTTCAATGGGAATAAAATTTTAAGTAGAGAAGTTGCTCTCTTACCTGCCACGTGGCTGTGAAGTTGCTTGTAGTTCAATGTGTGCTTTGCTCTGCAGTTTTCAGGACTGACCCCATCTGAATTTGGTATTTCCATCTTCTCAAGCTTTGTAGTTCAAACTTGGTGGCAGACGACATTCAGGAGCTGCCACGTTCTGCAATACACATTTCCCAAAAGAAAAGGAGTGAACTAGATCCATAAATGTATTGTTACAAGAGAAGAATTAAAATGAGAGTAATTTGTTTTGCAGAGGATTTATCCTTCCTCCTGTCCATAGCAGGAGCCATAGGCTTCTGATCAAGATAAAACATAGTAAAAGACATAGTAAGTGATTGGTAATTGGTTCTTTTAATAATATTTTGCAAAACAGCTGCAGTTTTTGACATATATGAGAATGCCAAAACTGTGGTTCCTGTGAGCATGGGTTTATACATATGTAAAATAGAAAACATGTTGATGTTGTGTTTAGGGATTTTTGCATTCAAATTAAAAATCCACAAATGAGAGTGGGAATGACAAGA
This sequence comes from Margarornis squamiger, assembly GCA_035222235.1. Lineage (NCBI taxonomy): Eukaryota > Metazoa > Chordata > Aves > Passeriformes > Furnariidae > Margarornis > Margarornis squamiger. Next base: position 19,266,689 of record JAWWTY010000123.1, on the reverse strand, counting down.
CTGCTTTCCAGTCTGATATTTCTTTTATATATGGAATTGATAAACAGATTTGTGATTGCTAATTAGAAAGGCAACAATTCCTTAGCTAGGAAGATATTTCTATTCAAATTCATATATTTCCACATGAAAAGAGGATTATAAAATTATTAACCTTTTTATGTTCCAGTTAGCAATAATATTAGCTAGCATCCCAACATTTAAAATTAAAATATTTTTATGCACTGGCTGAAAAATGATTTGTATGAATACTTTTCCTTTTATAAATTGTGTTAAAAATAAGGCAGCCAGATATTCTTCTGTTGGCAAGAGGCAATTCAAATCATTACCCTCATGTTCCTTCTAATCCAGTTATGTGTTCATGGAGGAGAAAGAGTATGTAGGTACCATGTGTCCCTGAAAGGCTAAGTCTGCCAGAACTGGAGGGTGTTTTGTCTATGGATTTTGGCTTTTCCTAAAATGTGGATTTTCCTGTAATGCATTACAGCTGTTCTCAATAGGAAGGCAGGAGGAATTACCCAAGGAAACAGAGCTGTGGATATCTGTGAACTTTTCAAGGGGTGCTCTGCAGCTGCTGGCACTGCTGGCTGGCAGTCAGCAGGTCCCTCCTCTCTGCCTATCACCAGCCTCTTGGTCAGGACTCAAGCTGGAGACAAAGGCCCTTTCCTCCAGCAGATCAGCTTTACTGGTTGTATTATTTCCCTTTGCTCCACAAGTTTATCTGGAAGTGCTTGGATTCATGCCTACAGATCTCTGGCTCTCCCACTGCACCATAGAGCTGCTCTGCCAGATTCCTGACATGTCTTCAGTGATGAGGAACTATGTGCGTAACACAGTAAAATGATGCCTCAGTCCTGCAAGCCTGATATCGTTCTTTCCCCCGCTCTTCTTTCATTTCAGGCAACTCAGCACTGAGATAACAACCTTTCTTGCTTCCTATTTTCAAGTGCTGCAAAGGAACTTTAAATAGTAATTATGTCCTCTGAGGACATTTACTAAGCCTTCTATTAGTCTTGAAGGAATATTTTAGTTTGTGCTAACCGGGCTCAGAAACAAATCCCACCCAACATCCCCATCCAAGAGGTAGTCATGCTGAAAAGCAGAAAAAGTGAAGCAGATTTATCAGATGCCAGAGAGATTTTCAGATTTGCTGAGCAGTAGGATGCTTATGGAAAGAGATTTCATCCTCCCAGAAGTCTCAGGTTAGTTTAATCTTAGCTTCACATGAAGTATAAACTTTGTGGGGTTGGACAAGTGGATAAAAATTACATACTTTTTTATTTGAGCCTTTAAAAAAAAATAATTTAATTATTTCACTCTGTATGTGTTAAAAATGTCACAAAGCACAAACTAATTTCTTATCAGATGAAGAGCAGCAAACTCATTTAAGTCTGTAGTATTTCAAATGAATGACTGCTCTTCCAAAATCTGATCATCTAAGAAGCTATTCCTTCCTGCCCAGCTTGCCTTTTATTTTTCAAACAGTCTCCTGATAAAATGATTGTATTGTTTCTCTGTTGAAATACTAACTCATTTCAACTGACCTGTCTTATTTTTTTGTCAGAAGTGCTGTCAAACAGAATCGCTGAAATTACTTTTCTTACTAGAGGGGGAAAAAAGAGCCTTCACTGACACATGCTACCTGATCTGAAAGCAAAGTGCCACTAGATATTTTTAAAATAAAGTCTAAAGAGTTTATGTATTATGTAAAAAGTTAATGTATTAGTCTCTTTTGAACATTATTGTGATTTCATCCCAGGTGACAACTGAGCACCACAGAGCAGCTTGCTCACTGCTCCAGTGGTGGGATGGAGGAGACAATCAGAAGAGTAGAAGTGAAAAAAATCATCGGATGAGATACAGACAGCTTAATAGGTAAAGCAAAAGCTGCATGCACAAGCAAAGCAAAACAAGGCATTCAATTACCACTCCCCATGGGCAGGCAGGTGTTCAGGCATTCTCTGGAAAGCAGATCTCCATCACACATAGCAGTTACTTGGGAAGACAAACTGCCTCATTCCAAATGACCCCCCCCCTTCCTCCTTCTTCCCCCAGCTTTATGTACTGGAATGATGCCATATGGTATGGAATATTCCTCTGGCCATTTGGGGTCAGCTGTCTCAGCTGTGTCTCCTCCCAAGTCCCTTTGCAGTCCCAGCCTCATCACTGGTGGGGCAATACAAGGAGCAAGAAAGGCCCTGATGCTGTGTAAGTGCTGCTTAGCAATAGCTAAAACATCCCGGTGCTATCAATAGTATTTCCAGCACAAAACAGCCTCATAGTAGCTGCTATGAAGAAAATTAACTCTATCCCAGCCAAAGCCAGCACAAGTATGATTTATAATCCACTCACAAAATTTCTAAAATTACCCATATATTTACATATAGACATTTTTATTTGAAGTCTGATTGTTCTATTTCCCCTGAAGACATCCGTAAATTTTATTATAGGCCCTATAATTTGATGGTACTGTGCTCTTAAAATTATCAGCACATTACTGGACTCCAGTTTAATTGGGTGAGGCATTCATACAACACAGCAGTATGAGACAGATTGTACACATTCCTAAAACCCATTCATTAGAATTTTGGTGGTTTTCTACCCGTGATACAGGCCGCAACTTGTTTCAACACACCATGAAGATGGAGTATGGGAGTTTAAGCACTGAAGTAATTTTCTAATATTTAATTTCAAGGTAAAGGTTTTCAAAGGTACAATGAATCCACTAGAACTCGAATCTATGTTTTTGAAAGTCTCTGCATTCAGGCATTGCTTGCTGTACTGATTCTAAAATATCTGAGACCTCCTTCTTACTAACATGTTCAGGATACTTGAACAACAAGATTTCTGTAAAGAAACCAAAACTTCAAGCAATATTCCTAGTACAGAAAAAGGTGGTATGTTCTATACATCTAGTTTTCATATTGATCATGATAATAATTCTTATGCAGATAATTTCAGAATATTTTGATGGAGCCCTAAATGCAGTGGAGTAGAGAACACAAAGGCAAGACCTCTGTGAAGAGGCGATGTGTGTAAACTGTTCACCTAGAGACAGTATTGATCATGAAAGATCATCTTAATCATAGATGAAAGAATGCCAATACTAGCTAAATAGAAAGAATGATTGGGAGCATGAGTGTGTGCTTTTATATATATATATGTAGCATAAATATATAAATTAAGAGGTCTGGACATTTTGCATTAGTATGATAGTAATTGCAGAGCAGTGGCACCAAGCATTTCCAAAAGCACCTACCATAAGAGCTGTAGTACTATAATATTGTGCTGCTGCAGTGTGGTTTCTGTGCCTGTAGGGAAAGAGAAAAAGCGGGGCTGGGACAATAATGCAACAAAAATAAACCAAACCATCAGGGAAGTGAAGATACAGGCCAGGATGAGGACACACACTCTTGTTTACTAGTCTTGCATAAGAGTGGAAAGGATGAATGTGTAAGATAAGATCTGTTGTGCTGCTGTCCTGCAACAAGTCTGAACTAGACCTGGCAAAAAGATGAAAATATTATTAGGCAAAGGCTTAAAATATTTCAAAATCTGGTTTGGTGTCAAGATGAATTACAATGAAACATGGTGATTTTGAAATCCCCAGGAAAGAAATATTCTAGGAAGACAATTGTTTTACTTGGAACTCTTTGTTTTGAAAACTGAAGACATTTCCTTCTGAAAATATTATACAATAATAAAGAATTGAAAACTGAAAGAAGTCATTAAAGCTGTAAGCATTTCATTTCACAATGTCAAAATGGCACCAAGCTTTGATCTTTTTAGCATTGGGATTGGAGAACAGGAGGGTTGCAGAGGTTTAAGAAAGGGAGAGAGAACCTCTGCTCTAGATGGGGAACATATCAAGAGGAATAAGAGGATTAGAGGGCTTCTGACCATGCCAGCTCAAGTGGGTGCTGCTTGCTTGGAAGGGCAGTGTTGCAGTATCAGAAATATTGGCAAACAAGCTCTATTTATTTCACTCTCTCCCCACAGTGTCTCTGCCCACCCCCTCCCCCAGCTGCAGGTTTAGCGTGCACGGTGGGCTGCTTTCCCTCAGATGCCCTCATTAACCAGCTCTTCAGTTCGTGCTTCCATCTCTCACTTAGTATAGCTGCTGTCACCAATAATATATTCCCTTTGATTCCCTTCCTCACTTTCTTCCCTCCATAGCCCTCCAGGAGACATCAGGAAATTTGCATTTCTATCTTAATAGTGCATGACTTAGGAACAGTGAAGATAACTCATGACACACGCAACTGGGAATGGCATCACAGACAAGCGTTATTTGACATATATGCAGGCATGCCCTACATAGCTCCTTTGGCAAAGTACTGCTCCCCAGTCAGCCAGATTCCTCTTGTGATAATAGCCATTCACTTTGGATTTTCAAAGCAATCTCTGCACATCTCTATTGAAATGGGAGAAACTAGTCCTCCTTCAATCCACCCTTCTCCCATCCCCCAGTAGAGAGATTTACAAGGAAATGGATTTTTTTCAAAATAAACATTCAAACAGACAAAAAGTGCTGGAAATGCTAACATATCTGTATCACACATATTATCGTACACTTTATGTCAAAAGTGGTTTTAGGCACACCTCTATTATTCCACATCAGACATTTGTTACATGAAAAGCTAGTCCTTGATTTCTTTTGTATCCCTTGTTTTTTCAAGGGAGAACTGAAGGGTTTGTTTCAACATTTAGTTTTAAAATGCTGCATGACTGAGTCTTTTATCTTGATACATGATTTGCTTTGGAAGATTTTCCAGACTTCGCTGGTTGCATCCAAAGGTCTCCTCAGTCTGCCAACATACAACTAAAGCAGCCAAAGCATTTAATCACTTCTGAAGAATTGCAGGTGTGCCTAAAATTAGGCTTGTGCTTCAGATTTTTTGTGGCTAAGCTGGTGACAGGGCACAGAGCACCTCTAAAGATTAAAGCCACAGAGTCAGTGTTCAGTCTCTAACAGATGTTTCTTCTCAGATTGTTCAGTAAAATAACAGTTAGCCACTCTGTTTCTATGCTGTTTGATGATGAATTCTTAAAAGAGAGATTACTGGAATGCTTTCATTGTACTTCTCAAACTCATATTAATATAATAGATTTCTTGTTAGCATAAAGGAGCAGTGAGTCACAACCAGTGTGACAATGGGGAAAACAAATCATCTTTATAATGAGGGGATTAAATCTGAGGTGTGATAGTCTTGGCCATTCAGAAGGATTTTATAGCATGTGCCACTCAGATTAAAAACACAACCTTATAAGGAAGCTAAAGCAGAAATTTGGTTAGTATAGCCTAGAGTTAAATGCAGCTATCCATTGTTCTAAAGGTAAAAATCTAGCTCAAACACTGGAGATAAATGCACTTGAGTTCAGTGCAAGTGTAAAATGTAATTATATCAACACACATAGATCCCTAAAGAACGTCAAGACGAGAACTTCTTTCTGATCACAAACAATTAGCAGCTGGCTGACATCCCACAGCAGGAAGACCGACATCCTTTTATACATTTTATTCTAATGAGTGCAACTGTGGAAATAGCATTATTATTTATGTGGGCCCCAATCCAAGACAGCACTTAATCTTATCAGCAGGAATTTTAACCCCAACATACGGCCGAGCCAAAGAGGTTAGTAAGATTAAGGAGTGATTAGTTGTTCACAGCCGAGGTTTGAAAGTGTTTGTGTGTGCAAAGAGCACTTCACCATGCAAGTCCTGCAGACAACCAGCCTAAGCCTTAAAGCTGGCTTCTCCCTGGGAAGGGTGAAGGAGTAGGGATAGCCCCTGATGAAGGGGGCAGCTTCCCCAGGATGCTACAGGCTCTTGGGAGCACCTGGAGTAGAAGGTTAAAATAACACTGCCCAAAGCAGCAATACACAGGAACTATTACAACAATGGCATGATAACTGCTTTCTTTTCCAATCCCTTTGCCCTGCCGAGTCCAGCTTGGTCATACTGACAACTATTTCAATGCCTAAAGAAGTTGTAGTTCAGGCTACAGAGATTTTATGTCTTTCTCTGACTCATGGTTTGGAAGCCTTGCAGCAACGCAAAGAAATCACTAAGAAAATAAAATTGGGTGTTTACACTTTGGGTACGTAGAGCGTGTACTGATATAAAATGGAAACCTGATGGGAAACAAATGAGAAATGCAAGTGAAGCCACTTACTATGCAAACCCTCAATTGATTGGTTTTGGGGTCTCTGCCCTCTTTTTTTTAATTAAAAAAATAAAAATAAAAAGGCTTAGTTTTCCCTTCTGTGTGTCACTATCTCCTGGAGCACAGCATCTTCTGTAGCTTCAGAAATTATCTCTGCTTTAATAGCTGTGCCTTCCAAGCTGTACTACAGGTTTCTTCTTTTCTTTCTTGAAATCATACTCTTTCATATTCACTGGTTTGTTTTTTGTTTTTTAATTTGCTGCTTGGCTACCTTTGTCTGACCATTGGGTCTAGCTGAAACAATACTAACAAAGCTGTATTATTAACTCCTTATGTTTTCTTTTTACATTTTTGTCCTTATATCCTCTGCTTCTACTTTTATTTTGCAACAGTAATATATTTTTGCAAGGCTTTTAAAGTCCTTAACTTTGACCTTGGAAAATTCTTAGTCTTTTAACGTTTTATTTCAAGGTATTGTTTCATTTTCTGTGCAAAGAAAGAAAAAAAATAATGCCAATAGAGAGTGTCTTGCTACTTTAGTCTTCTGATACAGCTCTGCTGTACCACTTGAAGTCTTTCATCTGCTTTATGAACAGTCATGATTATTTTAGAACAATACTTCATTGCAATATCCTAGGTAAGCAGCTTTTCTAAGCGGTGTGAAGGCTTTGAGGCCACTTAGAAAAGTTAACCAGGTTGTTCTGAAATGCCTGTAGTGGTGATTTGACTTAATTTGTCCCATATCTTGAAACAGGCTAAGTTCCCCATGTTCATCAGGACTTGCTGCCTCTGGGAAGGCTGGTGACACAGAGTGGTAGAATAAACTTCAGTTTAGCTACACCATTGCAGAAAGACAAGTTAAATTACCTTTGTGAAACCATCAATATTCCCATTTTACTGATCCACCCTGAAATGAATTTCTAGTGCCATCTTTGTTACCTTTGTCATCAGAGACTCTCTATTCTGTGTGTTGTCAGATATATGTTTGGCATACAGTATTTGAAAATTTTCCCTGGGTTTTATTTTTCTCAAGGAAAAGAATAATAGTAAATAACCTGTTCGGTTATGCCTAGGTCAAAGCAATCTCTCGTAATGTAATTACGAGCCCATAAAAGCCCGAGGCACACATGCAGGTCCATAACACAGCATCCATCACTACAATAACTAATTTAGAGCTTCCTGTTGGTTCCTGTTTCCCCATTAAAATGCATAGAAACATCTGCCTTTTTGCTTTCCCTGTTAGACACCTATGCATTCCATAGGCCTGCTCTGGGCTGGTGCCTTCCATGTTACTGGGACACAAGCAGGTCATTACATTTGTGGGATTCTAAGTACTCTGTGTGCATTACTTGTGGCTGATGTGACCTTAAGGCAAACCAGATTTTGAAATACACTTATTGAAATATTAATTCTTCCAGACCCAGTAGTATATCAGGCAGGTTAAATCTCCTCATTGATAAGAAAAATCAAATCAGCCAAGTTTGGTAGATGAAGTGTTGTGACACTTGCTCACCCTTCCCCCTTCTCCCTGCCCAGCGATTCAGTTCATAATCCTCTACTCTAAAATACAGCATGTTATCTTATCTCTTTGCCCAAGACTTGAATGGCATTTGCTGTTCTCTGCTCTGCAAAGACTAAATTGCTGTTTTTAAGTCGTCACCTTGAGAACAGCTGAAGGTGCACAGAAGCCTTGGCACACCTTCCCATATCCTTGCGGCATTTAACAAGAAATGTTCTTGACACAGAAAGAGATGAAATCACGTGTTATAATAGCTTAAAAGATATAACAAGGTGTGCCAATGATTTGGCTTCTCTCAGAACAACCCAGACCCACATGAAGGTATTATTTATTGCTTTCACACACTATAATTGCAGAGAGGTTACAATTGCTTAAAAAAAGACCTTGTGCAAAGCTCCTGCAGAGGCAAGTTTAACTCACGGAAAAATCTGATTCCGTCCTCTAAAAGCAGAATTTGGCCTGGAATCAAAAACACAACATCACAAACTTGGACCTACCAGTCTCACTGACCAAGAGATGCTTTACCTGCTGTTTGCACTACAGAACAATGTCACCTGCACTTTTCATGCCAACAACATTATCAACACAGCTTTGATAATTATTACTGGTGATGTAAAAAGTATGAACACCCAAAGCATTTTTTCTGTCTCAAAGTCAATTTGCAGCACAGGCTGCAAAGCTGCCAAAAAACCACCTTTTCTTACTATGGCAAATTGAGCTCCCACTGGATTTCTGGCATTGTTTTCCCTCTGCTCCAGAGAAGATTTGGGGTATAGCTCCCCCAGAGATTATTTGTATGAAGGTTCTCATCTCCATCAGAGCCCCTTCACTTGGTTAAAGTCTCCTTGAGCCCTAGTGGGGGGTCTCTGAAGGAAACCCTGTTCCAAGATGAATTATCTTCCTGGTAGGATCTTCAAAAGGACAGAGGAAAGGGATCCCTGTAAGACCCTGTTTGAAAATTTCTATCACTCTCCCAAGTGATTACCCTTGATGATTTTAAAAGACAAGGGTTATGCTGAAGAGGCAACAGAGCCTTGTGAAGAGAGATGTCTGTGGTCACCATTCGTGGCCCTTGTGGTCCACAGTGCAAGAATTTAATCCAAACTACGAATATGAGTTACTGCAGGCTGAGCTGAAGCGCCCATGGTGATTTTGTAAGTTTCTTCTGTCCCTTAAGTATCAGTCAGCAAAATCAGCAAAACATAAACATCCTAAGACTAAGAGTATTTTTTGCCTTAGTCTGGAATTTACTGAGTGAAACATATGCAGTACTACTGTTCTCTTTTTTTTAGCTCTTTCAGATGGGTTTTCTTGCTGTGGACATGTTTTAGTGCTAATACACATATTGCTGATGCTATTAAAAAAACCTCAGTTCTCAGATTCCTACAAAAAATTTATATTGATCAAAGTGTGGCAAATATTTTAAGAAGGATTCGTTTTAAATTATACAGCACAGAATCAACTTGAAAATTTCAAAGTGCATCATGAGATGCTTTGAAAATTGTTTCAATCAAACTTCACATGACTCAAAAATCCCTCTGTTCTGATTTTGCATAAACAAGTTTGCCCTGTCCTTACTGATGCTGCAAGGACTACCAACAAGGTGCTAATGAGGATTTTTGTGTGTGTATGAGTAGGGACATATCTCTTAACAAAGAATGTGACTAATCTGACAAGGTCACTTCTATATAAGCAGCCAAACATCTGTCAGCCTGTAATGACTTCTTCTGATCAATAGTGACATGGCCAGATTTGAAACCGGCAACCTGGAGGCAAAAGACTTTGTACCCTGTTACTAATCTCCCGAGCTCTCCAGTCCCCTCTGAGGTGCTGCTTTCTAATGAATACATTCTACATTCAAGATGACAAATGGCTTCAATTAAAAAGAGATCTCTGGGAAAACATTCCTGTTGTTGAATGGGAGACCCCACAGTATTACTCATTTATTCTTTTAGGCCACTGAAGTTAATATGTCAATTCTATAAATTAAAAGTTTCTGTATGAATCATGAAGAAAGATGTCTGGGAGCTGCATCGCTTTGAGACACAAGCCGTTTGTCCTGTGCTTGTGAGGAGATGGGAAGCACAGGCTGGTGAGGGCCAGAATCAAGAGAGATGTGCCCCCCAGACTGTCATTGGTGTCTATAGAATTGAAGCCCTGCCTTTATTAAGACTTCGTAAGTGTTATAGGTGCTGCTTTTAAAGTACAGCAAAGATTGCAGACACTGAACAGGGAGGAAACTAGGTGAGGTCAGTTATCATGAGAGAGAGAACTCACTGATTCTCTCATTACTGTGAAGCTTTAGGAATGAGATAGAAAGTCCAACTTCTGCAAAACTGAACTTTAACAAGAAGTTTTGCTACTTAACTCCTCAATCCAGATTATTTTTCATGCCATTACCTGCAACACAAGCACTTTCGTTCAGCCTTGGTTCCTGGCAATAGATGGAAGGCTAACACAGGAGTCTAAGTGCACAATGGCCTGCTTTGTGCGCCCCACAAACCTTCTGACCACTTTGACAGTGCACTTTTCAAAGTTAAGCCTTTAATTCAGATATTCAGAGTCTGACCTTGATGTTCTTCTGAAGCCTGAGGTCAAGTGAAAGCTGTGCAGTTCACAAAGTTCCTCACAGACATACACACCAAGCAGCCCTGAGTCCACCTGAGTTGCAGAGCAGTGAGCTCAGGAGGTGGAGAGGAGAGACTGTGATAGAAGTAATACATAAAAATCCTTGCCTTGATTTTGAGCAAAATATTTTAGAAGCCTATCACTGTGGTAGGGCAATAAGAAATGGAGTGAAGTTTACTGATTCACATAACTCGATTAAGCTTTAGCTTTGCTGTTTAAGCATTCTTGTGGGAGCTGAACAAGGACAGAGGCAGAGACTCTGCTGCAGCACTGAAGCTTTTTGGTCTGAGCTCTTCACTGCTGGGGCTTACAGAGGATTTGCATGCACCCTGCAGCCCCCAAATCCCCTGAGCTAGTCAGTCTGCGATCAGCTATCCCAGCAGGACTTGGAGCAGCTCCACCAATTTACATCCCACTCTTGTCTCCCAGCTGGATGCCTCAGGAGTGGCTTCACTTGGCCTGAGCTGCCCTGAGCTCCGTTGTGCAAAGAGGCCCTCATCTTGTTCTCTGTTGCAGCTGCCCCTCCAGGATCCTTCCGTCAGGTCACTGTTTGAATCTCTGATGGTTTTTATCCTATTGCCTCTACATTAAATTCCATCCGTGTCTTAAACTTAGTCACTAGAGGCAAACTGGGCAGGAAGCATGACCATTTGAGCTCTCCTAATATGCCTCACAACTACTTCTACTGGCATAAAAGGGACAATGCAGAAGCCAGTGGAAAATTAGACCAGGAGTTTTAAGGTGGCTAGAAACTGATCCACGGGATTATATTGTCTGTAAAAAAATGGACTCAGAGGCAGGGAGTCACAGTACTCCTTTGGAACCTCTTCTATTCATGATAGTGCTGTGAAATATGAACTTTCTCTTCCTCTCTCCAAACTGTTTGAAGACTCTTCTCTGACCTGTCTGAAAGGTTATCTAGAAGGCTGGGTGCAGCTATTCACATCTATCTCTCTTTTTTCAAGTTCAGCATTTACCAACTCTATACTTGTCTCAGCAATTTTAAAAGCCTTCAGATACTATTATCTTCTATTCTGACCAGTGAGGTTTTTAGTTAATGAGCTCCAGTAGGAAAAAAATTGATTCTTTCATAAGGAAATACTAAAATGACAAAGGTGATTCTTGTTGTTAATTGAATACTGGAAAAAACTTAATACAGCTGAACTGCTGCAGTTCTGGATCCTAACTACACTTATTTCTGTAGGACCCCAGAGTATAAAACTGCATGGCAGTTCAAATGAGATCCTGATCAATTAAAATCCTCTAGACTTGATTACACTCAAGGTCCAGGAAAATTAACATCTACAGACCTCGTTTCATAGCAGTGATACCACTGTCAAGGAGAGCGTATAGGAGGGGCAGCGCATACACCAGCTGAATGCCCACAATGACACAAAAGTAAGTGTTACCACAACATATCCTAAATGCTTAACAGTACTATACAGTTTTCACAAATATGAAATTACCTACCTCAACTTTCAAATTAAAAGCCATTGTTATCATATAATCAAATTTCAGAAGTGGCTAGTACAAAAAAAGTAGTGAAATAATAGTAAAGACCACACACAGTAGCCCTACCTTAGGTGTCTCTTGCTCTGTGGCTTGAAGCTGTAACAAAGTCAAATCCACAATCAAGTTTTTCATAATGATAAGATGCAACATGGCTGGGGAATAGCTGTTTTAGCTTTTGGCTAAATTCTTAACCAACTTTTGGGCACACCATTGTTCTGATGTATCTTGTACATGAACAAAAGTTCTGTTTGTACACATGTGATGGTTTTAGCCCCCACTATTACCTGAATCCAGGATGCACAAATGACTAAACTTCACTCTGCATTTACAGAGATTCATTTAAATGGGAATTTTAGAGGTCCATTCAGCCATCCAGTGTATCACTCCATTTAAAATCTACTATACAAAGCATAGGAACAGGCAGATATAAAACTTGGCCTGAGGAGTTTCTTGGCTCTGACACTGAAGTTTTGGAACATTAAATCCTTCTGAGCAAGATATCTGTCTATAATTTATTTAAGCTTTGTAACAAATTTGAATTCTCTGGTGCTTCTCTTCTACTGTATGAAATGCTGAGGAGTCTGTTCAGATTTACAGTTCACTGATCTGTGCTGAAAGTATCTATTACAATAAGCAGAGGAATGAATGGAAGGGAAAATTGTCTATCAGCACTCTCAGAGAGGTGAAGTTTCCAAGAATAGCAATCACGAAAGTTATAAAACAGCTCCATTTTGCAAGTGTAGCTCAGAGAACATTTCCCCATCAGCTCCAGTAAATTGCAACATGGCTAGGTGTATGTGCCAGTGTATTAATGTCACTATTAAACACCTGATAGAAACTGCGTCTGTGGAATCTGAGAGTGAAAGAAACCAACACAAGCAGTCAAAAAGCAATTCAGTGGTAAATTCATGGGTTTTCACCTGGAAGCATCTACACAGAGCAATCCGAACAGCAATTCAGAGCTGTTGGGAGCATTCAGAGGGCTTTAACCTGAAGAAGCACCTAATGTCACTACGGTTACTTACATAACAGTCCAAACTGCTTTGTAACAAGTCATTTAAAGGCTTAAGGTAGTTCAAGGATTTTCTTTATGGCTACACTGATATTGCCATGGCACTTGCTTTACAGTTCGTTAATATTTTTGATATAATTTTTATAAAGAGGCTTTAAAACTCAAAACAATGACCTAAATGTAAGAAAAACTGAAAAACCCTCACAAAACAAAACCAACCGACCAAACAACACCCCTTTCCTCACTATTTATCTTCAAAAAACAAACACAAACTTTTGTGCCAGCTTCAGTTCTGTAGCTTTCTAGTGCATGTAACTGATATGATTTGAAGTACTTAGAGGAAAAACTCACCTTGGTAGCTAGCTTGCCTCTCTTCCTGAATACATTTTCAGTCAGGATCCAGAGGGCTGACACTTTGAAATTGCATTTTATTTTGGTAAGCGTTGCAGAAATACCTTCATAAAAGAAATATGCGACACTGTCCTGACTCCCACAATATATCCATACTAACCAAGCATTATCTTCAGGATCTTCATCAAGCCCAAGTCTGTACCTCAGCTGCACCTTAGCACCTGGGGATCAGGATTATTGGTAACAGCTGCTGATTTATTTGATTGTTATCATGCTTGGGGGTGGCACTGCCTCCTTCCATGTCTCTCAGCACCTAACAGACAGTAACAGTTAATTGTAATTAGTAACCATCACTAAACCTGTGCCAAAACTCAATTTGACTTCAGATTCCTGGCTGAAATACTAGCAGCATGTATAAACTGCACGTTTCTCTGCTCCTTATGTAATAACTGGTAAAGGTAAAAACCTAGAATTTGCTTATCAAATTCTAAAACTTGTAAAGGTTTTCTTAAAGGTTTCCAAATGTTAGGCTTGTGAAGGTTTTTCTTAAAGTGTCATGTTCTATTCTACTTGCTTAAGCAAGTAGAAGTTAAACCACAATGTTATGTATATTGTGCTGAATATAAGCTTTAGAGAGTACTAATAAAAAACAAAGAGCTGTGTGGGTGGGAATGGTGTGATAAAAGGGGACCCATCATGAAAAGGAGGACAACTTCCTAGCAACAGAATCGAACCCAGGACCAGAACGAAGTGGACTTTGATTGGAAAATTCAAAGGAAAGCAGGATCTAAGTGGACCTGGATTGGAGAAGTCAGAGGAGGACAGAGGGTATAAAAACGGACTAGAGACCTGTTAAGTTTGCGGGTTCGCAGCGGAGCTGGAGACTCCACCGACCGCCCAGGGCACTGCTTTGCTCCTTTGCCTTTAATAAAATTTTGGTGTTTTAAATTTTATATTTGTAGTCCCTTGACTATAACACTTACTCCCCAAAGCAGGGAGGGTTTCTGCTTTTCTGTGCAGGATCATTTGGAGGATTCTTAGTGCTTGTGAGATTTAAAGACCTAGATCTTCTCCACCCTTTCTCTTTTTCTTTGTGTGCTATGCAACTGCACCTCAGCACCTCGGCAGTCGTGGTGGCACCTTTGGAAGGGCTCTCTTTTATCACTGGCTCAGGCTTTCTTGTCTCCTCCAAGCTACAGCTGTAAGGAAGAAGAAGCTTCAACCCAGTTTCCAAAGGAGAAATGTCATTGTCATGAGTTATCACAACTAGCACCACATATTTTCAACACCCTACAAAACCAAAATTGGCTCAGGCAATCTGCAGTGCAGGATTTAAAGTGCATCTGCCCCATGCAACAGCTTAGGTGTCGAAATGTCTCAGGACATTAGCTCAGACAGCCAACACATTGTCATCACCCTGCTGAAAAGCAGGGCTAGTCACTGTGGGAAATAAAAAATGAGGTTTTATTAATTATCTTCTTTAGGTGTTTCATGGAAGTTGTAAGGTACCAGGTCCTGTCTGGAACTGGTGCCACGGACAATTTGCTCTCGGGAGTAGGGAATTATGAAAAAAAAAAAAGATAAAGGTATGGCTGAAATGGGCCCCGCCACATGGCAAGCTCTTTGTGTGCAGAAGAAGGTGGTCATTCTGACCAGGAGACCCCATCTTCCTGTACAGGGGGGCATGCCAAATCCCATCAGAAGAAGAGGCCCACTCCTCTCATTATACTAACAAGGTAGGACCCTAGGGGCACATAAAAAGCATGATTTTTGGGGTGGGTGTGTGTTTTTTGGACCTCCATGGCCAGGGCACCCAGCACGTGCTGAAATAGAAACTTTCTTTTTGCAAAATTTCTTTATCTCACAGATATTTGTATCCTAACTAAATTGAATAAAAGATTTTTTCCAACAGTCACCACTGGAAGAACAGGGAAATACTCCGACTCCCATCCATCTTCTACTGAAGGGCAGGCAGCCTGCAGGCAGCACAGACAGCACTTATTGTCAGTAGCCTATGCTTGAAACACCCTGGCATTAGAGGAGTACCTGCCATCCCGTAATTAATGCTTCTCTTCTCTCTTCTGTTTGCTTACAAAATATCTTGGGAAAGACAAAGTGATGCAACTGGAGTGGGAAATACAGCTGCTGAGGTAAGCAGGGACACCAGCTCTTTCAAACAAAGAACTGGAACAAAATGAAATCAAAGGTAACAAGCAAAAATTTTGCAAACCATTTGGACTTGAAAGTGCACAACAAACTAGTGCAGGGGAATCAGGAAACACTGCCTATCCAAATCTGCATTGCAACTCAAGCATCAGTACCTCCACAGAACCACAGCTCATTCAGAGGTGACTGGTTTTACTCAGCATTTCAAAATCTCAGTGGGAAAGCTGGTGGTTGTGAGTGGATTCCTGTCCAAAACAACAACTGGGAAACAATTCAACTCAACATCCACACAGGTGGAAGCTGGATCATGGGAGATACCCTTGAATGGCATTACAGCTGCCTGGGCAAGGAGTGCTGCAGTCAACCCATGCTGCCAAATGATTCATTTTTCTAAAAACCAGAGGTAAGAAACCTACAACAAGCAGGGAATCTGGAGGTGCCCCTTGTTTTATTTAATCATAGTGGTGGAGACCAGCCTCTCATTTCTGCTGCTGCTTCTGGCCAGACATGTGTAGCACTTCTTTACCTGGAGTACTGGTAGCACCTGGAGGAATTTCCCACTTCCAGTGCCAAGCACTTTGTGACCATTGCTGAATAACTGGTCAAACATCTAGTGCTGATTGTCCAGCATCAAGCCACTCCCTCTCTCTTTAGCCTTATTGAGAGTGTAAAAGAGAGACTTCCCATCACAGCCTCCTCATTACAACCCACAGTGTGGTGCCCTTAAATAGCACCTTTTTTTGTTTAGGTCTAATTGGCCAATATATAGTAGCTGCTATTGGCTCCTTTGAGTGCTTGCACAGTGCACTGGGCGTGCATGCATGCAATTTATCATGTCAAACTCGTTTTCTTTTACATGGCATTGTTCCTGCCTTTCTTCTTCCACAGAGTTATTATTCTGCATGAATTTTCTTTGTAATTAAGTGGCTTGGTTGCCATTCCCAGCTCTGGAAAAATGACAAAGGGAAAACATGAAGAGCCGCAGCCTCAAATTGGTTTGCATTCAGCAGGGTTGCCTGCCATTTGTGGAGACCAGCAGATGTCAGCCTAAATTGAAAAATGGAAAAGAAAAACTGTATCATAATGTTAGCATCTCCCCTGGCAGATGGGAGCCTTACAGAACATGGCAGGAGCAGTTAGCCGGCAGTGGTTAAAATTCAGCGTTGGAACAAGTATGGTTACGCTGCATGCACCAATAGTGTATTTTGATTATAGAACTTAATTGTATCATAGATCAATGATAGTTTAATTTATGAGGATTGATTTTGTTAATTCAAGCTGTTCAAAAGGCACTGTTAAAGCTTCAGTTCATTTAACTGTATCTGACTTTAGCTTTGCTGGTGCTATCAGAAGATAAATGACTGTATATAAACTAATACCTTCACATCCCTATTTGTATATTTATTTCAGCATCTGTCACTAACTGTGAGTTACATTTAAATGCAAAGTGTTAGCTGGGCAGGATACAGCACTGAGCTTTGCATAGTTAAGATCTGGTAACAAAAGCATCATATGATCATTTACACATGGACACTTCCTGATTCTTGTGACAGTTTCTTCTTGCAGTATCCCTGAATTTCATAATAGATAATTGTTGCACTCATATTAAACAGCAACGGGATAGTCATAAATGCTGTGTCAGAAGAAAAGAAGGATGGACAAGCCTATTCAAGACATGGTTTATGTAGACCAGAACTTACCAGCTGTGGTACAGAAACCTGACATCCAGTAAAAGTAAACACACTGTTAAGCTTCCAAGAGTCTCACAGGACTCTTTCTTGAAGGTCTAGATCATAAAGCCAGAGTTTACATGGAAACCTTAACATTTACTCAAAACTTATATTTCCAACCAATCCACTCTACACATATTTCTACCCTAATTTTTCAGGCAAAAGAACTGAGAGTTAGAAAATCAGACAAATAAAATCAGAATCAAAAAACTCCAAGTTAATGATTTTATGCAAGCACAATGCATTTTTTGAGCCCTGAGAATTCTCACTCTGAATGTGAAAGCAATTTCCTGAAATAAGTCAAATCACAGGGAGGGACTGGTTTGTCAGCTTTAAACGGACTGTTTACAAGGAAAAACATTCATATGCTCGCCTTAATTTCACACTGACTTTTGCATCTTCCTCTGTCTCTTGCTTAATCTCATAAAATCAGTCAATACTTGCTCAGCTCTTGTGCTGCCTGTGACAAGCCAGATCCACACATGATGCACTTTGCTGCAACCTCTGCACTTTACAGTGAGTCTGAGTAGACTTTTTTCACCACAACCAGGCAATCAATAAACATGGGTTTTCACTTGTTTGTTTTAATCTTTAATCCCATGCTTATCCTGTATCACTTGCAGTGGAGTGGGGGGAAGGAATAGAATCATAGAACCATAGAATACCTTGAGTTACAAGGGACACATTTATGGGTCTTATGAAAAACCAAGAAAAGGAGATGCATTTTTCTGCAGAGATTGAATGAATCAGAAAGGCTTGTCACAATGTGACAAGCATGAGCTGTGCTGAGATACTGGAAAAGCAAATAAATTATCTTTCTGTCAGCAAAGGTGTCATATCACAGGAGACTGCAAAATGGAAAGCTTTTCTAATATCTATTTTGATTCAACAGCATTGGTTAAAAAAAAACAAAAACCAACAGAATTGTATCTATCACTATTAATTTTGTATTGTAATGTTACAGCAAAGTTCCTCTTCCTTTCACCATCCAGTCATACCAGCCCCTCAAACCAGATTTGCTTCACCTGTTTAGAAATCAGTGGAACAGTGCCGACTCAGACCATCTGATGCTTTCTCGAGCTTTTGGAAAGAGCAGCAGAAAAAGATTCATTATGTAGTTGACAACTGTAGCATTGCCAAGAACACTAGTTACAAAATGAAATCAGAGCACAAAGAGACAATGGCATAAAGGGAAAGATTAGGCCACAAATCGCAAATTGCAACAACAGTGATAACCAATAAAAAGGCTAAAAACCAAAATGAAATAAATGGTCCAAAACACAGTTTGTGTTCATCTCTGTGCCCTGTCTATTCCTTCCATATCTTTAACAATTAAAGTCAACGCACCCATAGCCCAGTAATTTCAGCTCTATAGGAAGATCATCTTTTTCCACTCTGCCTCCCCCAAGACTTACTTTGTCTGTCCCACTCCTGTTTCACCTAACACAAGCTGTAGTAGCATATACTGGTGAGAAAGAAACCAAGCAGCAGCAATTTGTAATAGATTCCTACAGAATAGCACAAAGACAAATTGATACAACTTAAAAGAACCAGCAGCGTATGAAAACTTGCTCTGCTCATCATAAAAATCTTTTTGTTCTTCCTCGTATAGCATTAAACCATCACACCTGATATAAATGATAAATTTTAGTCAAGGGGGTGTACTGACTGGGTAAAATGATGCAGTCTAGCTAAAATGCAGCTTGAGTCACACAGAAAGAAAATTAGTGGTAGGACAAAAGTACTTTCTCAGTGTCTCTCCTGCTTTTTGTTTTATCTTGCTCACCAGATGGACTCATTCCTCCTTTCTTGAGAAGACCTGAATCTATTTTGAAGCAAAGCTTGGGCCAATCTTTAGCCCTCTGGAAATCACAGAGGTCCCATAAATGCTAACTAATGAATCACTGCCCACAATAATTTTACCCTTCTATTTTCTTTGGTTCTTAATCCTGCTTTTTTTCTATATGTTTCTCCCCTGCTTCAGTATCTCTTGTTGCTTTTCCTTTGTTGCTTCCTGCTTTCAAGTTTTGGATGCTCTCCAGAAGCGGCCTTCAGCTCACGGTATATGTCCCCTTTCCCTGTGAGGCACTTCCCTTAATGCTGACTTCTCTCACTTCAGTAACGTACTTCCTTTCATCTTTACCGGGATGCATCTCACACCTAGGCTTTTAAGGGGTTTTTTTGTTGTTATACATTCTCAACATAGTTTGTCCTTTTCTCACACTCCCACTTTCATTTTCTGGTGACATTCCCAGGATTGGATCCTGTCGTGCAGCCACCTGTTAGGAAGCAGAGAGCAGGAGCCCCTGGGGACCAGACTGTCATATTTATCTGCTCAGCACTACGTTACGGTTGTGGGCAGGTGGCATGTGGCTCATCACGGCACGAGCACAAATGTATTTGACTACTAGCAACATTAAAACCATTTAAAGGGCGTAGATCCTGTAGGAGAGAGAAACTGGAAATCTGAAACAGAGCCACATGGCTACCAGTGGAACATAAGTGAACTCTTGACAGCGTAATTATATTCGCCAGAGCACTCAAAAATAATTGCTATCCTTAAGAATCAAGCTGCTTAGTTTTAATCTTAATAGGAAAAACTGTTTTAGATAGTATTGGCACACAGGAAGGATGAGCCAGACAAAGCAAGATGCTTTCCTTTTGTTTTCATTGGGTTTGTCTTTTAGACTTGAATTGTTACCCTTCTGTGCATCTGTACAATACAATAATTATCAAATTAGTTGCTGAAAATCCTGAGCTCATTCCATATGGTCGGATAAAAGGATCGTGAGGATACATGTGCAATAAAGACATTTAATTTGGAGAATTTTAGATCTGGAGAAATGTCTGGTAATTCATGTAATACTGGCAACATATAAGTAAATCAGAGCAAGTTTCCAAAGCAAAGTATCACTATTTTCTGAAAGGTTATAGCAGTTCAACAATCTGGAGAGTTCTGCGGAGAAATTTGGTTCTCAGCTCCTAGGAGAATAAAGAGAAGTTTTGTGACTTCAAAATGTGCAATTTCAATCTGCTAGCTGAAAGGAGAATTACTCTTGTAATGCAACAGGGTGTGAAACTGAGGAGATTTTTAAAAGGAGTTGCAACTCTTTCTGTGAACGCATTTTGAATCTATGTACTTGAGTGAAGTCTCTTTGAATTTTAAAGTGTTTAGCTTCAAGTGTTTTGAGGGCTCCAGAGGAACACATAGTTTCAAGCTAACTGTTTGAAATGCTGTGCCAAATAGTCCCTCTCCAACAAGAAAGTACTGGACATCAAAACGATCCCAGGAGGAGGGAAAAAGAGAATCATTCAATATATTTTACATTACTCTTCACAATCAAAATATATGAAGTAAAGTGTGATGCCAAATTAGGAGCGAGGATCTCTGCAGTTACCAGAAAGTGTAGTTTTACTGAAGTTAGTTTTTACGGTAAGAGTCACAGAATCTCTCATGTATTCTTGGCACTGAGTGTGGCACTTTTTAGCTCAATGTGAAACCCAGCATCTAAAAATTGTTCCTATTCACAAGCCACGTGTCCCCAGGCCAGGCAGGAAAGCCTGGAATTTTCAATTGCAAACCCTGTGACCCAGAAAGAGGCACTACTGACTGAGAAAGGGAAAGCTATTCCAAAAGGAGAGTTTAATTTTTTAAGGCCTATGTGAATGAGCTTTCTGGGAGTAACTTGTTTGTTCACATATCAAACCCTACAGAGGTGCATGGGAATATTTATAAAGTTCATAAGACAAAGCAAATCAGAGATCACTCAGCAGACCTCCTTAAAAACAAAATCAGTGGTGTACTGAGGTGGTAGAGAAAGGTGCTGTTCCCAAGGCAATTCCTTTTACACTCCTGGATTATGGAAGGAATAGGATTTGAAACGAAATTCAAAAAAAAAAGTATTTGATAAATAAAATAGTGAATCATCAGCATAACAATGATGATGGAAATTACACTGCTTTCTGCCTGTGCCAAAGAAATGTATTAGCTCAGAGCAGCATAGATGTGAAAATTGAGCCATAGTGAGATTTCACAGTGTGTTTGGAGTGAACTGAGAGGAAATAAAAGCAAGTTAAAAGCATGAAACTCTATGGGATTCACTACAAAAAGATTGAAATACTGCAGAAGGATTGACCACTTGAGAGGTGGACTGCTGTGATATCCTGTCAGGTTTGAGAGACAGGTCCAACAACATCGGCACTTTCAGCATGCTGTTCTCAGCACACATGAGCACATGTCTGCTGCTCTGACTCTGTAGAGGACAGCTATCATGCTGGGAAAAGATCAAAAGTCAAACAAAAATTGCTCATTAAAGATGTTAGCTGAAAAGGGGTTGTCGTTGCCAGCACTTTTGGAAATAATTGTGGAAAGAAAAGTAGTAAACTGAACGGTGATAAAAGACTACTCCAAGAGAGTCCTTTTCTCACCAGACATCATTATGAGGACTAAAGTCAGCTGTTAAGAAGGAAGATCTATCCAGTTTACAAAGACCCCATCATAACTGGTTTTAGGCTTCAATTAATCCTGAGATCACGACCCACCCTAACACTCACAGTGGTTTTGATAAGGTACCAGCATTCACTATTTAGGTGACATTCTCCATAGACAGCAAACACACATTGCTGCTCTTAATAGTTGCACTGGTTGCAGGCTGTGAGGGTCACAAGCACACCGTAGAGTGGCCTGAAGGTCAAAAGTACAGGCACAACAGAAGATTGGCAAGAAAACTTGACTTAAGCAGGAACCTGGCTCTTAACTTGTCAGTGCTGTCAGGCACTTCTACTTCTCTGTTACTTCAGCTTTTCATATGCCTGTTGTAAATGTTAATTTATTTCTGTGAAACATATTTCTCTTTTCAACATTATTGCACTACCTGCTATGCACGTTTCTCCATGTATCTCTATTCCATAACACAGGAGGAGTGACATGCATACAGTTCGGTATTTATTCTTTGCTATAACCACTTAACCCTGAGATTCAAAAAAACTTTGTCACATTAATACAGTCACTAGCACTGCTCTCTGGAATTGCCTTCCTCCCTTCTGCATGTTCGATACAGTTAGCAGAACTAAAGGGCTACAAAACCAACTCCACATTTTTATTTTACCCCAATTTATATTGAAAAACTGTTAGACATCTTTTGCTACTGTATTTAAATCTACATGGGGACTTTTAAAAGCAAAAATGTGATCTCATATACTCCGTAATTACTTGGCTTAAATTTGACTGAGTGGTTCTAATTTAGATAAGGATTCAAATTTTTTCCACAGTAAGTTATTGCAAAATAGTATTCACAATTGCAGGCAGTTGACATCAGGTAATCTGATATGAGATAGATATCATTCAATGAGTTTATTTTTATCAGTGCTCATGAGCCAAGGGAAGCTCTGTACATATACATCAATGCACAAGCTGGAGTAAGGCTTGTTGCATACCCTATCTAACTGATACCCAGTTTTGATCTAACACTTGGAGATGGCACAATAAGACCTAAGACTGCTCAAGGTGCCTCAAGTGCCCCCAGCTTCATCATATTCTTCCCAGTAACAAAGCAAGCATGCTATTCAGACCCACTCAGATTCAGTTTTGCTGCTCCTGTTGATAGCTTTCCTGGCAAGTTTCAGAAGTAACGTGATTCTTCGTTCTGTATCTTCATTCTGCTTTCAGATGGACATCAAGATTTTACTTGTGTTTAAATGCTTTAATGAAATCTCATTTTGCAGATCTATATGTCTTGCCATTTATTCTCTGTCTCCAGTAAACAGGAAGTTTTTCTGATCAGCACAGAAGATTCATCAGTCTCTCACCAGTATTAAAAAATCCTACAAGTCTATCTTGTACACTAAGCAACAAATTCACTTATCAGCTCTTGATTATCATTTTCTGCAATGTTTTAAACTATTCTCTGGTTTAGAACTGCTGTCTTCTGCCTTTGTATTTTTGAACCTGCTTCTAATCCTGCTACAAAAAATAGATCATGGTGTACCTACTGGCTACAATCTTCTGCTGAGCAGCATTACTGGGTGACCAACATTATATCTTAATCTAAGAGGATCTTCAAGTATTTTTATCACAGATGGATTGTTTCTCACTGCTGGTACAGAGCCTTTGATGTATACACATTTTCACAATAACCAGAAAAATTACCTGAGAGAGTACAACCTGCAGACAGAGGTATGAAACAAGATACCAAATGAGTGGAGAGATTGTGTATCAGGGGGCAATAAACAGCTTACCACCCATGTGCACTTTCTCCTCTCCCAAAGTGTATTCCACATGGTTGAAAAGCAATTTCTCCCCACCAGCTTTTCCTGTTATTGCCTGGGAAAAAAAAAAATAAAAGGATACACACACAAACAGCAATGATGAAATAAAGAAATACTGTGTTTGTGTAGAAATAGATTGAAAGAATATCCCTTCTTCCACAAAAGCTTTCTGTAGTTTTGTACTGTATTATAACAAAACTAAAATGGCAGTAATGGGGGCCCATAGGACTTACAAACTGAAAGTAATAGAGGGAAAAAAAGAAAATCTGTGTTTATTTTATGTCTCGGAAGAAGTGTGGTGCACCGATATTACATCATGAAAAATTTCCAAAGTCACTGCAGTCTGGTCATTCTCAAAACCAGCAGGGAAGTAGAAAGAAATGCAGGGTAGGAAACAGGAAAGCCTGAGAAAAGGCAGGGCTGTGGTTTAAGCTCAGAGTCACAGTGAATGCATATGGGCACTGTGAGAGCCAGGAGTATGTATACAGAACACACCTGGTGCAATGCTTTCCAGGAGCAGTGGTTCAAGCTCTCAGCCTCCACTGAAACTTACAGGGAGGCTTTGTACTTGTGTGGTAACTTCACACCCCCACTAAATAAGCTTCATATCACACCACAGAGGTGAAGTCCCACAAGAAAATCTACTTCATACAGTGAAACCCAGACACTTGTTTCCTAGACAACAAGTCCCCAAGGAAAGTTAGTATCTAGTCTGAAATAATTCAAAATTAAGCTTTTCTATATTGTAGAAAAAATCACTATAAAGCTCACATTTCATACAGCTGAGCATCCTAACTGTTGAACACTCTCTCATATCTTAGTTCTAATTTGCTTTTCTCTTAATTCTTATTTAAGAAAGCAAATCTATTGTTATTTATATATCTTCTTTAAAGCTTACAAACACAACTTGCATTATTTGCTTGACTTGTGCCTTTCCTCCACAATTATTTAAACATCTGACCTTTCTTTGGGGAAAATAGCCAAATATACTAGTTAAGTTAAAGTCCAAACAAGACAAGCCCACAGACAAATTGAAGGGTCGGCCTAGATCTGTATCTACTGCTCTGGAAGCTAGGACTTCCTCATAGTTCTCATCATATTTCTGTTTAGCTCACATAAATAATTCCACATGCAAAGGAATGACCTTTAGCACTTTTTGGTCAATATAGGCTGTACTTAATACATATTTGGACTCCTCTCCCAGGCAACAGGATGAGAGGATGTAGCTTCAAGCTGTGCAAGGGGAGGATCAGATTGGACATCAGGAGGAATTTCTTCATGGAAAGGGTTGTTAAGAATAGGAACGGACTGTACAGGTAGGTGTTGGAGTCACCATCCCTTGTAGGTGTTCAAGCAATGACTGGACATGGCAGTCAGTGCTATGGTTTAGTTGACAAGGTGGTGATCAGTCAAAGCTTGGATGCAATAATCTCATAGGTCTTTTCCAACCTAAGTGATTCTGTAATTCATTGCTGATGGCATTCCAGTTTCCTTTGCTGCCTTTTAACTTTTTGTGAGATCTCTCTCCTTTTCCTGAAAGCACAGTTCCTGTTTTTCCAGGATTAAATGTATTATGATAGCGTGAATATATTAACAAGCTGTAACAATGCCCAGGTGTTGGGGTCAAGGTAATAGAGCGATCAACGTAGACCCTAGAAATTATTGATGAAAACCATACTAGAGATTTACTATGCTCCTCTAGAATTTGTCTAAACATTGAGCCTGAAAATTGTCTCTTGCTTGTATAAGCTGGTAATGGCCCTTTCTTTGACAGTAAATAATAGTAAACAATTTTCTCTGGTGTATGTTTTCACTTCAGCAAGTAGCAATAAGTAGCCTAGCAATGGATGACTGAACCTTTTTTTTCCCCTTCCAAGGCAATTTGCAGAGGAGTCAGAGCCATCAGACAGAGCTGAGGATAATTCTTTGTCTAAACATGTCTATAATTTTAGGATTTTAATTGCCACCTTTCTTGACATTGCCATTCATCCTCCTAAATCTGCTTGGGTAGGAGGTATACCAATTTCCAATAGTGGGTTCAAAGATGATTCAAAAAGCTTTTGGTATTTACAAACAACTTCCGGGCACTTCAGATCATTTGTATGGTATGTCCCAACTCCGGCAAATCCAAATAGCAAGCTTTCTGGAAGTACTTGTACTCTGTTTATAAACAGCCATGGTCTGTTTTGTTTGCAACTTGCTTTTTCTAAGATGAGAATCTTGAACAGCAACCACCACAATAAATATTTTCAGAAACACTTTGGTTTGTTTACATGTAACATGTGAATGCAGAAGACTGTTTTCAGCTAGCAGCCACCACAGATTTCTGAGGGTGGGGAAGCAGGGCAAGGAAGTTCATTACGAGCCAGTGTGTTGGTTGTAACATATCTATAGCAACTTCAGCTGGGAAGCAGCTTGCTGATAAAGCTTTCCTACCAAGCACTCTTGACTGGAGTCCCATCTGAAGACAGTGTTTTATTACATCTCACTCTTGAGAACTCTCCTGCCATCACTGCTATTATACAAAAAGGGAGAGTAGCAGCTTTGCAAAGAGAAAACGACTACAATGGAACTTCTACTATATACTTTAAACACAAAGTGGCAATATGTATATGTACTTCTTATAAAACTGCTGAAACTGTGATTATACCAGGAAGATTTAGAAAGTAGAAAACATCCTTCCACAATAACTAAAGAAGGTTTCCATGTTCTGTTGTTGATAACACTCTAGCTTGGGAACAAGAATATTGAGACCAGGCTTTCTACCAGTCAGTTAGCCATGCATAGAAAGGAGTATGGATTCATCAAATTAAAACTGAATAAAAAAATATAGACCTTGCTGACTCTGTGATACATCTGGTGGCCTGAAGGGGTTAATGAAGTCAGTGCATCTGCTAGACAATAATTTTTGTACCCAAGTAGCAGCCACCAGTGACAGATGTGCAAAGCCACTTCTGTTCTTTGGAGATGTCCAATTTTTTTGTGTGTTGTCTTATTTACTTTTGCATTGTTTAGCACTCCCCTGCTCACCTGCCCGAGTTAAGGGAGATTCAGTTTTGCAACTGCCTCAATGCACTTATTATCCCACTATTGAAGGTACTTAATCATCAGATACCCACTGATTTTGGTGGGATTTAGCTGCAGTGTTGCTCCTAACAGATGCATTCAGTCACTGCCTGAATTCAGAAATAGTGGCTTTCTTCCTGCTTGCTGCCAATGTAGATGTTATTATCCCAGAGAAAAAAATAGTTGAACAAAAATATCCCAGATGTAGAGACAGACGGCAACACCCACGAGTCAGCATCAGGCAGGCCTGTGCTAGCAGGGAAGCTTGGCATGAGCTGGAGTGAGGCAGGGTTGTGCTGGCTATTCAGCTAGAAATGGTATGTGAGGAAAACAAACCGCTGTTCCCAGGGCGAATGCCGAGGGAATGAGGGCCTGGGGAACGCGTACGGCGATATCTTGGTTGGTGTAGGTGAGAAAATGATAACGCAAACTCCAGAGTAAATTGGATGGGCTTGTCAGAGCCACACCAGACAAAATGTTGCCATGGTTATCGAGTCACCCAAATAAAGAGAACACTGCTCACTCTGAAGTACAAAGGCTCAGGATGGCTTTGTGGTCCCTCACAAGGGCTGTGGGCAGAGATGAGCATTCAGATTTGCTGCCTGCTATCATTAGAGAATGCAAATCAGAGCATGAAAATGGAAGCAGAGGGGTGACAAAGTGCCTCAGGAGCTACCTTTCCTGGTTAATGCCTAAAAAGTTCTCCTGGGAGTTCAGACTGATTGCTGTCTATTCCGCATAATGGGTAGGCTGACTGATTTTATTGATCCTCAGTTATTTTTCAATATTGTGTGCTTCATTAGTCCAGGCAGCTCAGGTACATAGTTGCAGGCCCATAAATAAGCTTCAGTGGCTGATGCAAACCTATCTTTACAGTGAAGAACTTGTATTTAGGTTTTAACAATAGACAAAGACAACTACACTTAGTTTTAATACATCTGAGAAAATATTTGAATGGATGGTTGCACAGGATAAAAAGGGGAGTTTACATTTATTATTATATTTTTAAAATTTTTTTTTCATATTTTAAATAGTAGAATGAAAATTAGCTTCAGTACTATTTCTATTAAGGAAATAAATTTTCTAAATGCTATTCCTGCAAATGTGGTGTTAATTGGAATTCTTACTTTACCCAAATAAATTTTTAGTTTTGTGAGGAAGAAAAAAAGAGAGAAAATAAGAAAGAAAACCATTTCAGTGGCATAGAAATTATCTGTTTGCTGGGGAAAAACAGCACCCGTGAAGATCAGGACCCAGCTTGAAGAATTTAGAGGGAAGGGCAGCAAGGGCGAAGAAAGTCACATTAAAACAGAGATGCAGTCTCTGGTGGGTCATTTGAATTTCATCTGCAGAGTAATTTTCATGCCATTTAGCCATAACCACAGCAGGAATGAAGAAGACTAAACACATTAAAATGACAAAGTCACACAAGGAGGGATTTGGGCTTGTGGTCATTATATTTGATAAAATTCAATGATACGGTAGGCTGAGCTAGTGCTGTATCAAAGATTTTGACTGTTTACAGAAAAATATCATATGCAACAGGAGAAAGGTCTGTAGCACATTCAGTGAGGGTTCATGGTACATTAAGAATCCATCAATTACAGACAAGAAAGGTTTTCTGGCCTCAAAAAAACCCAAAGCAAAAATACAAACAACAGCAAAACATCACAACCTGTTAACAAGATTTGCAGTTGACCCTTATACTAAAGACTCTGTTTTGATTTTTTTTCAGATCCTTCAAGAAAACACAGGATATTTAAATGACTATTTTTGTGCTGCAGGATCTCTTAACACTTAATTAGTGGATCTAGGGCCTCAGAAAATGGGCTTGTATTGAAAGATTTCCTCAGTTCTCAGCTGCTGTCCTTAACCACAAGCCACAGTAGGATGCTCCCTCGCAGATGGGAGGATGCTGTTCAGTGCTGCACACTTCTGTAGTTCAGGCAGCCAAAACCCACAGGCACATGCCCATGGACACAATTTAGGACCAGTGCTGCTGGTGGAGAACATGCATTTCAGTTTGGAACAATCAAATGTAGATTTATACACCTTAGGAAAGAGATTCTCTTATCCACATACAGCATGGGAAGAATTCAGTTATTTCATGGACATCCACGTTAAGATCTGGTAAGTTACATTAAGTAATACTAAGAAGAATGCTGAAGATTCTCATGTATTTTCAAGAAAAGTACCTGATACTGGAGAACAAAATAATTCAGGGAGCTTCAAAACATTCTGGCTTCAATAAATTGGCATGGATCATAGTTTTTTCAGCTTTTAAGAATAGGGGGGAGACAAACAGAGACATATAAACCCTGATCAATTAGAAAGGTAATAACCAGAAACAAACCTGGCAATCACACCAGATGATAGGCTATCAAGAAACTGCAGCAACATGGGTCTTTGCAAAGGATAAGGTTGCAAATGCAAGAATTTATTTTTTCAGGCAGTTATAGCATGAACTAAAAATAATTTTTTATTGGATTGGTGCTTGAAGAATCACATGCAGACTGAAGTTCATTTCATCTTGCCTCAGTAGTTAGTGAATATAATGCAGAAACAAGCAAAATCATAGGTTTATAGAGCTCAAACTTAAAAAACACCTTAGTTATATTATTTAACTTTGTGTACTTTATAGGTCAAATGCTAAAATGTGTGTGAAGCCAATATACTCATGTTTGCACTAAAACTTACCACCTAAGGAAAATCCAGCTGTGGGTTAAATATTTCAAGCAACAGAGAGAATCCACCAAATCCATTATGGTGTTTTTCCTACAACTACTTATATTCACTGCTAAAAATGAGTACCTTATTTCTAATCTGAATGTATCCCTCTTAGGTTTTTTTGCTGCCAGATAAAAGCAACCCAGTTTGTTATCCTCCTGGTTACATAAGAAATCATTAAATGCTGCCATATGAAAGTATGTGGTAAATAACGTTAGGCAAAATTAAAAATATATTTTTTTTTCCAAACAGAATATACACACATGATTATCAATTGATACAATGAGCTAAGTAGTAACCCAGCATCTAAGTCATCAAAATCTATCCACCACTTTTGCTATGCAATCAGAGTGTAAAGGAATAATCAAAATCAGCTTTGTCTTGAGAACTGATTCTTAGCAACCTTAAGTAAGCATGTCTATACAACGTAACTGTAGAACATGACTAGATATATACTTCCCAGTCACTTTTACAGAAGAAAGATGATTATTTTTCCTGCATCTCCAACTTGTGTACTCTCGGTGGTTGTGCACACAGCTATAACCAAACAACTTCTTGCAGAATCAGCACTACAAACACCATTACATTGATTACTTTCAGAAACTTACTGCTGTTAAAGAAACAAAGTCTTTAAAGGCAAAGCTAAATTCACATGCGGGTCACTTCATTTGACTAACTGCTTGCATTTATGATTGAATTAGGTACGATACAACAAGTAACCACTAAATGTAGTTACTGGTGGATACTTGGCTGGTATAGAGCCAGTTGCCAATCTGAGCCAGACTTCTTGACCATAATTTAACTCTAATAAAGCATTTCCAGTAATTACTCTGTCAGTATACTTGTTACTATTAATATTTTCAGCCTGAAAAGTGAGTTTGTCTATTCCATCAATGACCAGATAGCCAGAGGCACGTGGACTAAATGATTCAATGGTATATTCAAAAACATAGACTCCCAAGTATGGAACATGGAACTTCCCAGTTGCTGGGGCAAACGAAGCCCCATAGTTGACATCCAGATTGTTAAACCTGATGGGTCCTGGAGCTGTCATTCCATATGTATGAGAGGCAAAAAAAGCCACCATAGGTGCATATCTGTATGATCCTTTTGAAAAATCTGGAAAGGAATAAAGAACAATTTCAAGTGGTGTTACATTGTAGAAAAGTAATTTG
Organism: Margarornis squamiger; assembly: GCA_035222235.1. Lineage (NCBI taxonomy): Eukaryota > Metazoa > Chordata > Aves > Passeriformes > Furnariidae > Margarornis > Margarornis squamiger. Next base: position 19,236,372 of record JAWWTY010000123.1, on the reverse strand, counting down.
GACCAGCCAGAAGGTCAAAAACAGCTTGTCTGAAATCACATCATCCTGTACCTTGAGCAACTGAAACATAGCATTTCTGCAAAAACACATTTTTCTATATTGTATAAAAGTGATTTTCTTCACAATGAGTGCTAGGTATATCCACCAAATAGAAATTTTAGAAATAGCAAGGGAATTTTATATTTGCCTATACTAAGCTATCATTAAGGGAGCTTTCTTTTCACTCCACACCCCCCTTCTAGTTTTTCACACCCCAGTATCTTTCCCATTGTCCATGTGAACGAGCTAAACCCAAGAATTTCTCCATAAATCTTAGATAAACACTGAAGAGGTTTAGCACTCCTGATGTTAAACGAAGAAATAAAAGTATATGTGTTTCTCTTCAAGCTGAGCCTGCACACGATCCTTCCCTGCTTTTTCACAAAGGACTTCATTCACTATTCATATGCTGTCATGAGTGAAAATCAGCCAAATGACTGCTGAAAGATGCATATAGTTCACATTCCATGTGGCCTGGATGTAAATTATTTATTTGGTTTTTGGACTGAATAAGCAGAGTTTCCTTTTTTTTTTTTTTTTTTTGATTGAAATATCTTTCAAGGGCTGCATCCTTTGTTGATGAAAGTCAGAGACATACCTTGAGGCCACAGTCCCACACATCTTGGTAACTACTGGTGTTTATAGAGCATTTATGGCCCTGTTAAAGCTAGTATTCCCCAGTGATGTGACTTTACCTCCCCCTTCAAACTCCATGACGTCCTGTTTAAACACATCTATTGCACACCCTCAACTCTGCACATTTCAGCAGGGACCTTTAGAGCTATTATGGTAGGTCCCAAACCAATTTAATCCCATCATCTGGTCATAATCAAGGAAGAGATTATGAGTCACCCACTGGGATTGATATCTTCAGCACCAAAACACAGGACAACTAGAGTTGGCACTCATTAAAGTGAAATGTGAGACCTCTGACCAGCAAACGCTCCCTAATTAGGCCCTGGGGCAGAGGCCCATACTGCCAGCATATTGCACTACTAAATTCTGTACTTGCCGACACTCAGGGAATTGTCGTTCACCAGCTTCATGCTGCAGTTGACTCCTCCGAAGGGGTGGCGACAAGCACAAACAAAACTCTGCCTGTCATTGATACAGGTTCCTCCATTCTGGCACGGGGAGCTCACACAAGCTGAATACTGCCCTGTGAAAGAGAGGAAGGAACACCAACAACCTCAGTCACAATGTCATTACAGTGACACTTCCCAAGTTTACAGTATTTTGGAAAGGCTCTTTGTCAATTCATAATTTCTGCTGAAGTCCTTTGTGAAGACCAACTTCTCATTCTGCTGGTCCAGTCCCTCTTTACCTGAACTCAGCATACCCTCAGCTAGCCTCCAAGATATTCAAAATTCCCTGTAAATGCCAAGTTCTGCTCATCTCAGAGGGTCAAGTACATGCAATAAGATAAAAGAGGCTCCAAAGAAGTTAGATCAGGCTGCTCTTTCTGGACAGAGTCAGCTTATCCTTGGGTATTCTAAAACACAGATTTTGTACTGCTGGTGCACAGGTTGGACTGTCTTGTCTATGACATTACCCACCCAGAGGTGTAATGACTATTTGCAGAGAGTCTGGCTCCAGGTGATGAAAGATATTAAATGCTATCCAAACCATTTTCAGTGATTGTCCACGAATAACTCAGTCCAGGATATCTACCAAGACTCTTGTAGAAGTTTTGTATTGCAAGCAATGGAAGTCATACCAAAGAGGTGGCTTTCCAGAGCACACTCACTAAGGATGTCCTTGTCTCTGTTCTTGACTCTGTACGAGGTGGCCAAATCGCACCCAGCTGATACAGAGATACTGTCAGGCCAGTGCTGCTGAGTTCTGAGACAGTAACTACCAAGGGTAATTGTAAAATGTGTTGTCATAACAGTTTGGGGGGAAGAAAATTTAGGTCAAATTAAAAATTAAATATTGCTATGAAAAATTCTCAATACAAGGCATTCCCAAACCACACAGTTTTTCTTTCTCTTGCTTTGGTTAAGTAAAAGTCAGATGTTTTAGCAAATGAACCTTTTCTTTGTCAGGAAATGCCAGCAGACCCCTGGAAAGAGAACTCCACACAGTCCTGTGATGGTAAATCTAGACTGGGAAATCAGAACCAGAAAAGTCTTGCATAAAATGATTTACTTATTGCCAGAGAAATGTTGAGCTGGAGCTTCACATAGATATTTCAGTAATGCTCATATTATCTTCAGATTCCCAACCACTCATTTCACAGACTGCTGCATTAAGGCAAACTGTTTCTGTGTGATATTTTAGTTCAGTGAGCAGAATGCCAAAGCACATGCTACAGTGACACTTGAATTTACTCTGTTATAGCATATGATTTAAAAACACAACAGTAATTCCTTCCACAGAAAATAATATCCATCCCTTAATGCCTGAAATAAAGCAATTTAGGACTGTCATGACTGGGGTCACAGCACAGGCTACGGGACATGAGGAAATAATGGTTTTCTTCTCAGATAATAGTTTTGCTGCACACTTAATTGAAGTTATTTTTCACTTACATTTACCAAGCATCCACAACATTTCACTCATATTTACCAAGCATCCACATATTTACCAAGTGTGAAAGGAAAGCAGAAAAGGAAGGAAAACAGCTGATTGTGCTGACTGTACCGTATTCCCAAAATACAAAGGCTTTGTGTAAGAACACGACACTCTCTGCTAATTGGCTTCTGCTTATCATAAACAAGAAGTAAATCCAAGAAACAGGAAAACGATCACAAAAAGGAAATGACAATAAGATTGAGACTAGTCTTTTAAAAGTCTGCTGTGGGGTGATTTTGCCTGAACTTAACCTTGGAGTTAATTCAAATTCAGGCATAGCTTTATCTACATTTTATTAACCCTCCAGGTGCAGCATTGCTTAATGGCAGCTGGGAAGCTCCTCCATTTGCTAGAAATAGGAGAAGCTGTGAAGGGAGTTGAGTCAATTTAGAATTTTCAAAGTAAGAGGCAAATGCCATAGATCTCCATTGTGCACATAACTATGCTACAATAGCATGTTTCTGCTGTCATTTCTGGCTGAGGCTGTTTTCTGCTCAGCATTTTCTTTTTTTCTTACTGAAGGGTGTCCTGAGACACTATGTCCATATTCTCTCCTTGGGGTAAAGATGCCAAGAAGTTCAGACTAGGAAAGGATTTCCAACTAGACGACATATTTTATTGTTAATTAGTCTTTCACAGCTTAATAGTGTAGATGAGTAAAAGACAGACTCTAAATTAAAGGCTTAAACTGTAGCTGTTAATAACAGAGAATAAACCGAATGCAGTTGCTAATTACACTTGGTATGCTAGGAGTGAGGATAGAGAGTTAATGTTCAGTTTTGCTACTCTTTGGGAGGACAAACATCCAGAAGCTCTTTTGGGAAATTGACTGCCAATGCTGTGCAAACAAATCTTCAAACAAATAATGAAGCTCTGCCATTACCTACTGGAGTGTTGTTTAGAAGCAAATCAAATATTTAGCAATTTAATGATCTCCTTATGGAAGGAAGTGACTCTAGTGGTTCAGTTTGGAACCTCTTCTGAGCAGGAAATAACTGATCAGCATTTCCTTAAGGTTTAGTTATCGGTCACTGTTTCTCAGGAAGTCCTAGGAGATTGGAAGAGCCTGGGAATCTACTAAACCACCTTGCTTGCACAGGGTGAAAACTGGTTGTCAGCCTACAGTTATTAATCACCCCTGGATCAGCGCTCTGAGTCTGACAGTGATAAAAGCTCTGGCCATCCCCAGGAGCCTAAATGTAAGGAGTGTCAGGGAACAGGAGAAAGACAACTTCACGTGGGCCAGTGCCCAGGAACTGGGGGTGACAGCAGGGCTGGTGCCTCACCTGGACAGGTGACAAGCAGAGCATAACAGGTTGATCATGGTAACCAGGATTAGTCACAGTCTAGAACAGCTGAAAAGGTCTTGGATTTTGGCTTGAGCTGAAAGACGGATCCCAGACTCATGGGCAGGTGTGCAGTCTGGGAGGTATGTCAGGATGCCATGGGAATTCAGGTATAAGTTCTGTGTAGGGTTTTTGTGCTGCAGAGAAGCACAAAGGTTCACCCACAGAGCTCTTGGGCAAAAAGCAAGGAGGAAAGGAGCCTCACTGTGCCCTTGGGTGAAATCCTGAACATATTAAAGCCAATGAAAAGCCCAATCTGTTAGAATAGGATCAAATATTGAATATATTGGAATCAATGAGAATTGTCACGCACCTCTAACTTTTTTTTTTTTTTTAAATTGAAAAGGACAATCTAAGATTAAATACTTCTTATAATTAGCCAATTATGCCTTGGTGTTTCTTCTACAAATTTTAGTAGAGATGGCACAAATCTCTGGGTGGAACTTGAGAGAAAAAGCTTTCCCGCAGAAGTAAAATCTACCCAGGCAGAAGATAGATACTTGTTAATTAGGATAATGGTCTTACTTCTTTAACTTACAGAAATATAATTTATGACTTTGCTAGGCATGCAATATTATTGAGTACAAAATTCATTAGAGATGGAAAAGTCTGAATAAACATTGCTATGTAGAAACCTTGAGTAAAAATAAGACTTCTCAACATTTGCAGAGATCTGCACTTTTTATAAAAGTGAGCATACATCCAATATTATGAAGAAAGTTGTTAAAATTCAGTATGAAATAAATAATAAATAGGAAAGACATTGATTCATTAATGTGGAGTGAAAAACAGAGCACCTTCCTATGCCACAGGTAGGTAGCACTAGTGATATTTTCCAACAAAGTAGATGTGGGAAGGATCAGACATCCTATCTTATTTTCTCTTAATTTTAAAGGGTTTGACTTTCCATCCTATGCAGTGGCAGGAATAGACATAACACAGAAATGGCTGGGGAAGAATTGCCATTTTTAACAGCAGAATATTTAAATTAATTTATAGTAAGAATGTGGCAAACTTGATGTGTTTTTATATGTGACTGCCTGCTGGAATAGCTGTGTCCCCTCTCTCACTGAAAAGGTAACCAAGGACTGAAATCCTTCAGTGGGGATTGTTTTCAGGAGAAGCCAAGCTACTCATGGGACTGAGGCTTTAAAAATGATCCTTTCCATTGATTATTGAGAAGTGCTGTACCTAGGGGACCGGAGGAGATGAAGGAGTAAGGTGGGGAAAGGAAGGAAGAGAGAGGAAAAAGATTGTCCGTGGCCTTAGCACATGAACAAGGATAATAGCTCTTACTATCCCTACATCTGCATACAATACGGATCAAGTGTTGTTTTAGAAATATTAGTAAGTCTAAGAGTGCTTTACAAAAAAGATTTAGGTCTGAATCTTCAAAACTATCTGGACACGTCTCTGTCATTAAGTAATCTGTATCTTCTTAATGTGAATTAGAATCATCTCAGGATTTCTAGTGACTTAACCACTCTTCATTTTCTGTATTGTGCCATAAATTATATTTCCATAAAACATTATCTTGGGCTATTGATTTTCACTCAAGTATGATTCCAAAAGTAATAACTCAGAGTTTGTACTTCTGTGAATTCATTCATATGAATTCATTTCACATGATGACATTTGAATTTAAGTTCAAGAACAAATCACACTTGAAATTTTTTTTAAGAACGGGAGCTCCTACTCAACTGAGCTGTTCTCCAGGTGGATCCAAGCCAAACCTACTTTATTGGCTGCACTCCTGCTTTTGCAAGAACACACTGTTGTAACTGTATGCTCAATGAAGTAATGCAGGAGCCAGCAAAAGCCTCATTACAATCATTTGGTGTATTCACTTGCTTCAGATTTTTGATACTTTTCACCCCTGCTGACATTGCAAAGTATTGATGCACCTCCATATTTCTCTCCCAGCTTGCGTATACTTTTTTTACTGGAATTACTAATTGAGATGCAGGCACAAAATTCTTGTTCTTTAGATTTTGTCTAAACTGTCAGTTACATTTCAAAGATGGGGTTCTCAGCTGAGGGTGTGTGCATGCACACGTATCTTAAAACGATCAGACGTGAATTTAAGGAAAATTAAATGGAGCTTCTAGATGCCTTAGTGCCGTCTCCTTATAAGAAAAACAAATCTCTCGTAAGCAAGAGACTAGAGTAATCTCACGTTCCTCTGAAGGACTTTGACTTTTTGTTTACCCTCAGTCAAGCTCTGTCACTCGGTTCATCACAATGGTTACATAAGCCTATTAAAAATACCCTGATTTTTAGTAGAGCAAAATGCATTACCTGGATCTATAATATTGTCGGCGTTTCTCTGACTTCGGCTTGCCAGGCTCACGCTGATGTTTGCTGCTACTTTTTTTGCTGGGGCTGGTTTCTTTATAACTGGTTTCGTCTGCTTCTGAAGTTTGGTGATATTGTTCACTGCATTTACCACAGATAGGTCAACATGCTGCGTTAAATTTGTCAGAATAGTCCCTGCTTTTACTTCAAGCACAGATTCAATGAGCTCCTTGAGGCCTCTCTGCAGCAGGGGTATATCTGGCCAAGCAGATTTAATCAGCACAGGTATACTCGCGTTCACTTTCTGGATGGTGTTGTTGGTGTTCTGACACAGCCCCCAGGCCTCATGAGCTGTCTTGTTCACAAGTGGAATGATGTTTGAGAAACGGATCGACTTGGCTTCCAGGGCCTTGATCCTGGAACTCAGTGTCTGGAGCTGAAGTGAGACCACCTGTTCTTTCTCTGTTGAGGCAGCATTGATTCTTTTCAGTGACACACAGTTGTTTGCCAAAAACTTGGAAATCTTTGACTCTGCATTCAGAAGGCGAACCTCATGGTCCTTTGATTCCTCCACAGAGTCAAGTAGTTTTTCTTCCAGGCGGCTGATATCTTGTTGCTGATTTTCCAGTTTTGATGATGTATAATTTAAAATGTAGAAAACTCTACTGAAATTGTGGAGGATACTTTTGTCAGACTCCTTGTGTGGAAGATCAGAAAGAGATGGTGCTACTTGTGAAGTTAATTCATACTTCTTGTTATTGAGCAGTGTCTGAAGGGATTCATTCAGCTTCTGGAACTGGGGAATGAAAGCCAGGAGGCTGTCCAGCTTCTCAGCTCTGCCACAGCAGACTTCAGTCTCATTTCTGAGATCATGTAGCATATCTTTCAGCACATAGTTATCTTGAATAGAATCAATAGCACTGTTTATTACTATCATAGTCTTGTTTAATCCATCTTCCATTTCCATGGAGCATTCATTAACACGACTCTCAAACAGTTCCTGATAAGCCTGAGATTCATTTTTAAGTTCTTCCTGAGTTTCAGAAAGTTCCTTCATTGCAGAACTCATTCTGCTAATGACAGCAGTAAGGTTTTCAAGCTTCTCATTGAATTCTTTAACCTGAACTTGTTGTTCATATTCTGAAGTCAGACTAAAAGGTACCCCTTGTTCAATCAAGGGTTGCAAGATCTCCATATCATAGCACAAATCATTAATTTGCTCATTCATTTTGTCCATCTTATTCTCCAGTGGAAGGAACAAATGAGAGAGACTCTTGTTTAAAACAAGCACGTTCTCTTGGGTTGCTGCCAGCTGTGCCTGGAAATTTGTTCTGCTCTCTGACAACATGTCATCACAGACCCCCAGAACAGAGTCTCTCTGAATTTCCAGTGCAACACTGAGATTGCTGATTTTGCCATCTTGGACTCTTAAATCATCATAGATCTCCAGCACCATTATGCCTTGTTTCTGTACTTTCTCATGCAGTGTGAACATGTACTCTGTAAGATTGTACTCCATGACCTTATCTGCTGAAGGGATGCTTTGTCTTGAAGACTGTTCAGCTGATAACAGTTGTTCATGAGCATCTCTCATTTCAGTAAGAGTCCTATTTAAAGATTCATAATAAATGGCACTTCTTGACTTTTGGTGCTCCAAGTTAACTTCCAATGACTTCTGCTTATCTTGTAAAGCTTTCAGAGGCTTGTCACAAGTGAGAGCCATTTCCTCCTTCATCTGCACCACATGACTCTTTAGTTCCAAAATGTCAAGTTTTATTGGTCCATTGTCTTTCTCCTGCGCAAATTTTTGTTGGGTTTCATTCAGATGCTTGACTAATTCTTTTGTATTTTCAAGATCACCTGACAAACTAGATACAGTCTTGAAAATTTGAGCCATGCTCTCTTGCATTTCACCTTGAAATACTTTAAAATGTTCTCTGACTATGTCTTTGACTAATTCATTAATACTTCTGGATTTGAGACCTTTGGGGAAAAGCAGAAATATGGAAATAATCAGACCAATTGTCTTAGAAACATCTAAGTTTTTCACACAACGTAAACAATCACACTGCTGTACAGAATTGAAATACACAGATCTCTGCCCCAATTTACCCACGCACAGAGCCAAATTTAAAGCTGAGGAATGCAGACGATGGCTAAGAGTGTTTGAGGATTTATCCCTGTTTCTACTGAAATCAACAGTTTTGCTGCTATTTTGAAAAGGCAAATTCAGACTTGTATGTGATATTAACTTTGATCTCCTAGTTAAGCAGTTTCTGAGCACTGAAAGAAGGAGATCCATGTGCTTTTGTGGCTTGCATATAAAATTATGTGTCTTTTCTTCACTAGAAAAGTAAAGGAAAAAACAACAGCTTTTTAATAATGACGATCAAGAAGTGAAAGCAGAGATTATTACCTTTCTATTGTATGTGCTAAGTAATCATACTACACACTATAGTGAGAAAGAAGCAAAGCATAAACCCCAGCCTTATTGAATAGCTTAATATAGTAAACATGACAACTGCTACAAAAAGCAAACATTTTAAAGGTAGATACTTTTAGTCTTGCAGATTATAACTCCTTAAATAGCTTGTAGGAATACTGATTTTGAAAAGCACGAGGTAGAAGTAAATGTATGCAAACTCTGCACCTGTGAATAACATTAAAATATGTTTCCTATATAGCCTTAGAAGGGTCAAGATCGTAATAAAAGAGTGGTGCATAACACATTTGAATTAATTAGAGCAGTAGTTCTGCTCTGGTGTGAGATTAGGAGGATTTTTATTAATTTTTTTCTCCAAAGGAAAACACTGAAGCATTCTTCGTACATTTTTCCTAAACCAAATGAACACTTGCAGCCAGCTTGTGATATAATGGTTAAACCCTTCAACATCTACAATGCCTCAATGACCGTAGCTTCTCTGATTAAAACTGTATTGATAAAAGCAGAAATTCTCTGTTGCCTTCCTCTATTTTCCTCTCAATTAGTTCTATAGTCTGGATTTTATTGATTCATCTGTAAAACACCAAGGCATGTTCTGAAAACTTATTTGAAGGCACATTCTCAGCAAGGGCAGTAAAACATCAGGAAATCACACCCATGAAAAGCAATGCAACTACAGGCTCCAAGGGTGCAAAAGGATTCCAAATAAAAATGATTTTGTTCAACAAGCTAGAGAGAAGCACAGTACTTTTTCACTTGTTCAGATGGTGGGGTTTTTCCAGGCAGGATATAGTAAGCAGGTGCACTAAGTTGGCTAGCCTAGAAAAGAGCCACTTCAGAAATACAGCATGAAGTTTCCTAAGCAATAAACCCAGTTACTGTCAACTGAGGTTCCAGTGTCACAGCAATTTCAGACAAAGTATAATAAACAACAGTGATAATACTGAGGTTACCCTTACTACTTGAAGAGCAAGTAAATGTCTAAACAGATGTATGTACATGAATATGCACATGTATGTGCACACTTGCACAGGTATCTGAGAATAAAGGTGCCCTGGCAGCTGAGAGGAAGAACCAAGATACTAATGCAGAGTTAAATAACTGACATGCAGCAAAACCATTCTAAGCAATGATTTGATCAGGTTACTTTATGATGCTGAAAAATGTTCTGTGCTCTAAGAGGCACAATGGGCTGTGAAAAAAGTTTAATGGCTGTGGAAAGAATCAAGATCAGTCTAAACCTTCTGTGAGGAATCAATTAAATTCCTTCATCTCAGCAACAAATCTTGATAACAGATCATTCTGCCGAGAGAGGAGTTCTACAGGATCTACAGCTTTTCTTTCTGTGACAGCCAAGTAGGGGTGCCAGCCACATTCTCTCCTACTCTATGTAGCTGGATTGCAAATGCAGTATGGAGCTCAGCTCTGGTTTTCAGGTGTTCCCATTACCGAGGGGGTGTGGAGCCTGATAAAACAGACAGCTTTGGGTTTCTCTCTCCCCTGCTTGCTGGCTAGGACAACTAGGTAGCTGGTAAGCAAGTGCTGCTCCAAATTCCACCGGCGGTTGTGGGAGCACACTTCACAGAAAGACCTGACCCAAGCTTGAGCTGAAAACACATGTGTGCACTCAGAGATGTAACTCAATTTCTCTGTTGCTCATTTTAAAATAGAAAGGTCCAAACTACCTGTGAACATTAAAGATCTTTTGCACTTTTTATGAGATTATAAATTTTAATTTTAACTTCCTGGCTGAAATCCAAAGGGTGTAATTACTTTGTGTCAACATAGACTTCCTTTGCAGTTTCAATTATTTGAAGCATAATGTGCAAAATAAGTGTATGTACACAGGAGACTGAATTAAGGTTATATATGCAGCTGCAAATGACATTTCTGACTTGGAAGTGATTAACACTCCATTGTTGAGTTCATTTTTAAAGTGTACATTTTAATAATGAAAAGGAAAGGTGTCTATAAAATATGGAGTGGAAAGAGGAAGAAAGAAATAGCAGCAAGTAAGCAGCGTTTATTAAATTAAAGGGAGAACACCAAATTATTTTCCCTAAGTAAAAAGTGCAAGTGGCCTCCTGAGTACTGAAAGCAATTTTTAAAATGCACAACACGTTTCACAAATCAAATTAGAGGAGCTTATCGGTTACTCCAGTGAGTGTTGCCCCCTATTAACAAATGGCAGGTTTGTGCCACCAAAGTCTCTTCACAGATGAAACTAAGAATTAAAGACTTTTTAAACAGTATTGAATTGTTTTTTCACAGAACCATGCCTCACTCCTCGCAAACCCTGATACAAAACTTGGCAGACATTAGAATTTCTGTGATAAGAAAATAGGTGATGGAAGGATTGCGAGCAAAGGACCTGGGCATCATTGGAAGAAGATGGAAAAGCAGATGAAGAAGGAAAGTCTGAATAGCATGAAGCAACTGCAGACTTAACTGTGCTTTGAAAGTGCCTGACTTCAGGATGGCAGTGTAGGGGGAAAGTTGGAGCATGCTTCAGTTGAGCTTCTAAGTGTCATTTTTAGCAAGTCCGATGTGCCTATACTGCACCTCTGTACCAAGTTAGAGGACAGCATGGAAACTTCTTCCAGGTCCTGCTACTCTTTACGCATTTGGATATACAACTGACTGATATTTCCCATACAGAAACTGCAGTTGCCCTTTGTCACTACATATAAAAGCCAACAGAAACATTAACCTTGTTCTTTCTCCCCTCCTTGACTCATTCCTGCTGTTTACCTATGTGCAAGCCAAGTATTCTATAACCTGTATTGGAATGCCCATAATTAGAGTCAAGAAGTGTAGTTGATAACATCATTTTCATTAGAGCTATTTGATTAGGAAATAGAGAAGATAAGTCAAAAAAGGGCCATCAGCTGGAGATTTTGTCTAAGCAGGTGTAATATAAAGCACTGCAGATAAAAACAATTAAGGTTTGAAACACATTTGCAGAGAAATGTGAAATAATGGGCTTTTTTTGAACAACATGTTTTAATTAAGACTTAGACCCCAAAATATAGATAGGGAATGGAGAAGAAGGAACACAGGATGCAGCAAAACACCTCTTAGACTAGCATGAAAATGACAGAATGAGTGGAATATAAAAAAGAATGAGGGGAAAGCAGAAGGGAAATAGAAAATATTCAACGACAAATTAAATGTGCACCCAAAGGTCAAGAATGCCATCTAGCAATATGTGGAGAGGTGAAAGCAGGTCACTGATCAAAAGATGGAATAAACTTGCATACAAGAGAGCCATCTAACACGTGGCAGGAGCAACTCAGGAGACAGAGGACTGAAAATACAAGAAATGGGATCCAAGTAGGTAAATCTGAGGGACATACAAAGGCACTAATGGTTTCATTCAGTTTTATCCCAGTGTAAGTGGTTTCAGATCCTTTATTCTACCTTTTAAACAGTAGCAAAGTCCCCTGGATTCTGAAGTGTAAAATACAGTTTGGGGAAAATTCCTGAAAAATGAGAAAAATATTGCACATCGAGGAAATGAAAGATTCAGTCTGAATGCGCTTGTTAAGCACCATTTGCAGTTGAGTAACAGGGCTTGCTGCAGAATTCACAAAAAAATGGATGCATACTCTGCTGGCAAGGATCTGCCCAAGCTCCTGATCTCTAGCCATGTCTTTCTCATATACTGAACATGAGTACAGATGTTTATCAAAGATAGCTGAATATGATCAGCAAATTATTCAGAATGATGTTTGCCATGTTATAAATACAACCACCATAGAATACCTTATATGTTTCCCCTGCATATGTGAATTATGTATTAAGGAATACTAGTTAGACTTGGTACCAAAGCAAACACTACATCCTTTAGCTGCTGTCAGATAAACAAAAACAGAGTCAAGAATATTTGCAGAAGCTTTAAGTAAATGAAAATGCCTTGATAATGGCTTGTTACCATACAGATGATGTAGTATCCAAGAATATAATTTTTTTTTGTCACTATGAAAGACCCCATAACAAATGTTGAAATAAACAAATCCCTCTGTTATGAAATTAAATAAAAATGATTTCTCTCTATAAATGTTGAGCAACAGGACAGTCTATGAAGGTTTTTAGCTTTTTTTTTTTGGCACCTAACAGGGTGAGTGATTACATTAATTTATTTTTCTTACCTTTTAGAAAAGACTGGAAGTCTCTGCCCTTATCTTCATTGATTTTGCCTTCCAGAGAAGAAAGCAACTTGCTCACATCAGTCATTGCAGCTGCAATGCTGTCAACCTTCTTCTGTAGAAAAGTCAGTTTCATCTCCTGACTGCTAATCTTCTCGTTCATTTTTTGTGTGAGTGCTTCGTCAGAGAACAAAATAAGAAGAAAAAAAATAGTGTTAAAACACTGTGGGGTGAAAAAAAAAAAGTAACTGACTTGGGAGACATTAGTTGAAAGTGGGGTGAAAAGTTTCTGATTTTTTGTCTTGAGTGAATCACCTTGATTATTACCATGTATTAGTGAAATTCAGCAGCACAGCTGTAGAAGCATCTGTATCCATTAAAAAGTATTATAATTCTACAGGAGTATTTTGAATGGTTAGCATATTTTAATCAACATAATTCCATTCTTCCTCCACCCAGCACCCTATGGGGTATTCAGTAACCCTCATTTAGTCTATCTCCTTTTAACACAGTGACAAAAGCACTCATTGTTACCTACCATTTATAACAGAACTTCATGAATTTGCAAGGCTTGTGTCTGAAGGTATACATCATCTTTTCATTGTTCAGGTCAAAATAAGGCTTGTTCAACATGGCAGTAAGGCAGACAAACAGCTAGTAGACAAATGACTTTGGAATAATCACTGGTCTGTCATCAGGAATAGATGTTCAACCGATGAAGACAAGTTTATTTTAAAACCTGCACAAATTGTTCCTGACACTTGTAGCCTTTTCAGGAATAAAACGGTCTAGATGGATGCTTTTAAGTTAGGTAATGGTGAGGAAGGCCTTGATCTTGAAAATTAAGACTCCATATGACTTCAGCTAGCCATCAGTTTCACAGCTGACAGGGATGAAACTTAGTCTGGGATTTTCAGAAGATGCTGATAAAATTAGATGCTCAAATTCCTGTAAGAAAAGCTAGAAAAATCTCTTCAGTTCCCTCAAGAATTCAGCCTAAATGGCCTGTGTTAGATACATGGTGATTCAGGCCATACTATGACTTGTAAACTGCTATGCAAGAGATTCTTTAGACATACATACAAATATTTATTAGCGTAAATTTACAGTATTTCTACTAATCCTTTGTCACTTTTCATTATGGCCTCAGCGTCTATTCTGATGACAGTAAACAGTTATAATCAGGAATCATGTCTAAGCACAAGGTCTAAAGGCTCCAAAAAAACCAAGCAAGTCACATGTAAAAGGCATATTCTTCTGACGATTTTTATTCTTCAAAATGCTAGTATTTTAAAAATAAATGTCTTATCTAATTTGCTAGCATTTGAGAAAATCCAGATAATTCACTAAATGTACCCAGTTAGCACAGATGAAGCATGCCAACATGGTCTCCTGCAGAGGTATATTGGTAGTAAAAGTTATAATTGCTAGAGCCTGGTGAATGAGGCTGGCTTTTTAAGTTAGGATGTTAACATCTCCAGATGTTTTCTCTACCCAAAGTGTCTACTTACACAGATACTAAAGTGAATTTTTAACACTCACACCCAGTTTAGACTGGCAATTCCCCCCAGTGGCCCTGCAGAGACAGGCCATTTATACATCTTTGTCTGAATATTCACCATCATCATCATCATCATCATACTGCTTTGTGACAGGTGAACAGAAGTGGATACTTCTGCTCCTCGTTGAATTGTTACTATGAGAAAGGGATTTGAATTCATTACTGGCTCATGCACAGCCACCCAAACTGGTGAATAACCTACAGGGTTATGCTTTTTTCAGTTTGGTTTCTATCAGTTCCCACCAAAGGAAGAATGGAAGCTACATAGATGAACCTAAAGAGGGTTTTTATGCCTGAAAGTGGCATGGTTGCATAGTTGAAACTGGAAGCAGAATCTGGCTTGTAGAGTCATGGCAGCTGCTGATGGAATGACAGAGCAGGGCAGTCAGTCCTGGCCCCAGGTCATGTTTGCAGTGCTGGCACTAGAACAGGCATCTCTCTCCTTCTAAACTGACTCATTTTGAGTTAAAAAATAGCCAAAATGCATTTAACACGAAGCTCAGAATCTAATTTTAGATTTATTTTTCAGATAATATGAGAAATGGCATGTTCCAGTGCTCTACTGATCAAGCACACTTTTTCATATGTGTCCTGTCTGCTTTACTGGACAACATCCTCCTCCCTCACGCACTGGGAGATTTGGTTGCTCACACAATATCACCAAGGGACAACAGCCTTCTAAGTCCCAACTCAAAATACTTTTCTGTATCTCCATGCCAGATTCAGCCTTTGCCTCTCTTTTTCTATTTGTCCATTATGATCTAAAGTAAATCACGTATATGGGCATAAGCACATACATGTCTATTGTCTCCATAAAACCCTGTGGTGATCTCAATTCTGACATCCTGTTCTCCCAGCATGCATGAATAGCGCAGCCCAGAACAATATATTCACAACTTCAAAACACAGACCTGAGAACAAAACTTGCCTTATTTATTTCTTTAAAATGCTTTTGGATATAAGCCAACTGTGTGACAATAACACCACAGTGTGTAACAGCTGATGATTAAACAAAAAGCCATTGTAGATATCCATTACCAAAGATTCAGAAGAAAAGGGAGGTAATAGGAAAGCTCAAGGAACATGCATTCTTTACACTGTATTTCACATCTTGTCCATCTTTTGGCTCTAACCATGCAAACTACAAGCTTATTTGACAGTATGCCAAATAACTTGCATAAAATTCACCACCAAAAATGTACCTGACAAATTCAGTTTCACTCACTGCTCACAAGCAGAGAATTATTTTTTCAAACAACTTCCTTATTCAAGCATGTTTCACATATTTCTTTAGCTGTTAATCAAATATGATATGCTGATTGTTGGCAGTTCTCTGCATACACAGACTTTCTAAATAATTCTGCATTGCCAACATCTCTACACCCTCAAAGGCATATACAACTTCAGACAGTACAGACTGGAACACAGTACAGTGTCTTCAACTACCGCAATACTTCTAAATCATGGATACCTTTTCATGTTTCTTCATAGTAAACAATTGGTGTTTGAAATGGTTAATTGGAATGATCTGATAAACCATGATTGTTTCTGCTCCCCGTTTAGTGGGTGGCATGACTAAAATTTTGTTCCCATGAATACTTATGTATACAACTATGAAATTAATTTACTGGAATAATTGTGCTGGTAAACTTTAAATCACGCAGATTGTAATGAAAAATAAATAAAAAGGGAAGTGAGCGCACCCATCATTTCTAGAGACCAAGAGGTGAAGAAACTTTTCACACCACAGTCATCTAATGTAACTTCTCAATGTACATCACTATTTGAATAAAATCATTATTGTTACTACCTAACTCTTAAAATGCTAGATGGTCTGTATCTACCCTTGCAAGACAATGCTGACTTTATGTTCCAAAAACTTAAGGTCTAGATAGGTTGAAGTAAATGCAAAAATGAGCACATGTGTAGTGGAATAAGAAATAGTTGCAAGCATCTGTGTATAAAACTATCCCTGTGTACCTTAGTTTTTTGATAATCCTAGATGGAGCAGCTTAAAACACACCTAACCTTCCCTTGTTAAAATTTGAAATCTCATTGTACTGATTTTGAATAAAGCACCAATTTTTGTAAAAAAATACATAACAATAATTACATATTAAGATAAACAATCGACACAATTTTATTTTCTTTTATAACCAGTGCTGGTCTATACTAGTCTTAGATTTGTTTTGGGTGGTTTTTGCTGTGGTTTTTTTTTTTCTGTTGTTTTGGTGGTTTTGTTTTTTGTTTTTTTTTTTTAATTCCACATCATCCTCCCCTCCCCAATAATCTATTTTACTCAGTAACACAATAGTTTAAATATTTCTATGCAGAATACTTTTCTGGTTTTAATTTAGTCACAGGACACTCCATAAATGCTAAGCTGCTGGTACCTTTAAATTCAGTTCTGCCCATCTTTGTCAGAGGAGCACACCACTGAACCACAGCTGCTAGAAACTGACAATTCATTCTGGTCCCTTCCGCACACATGGATTTTCCCCAAATTGATTTTTCAGTGATCTCAGTGAGTCACATGGTCAATGACTGGGCTAGAGATGATAGTAATGGTAACAACTGACCTGGCCAACTCGGGTCCTGAGGAGCTCCTGGTGTCCCCTCAGTGACAGTCCTGCTGCTTTCAGCCTGATTGCTGTGTATAACTGACTGTTTTTCTTGAGCTAAAACAGGGACAAAAAGGAAAGGAGGTGAGTGGGCCATAGAACGGGACAATCAGCACCTAAAAACCATTTCAAAACATATTCAAATTCCAAGTTCCAACAAATATCATCTGAGATTTGTGACTGGTACACACATAAAACATCTTCACAAAGGTGATAGTTTTGTAAATATTTTCTCTGATGATGGCAAATGGGATTATCTATGCTTATTTTACATTTCAGCCCAAAAGATCCCAAAGCAATTTGCAAAAAGCTGGACTAACATAATTATTATTTCATTATCACAGCTGGGGAAACTGAAGTCCAGAAAAGTGGAGTGCCTTGCTCACAGAAAATAGTGAACAACTGATAGGGTAGCTGGGAACTGAACTGAAATTTCCAGCTTCCTGACATACTTCTCCAGCCATTAGGCTTAATGGTGTTGTTTTAATTTCACTATTTTTAGAAAAAATGAAATATGACAAAGTCAGTCATAAATTTGCTAATGCAAATCCATATCAATTTTTGTGTACTTGCTCAGCTCATGAAATATTTCTAAGTGGATGTTGTTCAAGGATTCTAGGGAATGCCCCTTATGTGGCACTAATGTGATTTCCAGTCTTTAGTACACTACAAGCAGCATAACTTGGGCATGGTGACATTATTTTACAGTTCAAATATTAAAATCTAGTTTATGCATAATGCAAGTTTCCAAGGAAAAAGAATAAAATGCTGAATTGAAAAATTCCATGTTTCAACAGTCTCTAAATAGTATATTTGAAGATAAATAGATTTAAGAATGATGTAACGTGGTTTATGTTGTAAATTGAGGGAGGTTGTAAAAATCAGGATAGGAACTCAGAGGAGATTATCATATGGACTGATAGTTTTATAGAATCTATTAAAATTGGCTGATAAGAAACACAAAATCCTCCAATAGTTATAATTTGAAATAGCTTCTGGTATCTTTCTGTGGCATGGTTATTGACTGATAAATGCTTGCATTCAGCCCAACTCATTACATAGGATTTATCAGGTGGAGATGTGACGATATAATCTAGGACAAGGGAGTCAGTTACCCACCTGTGATAAAGACCAGCTGATCGACATCCTTTATTCTTTCATTTACCAGTCTTTTTGTTGTTCTAAATGCATTCACCGACGCTGTTAATGCTACAGACACATTTTTTTAATACTATCCATCTATCTTTCCTCCTCCCTAATAAATCAATTGCCACACTCACAGCACCACATTCTAGAGTAACCACACCCTTACAGTTTTGTTCGCTTCAAGGACATATATTTATCCCTGTTTGCTTGTTTTAGTAATACCTTAGACTGCTCAGATAATTTAATTGCTGTAAGACCCAGGACACAGTACCTCTGCAGGAGCCAACCAGGAATGGAGCAAGCCAATAGTGCACTACACTGCCCCTGACAGCAGCAAGGACTGCAGCCAGTGATGCACACACACACAAACCTCACCCAGACACAATATCACATGTTGTACACTTATTAAATTTCATCACAGTACAGGAAAGGTACTCCTCAGGCACCATTAGAAATTCCAGTTTTTCATTTGTGAAACAAATTCAGAAGAGTCACTGCCAATATAGCTTCTCCTACATCATTCTTCCAGCATAGCTCAGGCCTTTTCCAAGAGAACGACTCCGAGACATCATATGGTGATTACATCTATGTGTTCCTTGGTCCCACAGCTGAGATTTCCCATCTTAGAGGTTAGATAACAGAAGATGTGATGGGAGCACCAGACCAAAAATTTAATACACATACCCTTTAGGGTAAAAATAGCCATCTAATGACTCACATTTGAGACCTTTAAAAAATTAGACATGCTATGCTCAGTTTAAGCTAAAAAAAAAATAAAATACAAAATGCAAATTAGACTGCTAGACACACCTTATTGGTTCCATTTACAATAACAAAGCAACACAAACAAAAAAAGCAGCAATACAAAACCCTGAGCAATGAGTTTTTCCAGTTGTGTCAGAAATACCAGGTAACACACAGAGAAATCTAACATTAGGTGCCTATCATTACATATATTGGCCTAGATGTATAATTTATTGTCCCATGTATTTTTAAACACAGCATGCAAAACCATTTCAGGGAATATTAAAAATATGGAAATTAGGTCCTTTCCTCGCAACATATTTTTGCTGAAGCAGGAGTGGCTGAAGGGGAATCCCTGACAGGGGGGTTGGTAGTTTGTTCTCATTGCCTGTGTTTCAAGGTGAATTGCTACCTTTTGCGTGCGCAGCTCGCCCCAGGCAGAGGATGGCTCTGACTCCTGTGCGGAACATTGCACAGCCATCTGCTGGAGAAAGGACATCACTGCCACGCCAGGGAATTCCGTGCTGACAAAGGCTGTGGCAGACCCGGCTGCTTGCTCTAAACCACAGCCAGGGCAAATGGGAAAGGATTCGTACACATTCGGTCACCTCAACCTCCCTCCACAGCAAAGCCAAATTCGAACACAGCATGATCTACATTTGAAGATGCATCTTCTGGTTCTTAAAATCTTTTGTGACACATAACATAGTGTTCAGAGGATTTCTTCCCCTCAGACATTACTACACACCGAAAGCTAAAATAAAGCTTTGTTTAGTAAAAGTGGCACCTCATGAACTTTGCAACTCAGAACTTACATGTCCTTTTATTTTAGCAGTTTTGCTCTCAGTTTAGCATTTGATATTTCTAAATCAAAATAATTACACTTTAGTTGTTGAATTGTCCATATTGTGCTCTTTCATGAGACTTATAAGAAATCATATCTACATTTTTCCATTCTTAAGAAGTTTCTGATAAAATTCCATTGTCCATGCTGGACTAGAACCTGTGTCTTATCTAATTTGGCCATGTGCTGCTACAAGAGAGGTATAGTTAGAAACAGTGATCTGCATCCATCTCTTCGATCTCACTCACTAACTACTGCATTACCTTGAGAAGCATCTGTAACAAAGCAGTAACGAGGCCACCAAATAGTTTTCAGATGTCTAATAGTAACTATCAGATGGTGACAAGTGCTTCCTCCTGCCTAGACTATCAGACCAAAATAGTTACATATGATTTCACTCTGTCTGAGAGGAAAACCAAACCAAACAGCCTTTAAACTAGCATTTGCTACAAACAACCCACATCACACTAAGAGTGCCTTCCCAGGATCTAAAACACCTTGTCAGAATACCCCAGTTCCCTTGCCACAGAAACCCTTCAGTACCATTTCTGTTGTTGAGAGAGGCCAAGGGGAAGGCTCAGTGACACTGGAGAAACACACTCTGAGCTTACAATGTCTCTTCCCTGCCGCTGTAGAGATGGAGTGCCTGCAGACAAGGCTACTGGGCTCCCAACTGTTCAGGTTCATTAGCTGACGTCCCTTCGTGGGAATTGAATAATACAAGCAGGGCTTGTGCTGGTGGTCTGCTCCTCATGGGAGGCAGGATTCCAGAAGCAGGGAAGAAAAGCTTTTCTGACATAACACCTTTCATCCCAATCTCTTTAAGCACTTCTACAAGCATTAATTAATTAAATATCCCAGTGCCCCTGTGAGATAAGTGTCATCTCAATTTTCTAGACGGGTAAACTTGGTTATGCAGATTAAAAGTGGCTTCCCCAAGTTATTCAGCAAGCCAGAAGAGGTTTGAATATAGAACCCAGGAGATGTAATTTCAAGCCTGCTCCTGTAACACTTCACAGCACTTTCCTTTATTCTTATTTTTACACAGATGACACTACAAATTAAGTTATATGGCTTTTCTACCTGGTCAATGTTTCCGTGTTGTTCTGATGCCAATTCAATTTTATCAGCTGTAACCTCACCCTTCGATGTTACCTTTTACATTTTTTCCCATCTATTTTTGCTAATGTCTGCATTTTTCTAAAAGGAAACCTTTAAAATATCTGATCCATACTCTCTGGACAGCCTTGCTGACTGACCATGTCCTGTGTTAATATCTGACTCCACACTCTGCTGCACAGAGGAAAATTCTGTGCCTGCAGAAGTTCTGGCTCTTAAGTATTGAAATTTCCCTCCTGGATGTGAATAACAGTGATTTTTCTTCATTCCCTTACATTAATTTTTAATCACAGCCTCTACTTTACCACTGCTGATTGAATTCCCTATCACATCTAATGGCCTTTCTTGTAATATTCATTCATTTAAAACATGTATGCTGATGCCATATCTAATTTTTCAAGGACTGCTTGCTTAAGGCCTGCACCAAAGAAATAGCTATTATACAGATGTAAAACTACAGTATGATAACACATGCTTGATCACCAGGGCAGAGGTAAAAGACTGTTCTGTGTAAAAGGGCACAATTATACAGGGATCATGTGTAATACCTAGTAACGTTCAGTCACTGTTGAAATCAACAACAAAAGTCCTACACAATTCAGAGGGGGGGGAAATTGATAAATTATTTTATCATATATAAAACATATCCGTAGAGCCTGAAACTGAACGCCGAAAGAGTAACAGTCCTGTAGATTAATTTCACAGCAAGTATTCAATAGAGGACCTGGATTTAATAACCCCAGCACTGCAATGCTCAATAACTAAAAGGTCAAAAGAAGAGACACACTGAATATGAACTCCATAATTTAGCAAAATGAAATAAGGCTGAAGATTTTATGAGCTTTATTTAGAGTGGAAGAGAGGAAAGGACATTCTGTTTATTTGCTCTGGAAATTCACGTACATGGAAGAGTCAACATCCCAGAGCATTTTAGTTTACTGTGCATTTTTCCTGGTTTTAAATTAATGGGAAGGACTATATTGGTTTGCATCAGAGCCATTTGCTCACAAATCAAACTCCATTGTTTTCTTTTGCTGAAATGGTTTCAAACCCCTACAACTCTACCTTTGTGTTGGCAGTTTTGCCCACTGTACCCAGGACAGCATTTCCACTCCAAGGATGTTACTATTTTATGTTTGATCCTGTAGGCTTGGTGTGTTGTTGTCTGGGACCTGAAGAACAAGAAAAATTTAAACCTATTTTAGGCGACTAAAGAAGTTGTAGGATACATGTATAACTACATTACATTATCTCACTTGTCAAATCTATCCTTTCATTACCTGCTTGAAACTGAAAGTGAAGTCTAACTAGGGTTTGTTGTTTCAATAGCAATCACAGCTTTAATATTGTAGTCTTCAGATTATCTGCATGAATTTTAAAGGAACCTGATGTCTATTCAGTGCTGTAAGATTCTTTTTTCCCCAGAATATCCTACTCAGGAGTCAAATACTGCACCCTTTCATGGAAGATATCATAGTAATATCTACTAAACTGAACAAAATGAGCCAAAAATACCATTGTTATATACCACTTCCTTTGATACTGGTGAAAAAATGCATTCACAATAAATTTATGCTACACCAGCTCACATTTAGTGTACACTGGAAGCCTTCCATTCTGATTATTTTAAACAGGATTATACAAACATTAATCCAATAAAGTGTGAAAATTTCCACTCTGGATGTCAAGGAAAGGAGGGGATGGCTATGTAATTGTGATGCCTCAATTATTACTATTACAGTGTGCAACTGCAAAGGCAGCAGCAATTTTGTTTCTGTGTTTCAACACATTCTGCATGTCCTGGTTATGCCATTACTTCTTTCTTAACTTCACAATCAATTTGGAATTAACATGCTGCAGTAGGGCATACAGAACAAACTACAGCAAGTCTCCTTGCTCTTTTAATATGCTAAATCCTAAGTTTGAATAAAAATAATATACAATACAGTTAGTTACTAAACACTACCATGAAGAACACCTAAAATTTCAGAAAATACAATGATAAAATGGTTACCAGACTGCTTTGGACACACAATCCCTGTCTAAATCATTCGAGAAAAAGAGACAAATTTGAAGACTGTCATGCCAAAAAAATATCCTCCCAATGAATTAAAAAATGCCACCTTACTTTTACACTCCAGTTAATCTTGTCACCCCTTCACAAGGGATGTAATAATATATATATTAAAATTCTCATAGCAGCTGGCGGGAGCTTTGCATGTGTCCCCAACCAGCTTTGCCTCTAAGAAATGGCTTTTTCAGCAGCAAGAACTCAATAAAGATTAACATGATCAGAAATCAAGACAGTTCCCAGTTATTTTGCTGTATGGATAGTCTTATTTTATGACAAAACCACCTTATTCTTCATTAGCATAATCCATTCCTAAAGCCACTCACAAAAATGAAGTGTCCATAAAAGGAGTTAAGCAGAAATCACTATTTCAAAAATAATTCTCCACATAGACAAGTCTCATAAATTTATATAGTAGAGATTTATTTACAAGAGCAGCACAAGAAGCTAATCATCTCAATTTAATTAGGAAAAAACCCCTGAAACAAAGCAACAAACTGGCTACATTTCAACCACAGGGTCCAGTCTGGTGTTTTGCAATACAATTGACTGTATTTCGGAGTCACCAAATCCTAACTTAGCTCTATTCCCTGTTTCACCTTAAAGCTTTAAACATGTTCTGCCATACCATCTAGAGGACAATTCTTAGAACAATCAACCTGACTTGCAAGAGACTTTTGAAATTTTCCAAGGGAAAAAATGTATTACAATCTCTGTTTAGTTACGGCTGGTTCAGTTTGTCATTTTCCAGATTCATGCATTAAAACCCAATTTCACTTATGACTGAAATGTAACATTTGGAGAATACAACAAGCCACCCAGACTACAAAGGACAATCTAAATGTGTTTAACAGAGTCATTATTCACAAGGTGTATCCAGGCCAATTACTTGTCTAGGTTCACTGCCTGACCAAAGCTGTGCCAGAAATAAGCACTCAACAGAGAGATAATAACAAAAATATTTATGCCTCTCATGGGAAGCCTTTTGCTCTAACAGAGCATAAGCTCGGAAAACTGCACAGAAAAGGCTTTCTTCTCCACATGTGCTTTAGAGCTTTGTACTTTTGCACCTTTCTCTTACTTGAAGACTTTGAACTGATCCAAGGGACAGAATGGAGGCACGCACAGTCATGAGTGCTTGCTATAGGGTCATGTGAAGATAAGACCTGGAAATATGCTAATCCACTCATTTTCATTTTCATTTCTACAGTCCTATTAATTAAGCATTTGGTGATAATTAAAGAACTTGCAAGTACTCTTTCTTTCTAGTTCTACATACCTCTGAGCACAGGATCCAACATGCCAAGTGCAAGGCTTTGCTCTGCCTGATGAGAAGGTTTCCAGGTTGTCCACTACCACAGTAGGTAGGAGTCTGGTATGGACATAAGCACACCAATTTCTGTAAGATACAGAAGGTAAATAAGATTAAAAATAAAAATAGTATTTTCCACAATATGATCATATATGATACTGAAATGGGAAAATTAAACCCATAATTTAGGGATAGGAGTAAGTTATGAAAATTAGGTTTGTTTCCCTCAGGCTGCCAAAGTTGTCTTGGGCAGTTACTGAACCTTCGTGCTTCAGCAAAGAAAACAATCATTTCTCCATATCTATATACATTTATATTGTAATCTGAATTTTTCTTCCTAATATTTGTGGAGTTTCAAGTACAAAGAAGCTCTTCTAGATAGCAGTAATGTCAGGTCTTAAAATGCACCTACATTTCAGACTAGAGGAACTGTTTATCCAGAATTTAAAGTATTGTTTGGCAAAGTTTTTAATCACCCATAGCTTTCACTTTACAGACAGATATTTCTGTTGTTTCTTTCTTTCCTCATCAGTACTCTTGAATACATGTAGGCTGTGTTTTGCAGTGCACTGTGAGGTCAAAGTCACACACAGCAAAAACATGCCATAGCTCCACTCTTGCCTGTGCCACTGGACACCCATCCAGAGATGGAAGTCACATACGGAATGATCAAACTCTAGATCACTACAACACAGGCTGCTGGAGCTGGTGAGTCCACAGGTTTGTTAGGTTTTTAAAAAAGGTTTCTAAGGATGTTGCAAGAAAATGAAAACCGTTAAATCCTATTTTGAAAGCAGGCACTTGGTAGAAGCTACAGTAGAGAACAGAATTAAGTAGAAATTATAAATTGAATAATGGCTCAGGACAGATTTGAATAGGGAAATTATGACATAGAAACCTATTGGCATTCTTTGATTCAGAAGCAGGTAGATAAAGGTGTGATTGTTAGGGGATTTTGGCAAGGTCACGCACCAAAAGCTATTAGAGGGCAGGGAGGAAAGCAATCTGTAACATAGTAAGAAGACAAATCCAGTTACAGATAAATAAAGCATTAAATCAGAGAGATTAATGACTACCTAGCTTTCCCAAGAAACAGTTTATCAGCACAATCCCACATGAATCTGCAATAGGCACTATATTCATTAATTAGAGGGGAAGTAATTTAATAGGGTGATGACAGAGTTATACAGACCTATACAAATTCATTTTGTGTAGTAAACATAAAGTTGATCTTGAAGAATTGCAGAAATCTCATGGTATTGAATTTCTAACTAAGTAGATGTCAGAGTAGATGTCTTGTAGTGTAGAGTCAGTCACAAATAAAGACAGCCTTATACAGACATATACTACTGAAACTAGCTATCATCAGGATAAAAAAAAATAAAAAATCTTGGAGTCATTGTGGCTAGCTCTTTGAATAGGCCAATATTTTGCATTAAGTAAACTAGGGAATAAAATACATGAAATTATAGGAAAGGACTAAAGAAGAAACAGAAGCCACCACTGTTTCAGTACATCAATTCCTTGTTGCTATATATGAGTTTATAGCTAGTTGCAATAGAGAAATCATGTTTGTTCCTACATCCTAAAGAAAGGTGAAAAAAACCCCAAACAAATAGAAGTAGTGTAGGAGGGACAGGAAGTCATGGCATTCATTATTCAGTTGGTCTTTTTATGACAAAGAGGAATCAAAACAAAACAGGTCTAAACTTCAAGGGGAAAAAAAAAGGAGTCCAGGGTGGTCTTTCCTTAACCATAGACTGTGCCACATTTGGAAGTTCAGGAAGCAAAAATGCATTTTTAAAAGTAGTAAAATGATTTCATTTAAAACCCCATTCCATTAGGGTATTGTTGGTTTGGGGTTTTTTGAAACATACATATATATAAAAGTTGTAACTATAACTTCTGTCTTGGGAAGTCCCCCAGCTGCAGGCTGGAAGGCATCCTTACCCAGAGAACCTGTGGATTACCATCGTGGTAGTGTTCAATGCCAGGCTGGATGAAGCTCTGAGGAACCTTGTCTGGTGAAGGATGTCCCTGTCCATGGCAGGGGCGTTGGAACTGGATGATCATTAAGGTTCCTTCCAACCCAAACCATTCCATGATTCTATGATCCTGAAGAAAGTATTATTGCATTTCTGCTGGTGGAACAAATGTATGTTTGGCCTAGTACAGATTCTTTTCTTTAATCTCTAACTTAGTACAGCCATTCTCAGGATCATGCATTATTCCCTTAATATATAATTTTTGACATGACAAGTTAGTGACAAGACATTGTTTCAGTTGTAGGGCTGGTAGTGCTGTAAATACTTGATACATGACAATATTTACATACAAGAACTTAGAGTTCATCTTCCTGGGTTGTGTTTTCTTGCTAACATTTGCTTCCAGTTGTAGTAGTTCTGTTAGCATTTCTTAACTCAGTATGAAAACATATATTTACCCCTCAAATCACTATCTTCCTGTGGGCTCCTTACAGTGAAAATCAAAATACAATTAAGACCAGATTAGTTCCATTTACTTAAGGGGCATTAGTACAGATTTAGACTGCTTCAAACCTGAACAACAGCACAAAACACAAAATAGCATCAGTATCTATCCTTAAGTGATTGCTTTTGTCTACTGAGATGCTACCAGTGCATGCACATTAAGCTCAGTAGTGCTATACTTGGAAAACGATTCCTGAGAAAACAGCAGGATAAGCTAGAAAATAAGATACTAGAAAATAAGATAAGGCCAACAGGCTGAACCTCACAATATCTCTGCTTCCAGTATTGCAGTGCTTCTTTCCACAACACATATTGTTTAATTGATGAATAATGCGTTTCTTATAAAACAGGCTTTTATTGAGTCCCTTTGATCTGATTTTGCTCACTCACTCTACTTCCCTGAGAGTTTTCATTAAGATACTATTTCTTTTTAATTGGATATAAAAAAGCTGTGCTGTTTTTTATGCTTCCTGTATGTTCTGTCTCCTCTAGTTATAGCTTGCTGTCTGTGCATATTAATTAGGGGCTCCATGAATAAATATTTGCTAAAAGTTAAATTGCAGTTATCAAGCATAATAATAAAAATTAGGTACTCTCCTCACTTCCTCTGTGGAAGCCAAGAGCAACTGCATGCACTTTTGAGACACACAAAATTGGCGGAATCTAAAGGAGACTGTAATCGTATGAGTTTTGCAGAGGAATAACGAAGTTACTCACGCTACCCCTCTGGATGGGGCATGTGGGTCCTTTACAGTCTCCTGTACCACACAGAAAAGTAGTAAACAAATAATAACAGTATTTGCAGCTAAACATCACCAACAGTAAGCCAATAGCTGCATCCCTCCCAGCACATCTCTGGATAGGAAAATAGACACTCCCTCCTGCCTAAAGTTTCTCTGCTGGGAACACAACTCTTCCATGGGGCTTCCTCAGTGAGCACGAAGGGGGATTCTCCCTAACAGAAGGGGAGGGGCAACCCCACAAGTCAGGCACTGACCTCATCAGCAGCACCAGGTATCACAGCACCAGAGAGCAGCAGGCAGCACCAGGGTGACAAGAACAGATCAATCAGCAGCCCAGCATGTACCAGGCAGAGACCAGGTAACAAGCCAGGTCCAAGATGACTGCTAGAGGCAAGCACCTTTATAAGAAGGATATGCTTAAGTGGAGCCCTGGCCCACAAGTGTAGAGGCTACAGGTGAGGTTGCTTAGGATCATCAAGGCTTGTTTATCTTGCCCAGGGCACCACCACTGAGCTCCTTTCTCAGTACACGCATGAAATCTCTTCCTTTTCATAGCTGTAGTAAAGGTTCTGCATATTCATACCCAAGATTAAAAACCATATTTTTTTCTTTGAAGTACAGAATAGAGATTAAAAACAAAAAATCTCTCAGCATATAAATGGGATACTAAATACTTCTTAACAGATGCAGGAAGTGATCTTGGGCCGGGCTGACAGTGATATATTCAGAAGGAGCTCTGACTAAGTATGGGGATTTGCTTATGATTTAAAGTCAGTATAGAGAATGCAAACATCTAAATTCCTAAATAATTCTCAGCAATTAACTGATGCCATACGAAGTCTGATCAGAAGACATCTAAAGGAATAATACCACCTCAAGCAGTTATGCAGTACCACATCTCCTTTACTGTTGTACACTGCCTGTCTGGGAAATGAGGAGCTAACACCTTGGGCAGCTGGGTGCTAAGCTTCTCACCTCTGCAAATCAAGAATCCAAATATAAGAGCCAGATTTTAAAATCTGGGCTACAATGAGCAAGGGTGAGGTTAGAACTTGAGCTTGTGGCTTCCTAGTCTGTACTTTACCCTTGCATGCAGACCCTATAGCCAGACAAAGGGATTAAGCAAAAGATATATAATAATGTTGTCAGCAACAACCTTTTCTGCAATGCATGAGATTGGGGTATGGTTTTAATAACTGAAAGCCATTTTACACCTGAGCTAATGTGGAAAATAAAAATGGGCACAAAAAACAATATAAAAGACGTGAAAACCCTGGAATACAGACACTGGTTGAAAATACAAACAAACTCCACTGCCAGCCCCCCCAATTTTTTTTTACATTCAGAATGTGAATCCCCTAATTATTATTATCACTGAGGGTGGCTAGCTTTGAGGTAACACCTATTGGAACTTGCCTATTTGGAGAGGCCCTCCAAAGGAAAAAATGCTACAATACACCCCAGGTATATGTGTTGGGGGCTATTCATATTGTTTTAAAGACAGTCTGAACTCAGCCTCTAACCAACTAGCTTTTAACAAACTTGAGCAGATTGTTTCTATTTGAAACATTTATCCCATTGTTTCTATTTAAAATATTTAACTCATTCTTAAGCTACATGAGTGTAATGTCTGAAACTGTGGTTCTCACACAGTCCAGCAATCTTTGATCAGGCTAAATTGGAGGAAATATTCACAGCAAAAGAGCCCCTGGTGTGATTCATAATTAGGTTTATGCTACCAATGAACTAAGCTCATTAAGAGACGTTAAGAATGTAAATATAATTTGGGAATCAAATTGTCTGAAAAAATGTAGATTTGGAAATAGAAGATGAAGCGTGGTGGAAGAACTATGACAGGCTGTGTTAATGCAAAGGCAGAACAGAAGACAACTGATTTGCATAACAGGACTTTAAACCTGAAAATCCTCTTTACCCTCCCTGGAATAATTTATTCCAGATCATCAACACAGGCTTCTAACATGCATATTTTGTTGAGAGCTGCAGGAGCCTAGCATCTTTTTTGCATTGAGCCTGATTTCAATCAGAAAAGCTGTATTTAAAAACAAAACAAAACAAAATCCTTGCAACATACAACAGAAATCCAGGCTGGAAATAGTGGTACAAGTCCCTGGCTGGCATAAAGCCCAAGTGGCAGATTTCATCCTCCCCTTGCATTTATTGGCCTGGGACGTGCACTGGCAGCAGCCTGTGGGAGAGTCCTCAGGCCTTTGAACCAGCCTCTTTGATGTGGTATTTGCTGCGGTGTTTCCAGCTTGAATCAAAATGCTGCCACCCCATCTCTGTACCCAGTGTGGTTTGACCATGTCCAAATGTGATGTCCCACCCCCAAGCTGTAGGAGCCACCTACACGGAGAAGGAGGGCACGGTGCTGAGAAGGGCAATGGCTCGGCAGCCTCGGCAGTCCGAGTCCTCTGGGATTTAAGGCCATCACCAATCCTAAATCCCAAATAGACCAGGGATGTTGGAGCCTATCCAGGCGGCTGGAACAAAGCACCTGCAACCGGCAGGTTCTCAGACGGGGGTCTGTAAGCCTGCCTTTAGCTTTTGGGATGGCGGCCACCTGGTCCAGGGAAGGCTCGAGAGCCCTTAACCCCGCCGCTGCTTCAGGGGCACTCCTAAACCCCGCTGCTAATTGGCAATTAGCGGGGCGAGCGCGGGGCTGCACTGCCGGGAACGGCCGGCAGGGGGCGGCAGTGGAGCGCTGGGAACGGGGAGGGAGGGAGAGACGGCCGGGAATAAACGGGCTGGGCTCCTGGGAAGGAGGGAGAGAGACATGGAGAGATGGCCGGGAACAAACGGGCTGGGCTCCTGGGAAGGAAGGAAGGAGGGAGGGAGAGATGGCCGGCCGGGAATAAACGGGCTGGGCTGCAGGGAAGGAGCACTGGGAAGGAGAGAGGGAGAGGTGGCTGGGAATAAACGGGCTGGCCTGCAGGGAAGCAGCGCTGGGGCTGCTGCCGGCGGTCTGGTCTGTGACAGCATCATTCTCGATGCGTTCACGGTCAATGGAAATGCGTGTGTTTAACTCCAGCAGGCTTTGAGCCTGTCCTCTTGGGCACTGTGGCACCCAGCGTTGCTGGAAAGCAAAGTACAATTTACAATAATAGCAACAAATTAATATTTCTTTAGGGTGAGAGGAAGTATATGGGCCTACAAGGACCCCTTCCACAGCACATTTCCACTGTAAACTGTTCTTTGGGTACATTGCCAAGGTTAAAAATCCAAGCCAACCTCACAAAAACTGCTGGCTACACCTGTATGTGATTGTTTCCACTGGCTTGTAAGCATGGATCCTTGTAAGTGGTCCTGAAGTCACCCTACAACACCATCAGAGGCAGTTGGGCCACAAAGGGTATAGCATTTGTTCTGCCCCCTTCATATTATATCAGAAAATGACTTATTTTTGTTTGTAAGTAAATTAGATTGCCAGGCTTTTAATAGAAACACTATTGAATCAGCCCAGCTGAACATCACTGAATCATGAAAATGAGATTATTGTGCTGCTGAAGGAATACAAAAGTACCCAGAGCTGGAGCTGTTGTCAAAGTCCATGCCCAGCTTGGTGGTTGTGCCTCAAATCATGTTGTGTGCAGCTTATTTGTATTTTACAGAATAGTTTATGAAATACTAATCTTGATTCTACACTTGTTTTCATTTCTGTATTGTCCTTTACATCTAAGCAAAGGGGATGCAGAAAGATGCTACAAGCATCCAGAGCCAGGGAATGCCTTGTGGGGAGACACCGAGGGACAAGGGCTTGTTCAGGCTGGGGAAGGGAGGACTTAGAGGGCACCTCACAGCAGCCTCCCCAGCCCTGTAGGGGGGCTACTGTGTAGTTGGAGCCCAGCTATTCCCAGCAGTACAAGGCAGGAGGACAGGAAACAACAGGTCCATAT
Source organism: Margarornis squamiger (assembly GCA_035222235.1). Taxonomy (NCBI): domain Eukaryota; kingdom Metazoa; phylum Chordata; class Aves; order Passeriformes; family Furnariidae; genus Margarornis; species Margarornis squamiger. The sequence continues at coordinate 19,204,963 of JAWWTY010000123.1, read as the reverse complement.
TGAAAAAAAGAGAGGTTCAGACCGAGTACGAGAAACTTGTTCCCTATAAGGACACCCAGGCACTGAAGCAGGGCCTAGGGAGGTTGTGCATGGAGCTCAGTACCCAACTGGATCAAGCCCAAGCAACTTGGTCTAATCTCACACCTGGCCCTACTGTGAGCAGGAGTTTCCTCCCATCTTGAGTGATCCTGTGGGTCTATGATCTTGTGATTTTGTTTATGTATGTCCTTTTGGTGATATGATTGTTGTTCTGAAAGTAGGCAGGTTAAGTGCATTAAAAACGTATAATAACATGGTGTGGAAGAAATCCATTCTTTGGTTTTGTTTTGTTTTGGGGTTGTTGTTTGGCTTTTTTAAGCTAGGATCTTTCCCAGTCTGAAAGACTGCTTCATGAAGATCAGAGCATAGGCCCTGAATTTAAGTTGGCTAAAAGCACATTGCTGTGATGTATTTTCAATTTGCTTTGAACAACCTGCCAAGTTTGGATGAGGAGAAATAATGTTGATTGACATAATGTAAACACTTGGATTATAAGGATAGTAAGCACCCTCACAAGGTTTTTCTGCTATTGCATGGGAGACCAGGTTTTAGCAACTTCCTTTGAATTCCACTAGGTGACTACAGAGACTTCTCACATGGCAAATTCTCTATCTTTAGATGAACATTAGTCATCTTTCAAAAATATAAGCTCTATTTCAAAGAAAAATTATAAATCTAAACCAAAATCAGTTAATTTTTAGGTTCAGTGCCTAGCTTCCTTTGCTCTGGAATGTATCAATCTCAGTTGAAATAAAAATTCAGTACTCCTTATGGACTGACCATAAACAAATCAAATTGGGAAATGTGTTTTACATGCTGATTGGAATGGAAAAAGCTCTAAAAAGTGCATTTGATATGCAATATACTATAGTATGTGATGGTAAAATATGTTCTAGGATATGGTTTTATTCCTGAGAAATGGCTGACTTTTTGACACTGAGGTATTAGGAGTCAAACAACTGTTTAATGTTTTGTTGGTTTTTTTCAGGACTCAGTGTCCTGACATTTTGTCCTGTCTATTACAAAACACAAATTCTACTCTCATAATTCATTTCCTTTTTTTGTATGTACAGTGCTGAAGCCTTGGACTGTGAACAACCTCTTTGTTTCATCCAAGTTTTTATTTACTGTGTCCTACCTTGTGCTGCAAAAATTAATTCACAATTTCCACTTATCTAGCACTTCACCAATCTGTTTTAGCATTTTAAAAAGTTCTCTTTCTGCAAATAGGATCAGCTTTTTTAGGCCTGATTTCCCACTCTGCATTCAGTGCCCTTTAAAACAATCAAACTTTTTCAGATAAAATTTAGACTTTTGACAAGGTATCCATTAATCTGCTTTGAGAATCACCCAGTAAAGCATATTTGAAAACCCAGACAAACTGCTCTTTAAAAGGGTCTTAATTCTGCATTTTCCCCTTTGGAATAAAAATTTATTTTCCATCTTCTAACTGATCCAGAGTACAAAATTCATTAAGGTTGTTCTGGTCTAGTTTACTCTTAGCACTTCTTAGGTGAACTTCAGTGGTACTGATTTGGTTTTCATTGCTTTGTCCTTTTGTAATTTACAGAACAAGAGATTGCAGTGTGTCAGTGGTGGCTTCCCCAATTTGAGAAATACTGCCAAAAAAAAAAAAAAAAAAGTGCCTTTATAAGTGACAAAATCAAAATATAAAAATATATGATCCATTGCAGTTCCAGAGGTGAATGTTGTTCTTCAGTCTATTCATAGTGTTGTTTTGGCCAGCTTCTCTTTTCTTATTTACCTTCATTCAATGAAGGTAAATGCCTTGCCAGTGTCTTTGTACCTCAGTTGCCACTTAATCATGCAGATGTATATCTTTACGCTGTCACTGATGGATCTTAGGGGGCTTTTGAACAAAAAGGATCTGAGCCAAAGTCCATGAAATTCAAGGTGATTTTTTTTCTACAGGCTTTTCCTCATGACTGATGGTGTTGCTTACCAGGAATGTGATACAGAATAGATGCTTTGAGATTTGGCAGTAAAAATATAATTTGAAACACTTGCATTCTCTAACTGGAAACACAGATAATGCCTTTGGAAAACATATGGGGACACCTTGCTTCTGTCCTCTTCCTTGCCGGGTCTATGCTGGAATTAGTGTCAGTTTCCTAAAATGTTAATTATATTCAGATTTGTAAGAATGTGTATTTTCTGTGCAGACCTGAGCAGATGGTTCTGGTGTACCTTAAATGAAATGCTGCAAAGAGTTGGATATTTTCAGTGGCTGGGAGATGAACTCTAACATCGTGTCTGGTTTGTTACAGTAATCCCAATCTATGCAGAGGGGTGAATGGATATTTTAGGGATGAAAAAGAGTCTGTTCCTAATCCTTGCTGTTCCCATGGCAGATGAAACAAAGAACAAGAGCAAAGATAAGCGTGAGAGTCAGTGCAATAGTTAGGGTAATGAGAAGAGCAGAAACCCTACTTAGCATCCTGAAAAAAATTCAGAAATCATCTGTATAGCAGTGCCTTATCTGAATCTGATCACAGAAAAACAAAATAACAAGACTCTGAGGAGGCTAAGTATTTTGTGAGAGTCTCAAAAGCAACCATGGTGGGGAAGTGATTTTTTTTTTCTCCCAGTGCTGTTTTCTGTGTCACTAGAAACAATCTGTCATGACTATTCCTAGCCATTATTGCCATTTGCTATTGTCTTTAGGACTGCAATGGGAGTAACACTGGGCTCAGCATGTGTAAGAAAATTGGATTGTGGGCTTACAGCCAAGCAACAGAAATATATTCAGGATGCTGCTGGACATGAGGGGCTTGTAGCAAAGATTGTCTGCATGGTTGGAATACAACATTCTGGGGGCAAAGCTTGTTAAACACCCCCTGACACTTACCCTCCAAGGTGACCTAAGGCCAGTGTAAGAACTTCCTCCTTCCAGCTCACAGTGAATATACCTAGTGAGGCAGAAACCTCAGCCATGCATGACTGTATTTTTCGTAAATGCACAGTGATGCAAAATCTTAAGAAATCGATTCAAGAACTGTTCTCTCTGCTCCATTAAAAAGTGTCATGATGAAAAGAGACTGTGAACCTTGCATTAACTAGGCAGTTAAATCAGGTTTTGATGTGTCTTGTGCATCTGAACCATCTGCTGATCTTAACCATTCATTTTCATTTGTCAGAACACTAGAATTCTACCAAGCTGATACGGGCAAAAGCAATTTCCATAGAGAAATGCAGACGTCTGGTCATGAGAATGAAATATTTCAGCACTCCTATCACATGTGACAGCTAAGCAAATCTGTCCCTGGTGCTGACTTTATTAAACCCTTCTGTGCTTGGTAATAAAATACTGTCATCTCACCAGTACCCAAGGTAACGGCAGAGGAAGTCTATAAAGATCCTCTGTAGATTCATGATAACTGGAAAAGGTGCAATATACATATAGTAAGAAAAAAGAGTAATGTAGAGCCACCCAACAATGCGGAGATACTGTGGATAATTTACAAACTGAATGAATGTCTCATGTATTCAGGAGCTGCCTTGAATAGTAATTAATAAAATAGGGTTCAGAATGGAAAGAGGAGCATGCTAGTCTTAGGACTCCACCTCAGACTTACTCCATTGCACCACTGTTACTTAAGCTGCTTTATACAGCGAAATACTGCAATTGTCTCTCTCCTGAGAGATAGGAATATGAAAAATATGTATCTCAAATGAGCTCGGTTGAAAAGAATGTATCATAAATTATCTTCTTTGACACTGAATTGCTGCTCAGATTTAATGTCACTGAACTTTGGAAAAACTCTCTGGTTTTCCAGCATTTCTTTATTCACTGATACAGATTTTGTATGAAACTTTGAAGATACGTAAAAAAATGCATATTTACAGAGACATTAAATCTTGCATTTCAGGGTTTAAGTCAAATTCATTACTAAGACTGAAGAAAAGAGTTTTCCTTCAGCTCAGACCATTCCAGATGTGCTTCCTGTGAAGTTTTCTTATCCTTCTGAAAGCTTGGGTGCAGACCCTGCCAGAAGGGGGGATACCTCACCAGCGAAAACACTCTTCTAAAACTGTTTGAGAGAAGGTAGCTACAAATTATGTCCTCTTGTACCTATTCTAAAGTTAACTATAAAATTGTTCCACTGTGAAAGAACAGGATTTAATTGCATTTTCATGCCAGTGAGAATAAGGAAGACTTCAGAGTTTTTAGAGATAAGGATATGCCTAATATATAACTCTTACAATACCACATCAGGATGTGATATAGAGAGACTCAAAGCTAAGCTTTGCCTTATTAACAGTAGAATTTTGGATCTGGAGCCTTTAAACCTCCTGACTGTACTTCTCATCAGGTGACTGCCTGTTGCAGTATGTCTCTGCCCCCAGAAGTTCTCCTGGAATCTGAAAAATTAATCTGAGATGAGTTTTTAAAATGAAGTCACGGTCTTTGGCAAATATGGTTCTGTTTCAGTAGAAAAAATAATATTATTATTCTGACAGTTCTAGTAGTGCATTTCTTTCAATGAATTAGAAACTTTTCAGAACCCTGAGGGCAGCTGTGGGTCTTATTCCCCCGACCAGCCTGACCTGGAGTCTCCATACATCCTACCCATGGACTCAGGAGCCCCAGTGAAGTTCATCTCAGGGCTACATTGCCCTGTGTCAATCCTGACCTGCAAGCTGACATCCTGGACTAACTTTGACCTTGCCCCATCACTATGGACTTGTCCAGTGATACTAGGCTATGTCTTGCCCTAGTCACCATCACCAGGCCTGATCCTGACTCACTTATTTGCCTTCCCAGCTTCATCTTGGCACTTCAGCATCAATAGAGCTGTGCCTGGCTATTTGGGCACTGGGGTGGTGCTAGTTGTCACATCTGGATGTGCCCTGCTTGCCCTGCTTGGTGGCTGTCAGAAATATTCTTCGGGTGGAAACTTTGAAAATCCATTAAATATTGCCAAGTTATTTTCTTCTGACATTTTAATGTGAATTTTGCAAAACCAGAATGAATCTGAACTTTTTTCTAACATAAGTCTTGTATGTGTGTGATAAGGTATGTGTGCATAATATTGTCCACAGAAAATCTAGGGTAGAGATAGCAAGGGAATTATCTTTGTAATTAAACCATTAAGGCATATGACCTCCTACTGAAAGGAATATTTGAGTAACTCAGCTTGTACAATGGGCACATATTGCACCTTGCGGGTAATCTGAGAGCCCTGGAGACTCTAACAAGGTACATGTATTACTATTTTTTAAATTATATTTAAAAACAAATCCTCATTCTTGTTTGTTTTCCCTCCTCTTGTCTCTCACAGATCTCTCCCTATTGTTCCTTCTATATGGAACCTCTTAACATCAGCATTTCTGCACATATGTTAGCACAATGGGTTGCCATAAAGGATTACAGAGTCATGCCGTTCCTACAAGGTCACTCAAAAATTCAGGTTGGAATACAGGCTATAACTAAAGACATGCTTTAATTCAAAGTAAATTCAAAAAGCAAATTGTGTTTCGAAATTTCCTCAGAGGTAGTACATTTTACAGCTTTGGAATCTGCTATTGAGTCATTCATGCTGTGCTCAGGCTTCAAATGAGTAAACCCAGAAGAAAGCTGTATGCCTTTGTTGAAAGTCTCACAGCATCTCTTTCACTTTATTTGCAATAAAGATTTAAAAAAAAATTGAAAGAAAATACAGGCTAGAAGTGGATTTAGGATGTAGTTAATGACACCTGCACGTAATAAATAAAAATGCTTGTGTGCTTATGCATAGTTTCTCATCAGTAGCTTTTCAGGTGTTTCACAGCAGTGATTGGTAACAGTGAGCACACTAGACTTGGCATTTTCTTATGCCTTTACTGAAAAAAATGAGTCACAAGCAATTTTATTATTCCTCTGGGTCTAATTCATAGGGAAAGGAAGATGGAATAGTGACTTACTTAAGTCACAGTCCAGGTCAGTGGCAAAACTGAAAGAAAAGCTCAAAACACCTTAACTGACTGTAAAAATACTTGTATACAGTAGGAAGAGAAGCCTCATAGCACAAGACTCTTAATGTGAAAAGGACTGAGCCCCACCTGGAACTGTAGACATTTGCTAAGGAGAGAAAGTCTATTGTAGCTCAGCAGTTTGAGCAAGAGAGTGGGGATTCAGCATTCTGTTTTATGCTGTGGTTTCATGCTGCTACACGTTCCTGTAACTTTGATATGCAACCCTGGCTTTATCGTTATCTTGCTCAATGGACTCAAATATGCATGTTGCACAGCAGGTTACTCCTTGACCACTCATGAAATCAGGTGCTGGAAAATGCAAGATTTGCTTGTTTTGCCTCTCTGCAGTTGCAACCACATGTCATTACGATAAATAAAATATGAGACCATCTTCACCAGAGACTGATTTTTGGCTATCTATATTTATATCTTAAGTAAAAGGTAGAAAGAATACCTGCTGATTCACAGAGTTTTTTTGAAGATTAATTTCACTGAAATACTGTTTTTGAAGAAAGCTGGGAAAGCTAAAGACCAAGGTTAGCATGTATTAATAGCTATTTTAATGGAGATGTTATCAGCTCTCACGTAAAATCAGAATCCATTTAACTCAGGGTGACTCAAACGCTCTGCCCCACACTGTAGTAAGGTGTTGTAACAGATGACATTCACAACTAGATGTATGCTAGGAAAGCTATCTGGGAAACACAGCTCCTTACTGTGGTATCTCTTCCAAGCAGAGGCAAAGGACTCCTTTCCTTTGGGTCTTTGTGCATTATTTTCCTTATGCATGATCCAAAACATGCTCAGGTCAACAGGAATCTTTTCTTTGAGTTGAAGGAACATTAGCTTCCAGCCATACATAGCAAGATAATTGTAAGAGTATTTCTAAGGGATGATTTATTCTCTTTTGAGTTGAATTTTGATGCTAAAATTAAAGAAAGTGCTATCAAAAGAATAAATCTATATTCTGAAAGCCCACTCTCCATAAGTACTATGGAAAACAACCAATCCTTTGTGTCTTTCATTTTCTACCAGTATCTGATTATATATCAGCAATTAAAGGAAATTTGCAGCATCTGTAAAGTCAGTATTAGTATCCTCACAGAGAACTGAAGACACTGGGGAACAAAGAAAATAATTGAGTGTTTCAGAGCTATAAAACTAGACAGTACAGTTTGATATACTCTGCTATGCATAGCTATTATGTAAGTTAAATAGCTCTGAATGCACACTCACCTGCAACACCACTTTTCATAAGTTTTTATGTTTCAAATTGTCAGACATTGATGCATTTTGTACACTTAATTGTTTGTATTTTCAGTGTAGTGGAGAAGTTTACAAATGCAATATTTTTAATATATTCCAAATGAAATAGTGCATTTGCAGTTTCTTTTATCCACAAGAAAAGAAAGGAAAAATCAACAAAAGTTTATTGTGCATAAAACTGAGGGACATCTATTGTAGTCCTTTCCTACCCATATATGATAATAACTTTCCTGCTAATTTTGAGATAACTACCCTGAGGAATAAAACATTGCAGCATTTACTCTGTTATAAATGTATGGTTTTGCCTGAATAAATGTTGCAGATTTGGTCCCTTCCTTGGTTTAGGTGGTCTTTTTTAAGCTCAGAAAATAAGTTTACTGAAATTGCTAGAACTTTTGCCAGGAAAATAACCATTCCTAAGCAGTACATAGGAGACTAAAAAAAATATGTAACTTACCTTCCCCTGGTAGTTTCAAAGCCAGAAGCTTTGGTGTTGGCATCCTGCTGAGTGCTGGTGATACCAGTGATGTGGGAGGACTGCTTAACAGATCTGTTCCCTGGAGCTGTATCCTGGCTTGTAGTGACCACTTGCTGGAGAGGGACCTCTCTAGCATCACTTTGTAGAGTTGTCCCTTTGCTGCTAAATGAGCTTCCCATCTTATCTTTGTCAGAGTCACCATCACTTTGTCCATCTGACTGGCTTGCAGGTGTAGATGTTGTAGGACTGGAAATTTTCTTCACTGCTTTCATTCCCAGTGTCTTGTCTGAAGATGCAAAAGGAGGTCCCTGTGAGGCACTCACTTTGGTAGCTTGGATTTCATTTGTGGTCGAAGATGGAGTCAAGTCTGAATGATTTGTCTGGGTTTCACCACCCTGTCCTGTCATCCAGGGCTTTCCTGGAGTGTTAAATCCATTGCTGCCACTCTGTAAGTGAAACAGGAGCAGGAAGAAGATGATCTCCTTCATTCTGATGGTTTGTAAATGCTACAAGTAATCTCACATTTATTTCCCAAACAAGAAATCCTGTAGCTTCTCCCTTCTCCTGAGCTGCTGCTCATAAAGTGTGCCTACCCAGAGGATGCCCTGACAGCCTTTATTTTCGTAGAAAGGAAACAGGTTTTGGTGTTTCAAAACTGACAGAGGAAGCATGGTTTCCTGTTTCTGTGGATTCCTCTTCAACCTGTGACCCTTTGGAGAGTAAGAGTCTGGCAGCCTATATGGGAGGAAAAAAAGAAGTTTCTGCAGAAGGCACAGGATAAATATTAATGACACAATAGAAATGTGGAAAAATATGTACTGTGAAATAATCCTGAGGGATAAAAATTAAAATTATGAGCTAATTTTCCTTTCACATGTACATGTACAGAGGAGTGACTTGTCACATGCGCCCTTTGAATAGTTCACAATTGTGACCTTGTTATTGAAAAACAGTTGGCAAAACTGGTGTGCTACACAAAGCTGAACATTTGCTGTGCCTTCTCGTTTTGTTTGAATGTTTAAGCACACTGCTGCCAGCAGTGAGGACATAACTAAGAGGTTCACTCTGTACCCACTGTGGTACCACAAGTCTTTGAATGTAATCATTTACCCATAGTCATTGGCCATTTATGCCTCATCCTGGATCTATACTTCATAGTGATGTATATGAAGTATTTCTTTAGCATTGCCCATAGGTGTTAGGTGTTATTTCAGATTCTCCAGGGTATGAGAAACACCTACATGGGCCTGGCAGGGGCAGCATGTGATCTATGGGAGATGTGCCCTTCTGAGTAATTTCAAACAGTGTTAAAAGCTTACATGGGGCAACTGTATCCCATCCTCCCCATTGGCTGTAACTTCAGTTTAGACACCTACTTCACATGCAGATCCGTATCTATGAACCTCTAAATATATATCTCTAAACATGTTAACTGGGTCCCACCAGACAGAAAGGAATAGACAGAAAGAAATGACAGAATAGACAGATAGATGAGACAGAAAGGAATATCCTGAATCACTGAGTCCATTCCTTTTATTGTACACTTTTACAATTAATATTATTCCAACCCAATATTAATTGCAGTCTAAACTTAATATTGGTAACTTTACATGCAGAAAAGACCTGGGGAGATGGATATGACCTTGGTGCCAGGAAAGGTTATGGAACAGATTGCCCTGAGTAACCTCACACAGCACATACAGGACAACCAGGGGACCAAGCCCATCCAGCATACATTGAGGAAAGGCAGGTCCTGCTTGACCAACCTGATCTCCTTTTTTGACCAGGTCACCCAGCTAGAGCATGAGGGAAAGGTTGAGGATGTAGTCTGCTTGAACTTCAATAAAGTCTTTGATACCGTCTCCCAGCATTCTCCTGAAGAGACTGGCAGACCATGGTTTGGACAGGTGCACTCTGCGCTGAATTAAAAATCACCTGTAGGGCCAGGACCAGAGAGTGGTGGTGAATCTACATCCAGCTGGTTGCTGAACACTAGTGATGTTCCCAAAGGCTCAGCATTGGGGCCAGTCCTGTTTAACACCTTCATCGATGATCTGAACAAGGGAATCAAGTGCACCCTCAGTAAGTTCGCAGATGACACCAAGTTTGGCGGGAATGTTGATCTGCTGGAGGGTAGGAAGGATCTGCAAGGTACCTGGACAGGCTGGACCAATGGGCTGAGGCCAATTGTATGAGGTTCAACAAGGCCAAGTGCTGGGTCCTCCTGCACTTTAGTCACAACAGCCCCAGGCAGTGCCACAGGCTGGGGCAGAGTGGCTGGAAAGCTGCCCAGTGGAAAAGGACCTGTGGGTGCTGGTCCACAGCTGGGTGACTGTGAGCCAGCAGTGTGCCCAGGCAGCCAAGATGGCCAATGGCACCCTGGCCTGTATCAAAAATAGTGTGGCCAACAGGGCTATGGAAGTGATTGTCCCTCTGTACTCAGCACTGCTGAGGCTGCACCTCGAGTGCTGTGTCCAGTTCTGGGCCCCTCACTACAAGAAAGACACTGAGGTGCTGGAGCAAGTTCAAAGAAAAACAAAAAAGCTGGTGAAGGCTCTGGAGCACAAGTCTGATGAGGAGTGGCTGAGGGAGCTGGAGTTCTCTAGCCTGAAGAAAAGGAGGGTCAGCTGACACCTTATCCCTCTTTACAACTACCTGAAAGGAGGTTGTAGCAAGGTGGGAGTCGGTCTCTTTTCCTGGGAAACTAGCAACAGAACAAGAGGAAATGGCCTCAAACAGTGGCAGGGGAGGTTCAGATTGGATACCAGGAAGAATTTCTTCACTAAAAGGGTGGTTGAGCATTAGAACAGGCTGCACAGGAAGGTGGTAAATCACCATCCCTGGAAGTGTTCAAGAAACAACTGGACATGGCACTTCATATTATGTTTTAGTGGATATGGAGGTGTTCTGTCAAAGGTTGTATTTGATGATCTTGGAGGTCTTTTACAACATTAATGATTCTGTGAGTCTATATTCAGTATAAAGAGTAAAGAAAATTTTTTATACCAGAAGGGTGGACAAATAATTGAAAAAGTTACCCAGAGAGGTTCTCCATGCCTGGAGATGTTAAAAACTCAACTAGACAAGACCCTGAGCAATGTCATCTAAGCCCTGCTTAGAATTGGGTTTTGAACCAGATGACCTTTGGATGTCCTTTCCAATCTATACTACTTTATGAAATTATGTTTAGTAGCTGCAAGGTTAAGTACTACAGTCAGGAAAGAGGATATGAAATCTTTCCTCCTCTACTGCCATTCTCCAGCTGTCTGATACTAAGGCTGGCTAGTTTTCTTTTGAGAGAAAAGAAAGGGAAAAGGTAATTGCTGAACAAATTGCATAGCGAAATGTAACATGAAATTTTAAAGTAGGTACAAAACAGAAACAGAATAGACCTGTCAGGAACCATATAGGTCTGAAAGGCCAACCAGTTCAAAAACTTCTGGCCATTGACACAAGTGCTGTAGTAAGGACTATGGACAGTAAGTACATCTATGAAAGCCAACCTCACAAATCTGGGAACAGAACAGAATCTTCTAGGCATGCTTCATATTATTTGAGGATCACCTTTTCTAATAGAATCAAAATCCCCATTCCATGACAGTCTGATGACTAACAGGCCCACCATAGTAAAACTGATAAATTACTTGTATTTTTTTTCAGAAATTACTTAAAACCCCCTCCAAAACCAAACCCAAAAGCAAAACATGAAACATGGAGGATAAACCACTAGCTCTTGTTGCAGTCAAGTAAATCTCTGTGATGACTGTTCCTGTTTGGAAAATTTAGATAACAGTGCCTTGCTTTCAGTTGCCAGGTGAAAAGGTTTAGGTGTGTTAAAGGGTTGGGTCTTCCATTTGTTATGGTTTTATTTTTCTGTTTTATTGGCAAAGCACAAGTTACTGTGTAAGTAAAACAGATGCAATTTTATGATACAACACTTTAGAAAAGACATGCAGTTGTGTTCCCTTTTGGAGATTTTATTTCCCCCCTCTTTTTTTTAATTCATGGTGAAAATCTGTAAATTACATTTGAATTTCGGACATGGGAGACAGTGAGCAATTTAATTTAAAGACCAACATAAGCTATTTCATGTGAGTGCTTATCTTTTTGAGCTTTATATTTGAGATTTTGAATTAATACCATTACCTGAATTAGCATTTAGCATCCCATATTTTTTAGAAATCCCAAGACAAAATAAAGGGTAAATTAGTGTTGACTGTATTTGCAAATTGAACACAAGCTGACTTTTTAAAAAAAAAAAAATCACAACAGGTGTATATTGTATTTATTTATGCAGTAAGAGTGCCTAATAGCAAACAAGGCTTGGATCCTGGTTTGAGTTACTCCATGCAAGTGTTAACTCTGCCTCTAAATTCAGAGAAGCTACTGCAGATTTCCACCAGTGCAGAGAAAAGCAGTGCAGAAGAGTCTAGCTTCTGGTGGTTGATAGATTTCATTACAGCAAAATGAAAATTTATTATTAATATGAATTTATTAGTACATGTCTGGGCTGTAGATTCAAAGATAAAATTGTTTGAAGCCATTTTTATTTAGCAAAACAGTCTTGACACTGTAAGAAGCTCAGGATATCAATTTTCAGGTTGCTGCATGCTGGACCTGAATCCCAAGCTCATTACAGATTGTATTTCAGCATTTGTTCACATCCAAGTGCTGCTTGTCTTGGTGCAAATTGAACCCAGCACTTGGATGCATTTGGTGAAACTCAGGTAGAAATAGGATCAAAATGATCCTGAAAACTCCCACTCATCATGCTGCTCACTCCCTTAAGCATAAATCCACAGGTGCCACATCTTTTGTATTAGTTGTGTATCAGTGTTACTGAAATCCCTACATGTTGGGCTGGTCTCATGGGCTTTTCTTGGAAATTTTAAGGGTTGAACTTGGAGCAGAAGCCAGATCTCAAGTTTCCAATCTATATTAAGTGTCCACCCCAGAATCTTGCTTGCTGTTGGACACATATTGTTTCACTCAATGAGTCTTAACTTCTGTATGTATTTGCACATTTAGCAGGAGGGATGGAGAGTCTCTCATCTCCCATGAGAGCACAGAATAGTAAAAGAAGCAGTTTGCTGGGAGGTGGAAATGGAGTGCGAAGATGAAACTGCACTTCTGAGGGAGCATTTAAATCACCAGGCTACATTACATAAAAGAGCAGTACCCTTCTGCTCACAAGATAGTTATCCCTGTTTGGTACTGCAGAAGAAAGAACAGTGTTTTCAGGGTCACAGCTGTGGTTCTTCAGATAAGGCAAGTACTTTATTGATGCCTGAGTAAGTTGACCAAAGGCTGTGATTTTAGAAACAGTTTTGTATTTAACAGTTGCTAATGGCACACACTCAACACTGTGACTTCAGACAAATTCCTGAACATCTCACTGAATAACTAGAACCATCTTCAGGAACTTTCAGCTCTCCCCAAGCACTGTAAAGAAAGCATCAGGTTTGCCCCAAGTTACCAGACTGCATAGCCACTTGGGCAGAGCTACTGTTGATTCTCCAGATTATTTAATAACTTCTGTAAGTTCACCTCAACTACCCAGCCAACAGGCTGTCTCACAGTTCTCTGTCATCCTCAGTCTTTGGGGTTCACCAGTAGTAAAGCTATCCCCAGTCTTAGTCAGTCTAAACCCAAAGGGGTTAATCTCCCCAGAACTACTCAGGCCAAGAATCATCTTCTCAGCCAGATTATCTGCTCTACCTATGCTGGCAGCTACAACAACAGTGGTAAAATACAGTTTATACCATGGGCTGTATGCCTGCTTAGCACCTTGGCTCACAAGTGGTATGGCAAAGAAAGAGAGTTTCTATTCAAGTGTCATGGTTTAACCCCAGCCAGCAACCAAGCCCTACACAGCCACTTGCTCACTTCCCCACCAGCGGGATCAGGGAGAGAACCAGAAGGGCAAAGTACAAAACTAGTGGGTTGAGATAAAGACAGTTTAATAGGAAAAGCAAAACTTGCACACGCAAAGAAAGCAAAACAAGGAATTCATTTACTGCTTCCTGTAGACAGGCAGGTGTTCAACCATTTTCAGGAGAGGAGAGCCCCATCATATGTAACAGTTACTCAGAAAGACAAACACCATCACTCCAAATGTCCCCTCTTCCTCCTTCTTCCTCCCACTTTATATACTGAGCATGACGCTGTATGGTGTGGAATATCCTTTTGGTCAGTTCAGGTGACCTGTCCCACCTGTGACTCCTGCCAGCCTCTCATGCACCCCCAACTTCCTTTTCAGTGTGGCAGTACAAAAATCAGAGAAGGCCTTGGCTCTGTGAGAGCTCAGCAATAATGAAAACATCTCTATATTATCAACCCCATGTTCAGCAAAATCCAAAACACAGCCACCGTGAAGAAAATTAACTCTACCCCAGCCAAAACCAGCACAGTGAGAAAGCTGTTATTGAATAGCACTTTATTCCACTGGCATGCCTCCTGCTGGGAGAATTTGGCTTTCCCTTGCTTTACATCAAACACACTTGTATTTGACATAATTTGTCACATTTCTTGCAGTGCCTCTTGGTACCAGCTGAGCTGGTCCAGTGAAAAAGACACTCTGCTTTCTTCTCTCATATACATATGGACAAGGCAGCACTAAAGGCATGAAAATAGGCATATCAGTATGAGACAAAATCACTTCTGTAGTCACTCCTCAAATGCTGCAGAACATTTTTAACAGGGTGTATGAAGACCTTTAAATACCTCTATGTCAAGAGAGAAAGTCTCTTTTTCTTGTCATAATGTTTCCTCTGTAAGCCCCAAAGGTATATTTGAAGATTTCTGAGCAATTTCAAATTCCCATACTTGTTGTTTGGTTTTGGTTTCAGCTTTTTTTAAGAGCTCATTTCCAACATGTATGGCGGGTTAGCATGAATTAAAAGCATACATTACAAACTGTGCTATCACGCTTAAGGTGGCTACATTTTACTGGTTATAATCATTGTATGCTTGGACAAGAATATTTCTCCATATCTATTCAGGAAGTTCAAATTTGACGTTTAAAATAAGATTTAATTAATTGGTAAGATTTCTTTGTGGGTTTTTGTGGGTTTTTGTTGGTTTTATTTTTTTATTTCATAATACAGACCACTGTGTCCCTCTCAAAAAAAAAAAAAAAAAGGAATCCCTTGGAATCTTAGAGTAACAGAAGAAATCATTATTTTGTGTAGTAGAAGAAAGATTTTTCATTTAAAGGTTAGGATGTGAAGTTTGCATGGTTACAGCATGAACTCTTAGTGGTTTTGATGACTCAACTGCAGCTGGGATCCAGTTAAGGCAGAGAGGCATGTTCCATCATCAGCATCACTCTTGATCAAACTAAGCAAACAAAATACACTACAGTAGTTGAAGTATACATTTGCTGAAGCATCATGTAATAGGTGTGATTTTAAAGCGTATTCCAATATATTCTTTTGCTTTGCCTGTGGGCAAGGTTTTAGCCTTCAGAGACATTTACGTATTCTTCTACATACACTGTGGGAACAGTGGTAGCTGATGAAGGAGATTGCTCTCTGCTTTGCTCTAACTTCAGTGTATCCTTAGGGCAAAGATGACATCAGGTACGTGGGAACTGAGAATTGTCTGGTTACTTAAAAAAAAAACCAAATCAAACAAAACCCACAATAACAACAACAGCAACAAAAAAAACAAAACCAAAAACCTTATGAGCTTTTTCTAGCATTTCCTTTCCAGAAATGTCTTTGATAGGCAAATAAACCAAAGAACACTAGGTTTTCCTAGAACAAAAAGAAATAACTCATTAGTGCAGAGCTCTCACTTAGGCCATTTCCTTCCCAGAATTGCCTCCCAGGTGTGATGGAGGCACTGGTCTTTGGTTAGCACTGTAGCCACTTTTGCCATCCTCTAGGGGATGGTGCTGATCAACAGTTTAGCTTAGGGAATGCTCATGCTATTCTGGAGACCAGACCACTCCTAAGTGCCAAGAAATCAGCAAAAGACCTAGGACAGCAACAGTTACCTATATAGCCTTTAAATCCAAAACTAAGAAAAGCTTGGCTTTACCTTCAAGAGAATGTGGCAAACTGGGGACTAAGCAATGATGTCTGAAGGACAGAAGCTTCCTGGACACACTTTTCATCATTCTGATGATGTGGAATTCCCATGCATGTCTGCTACTGATAAAGCTCCATTAGTTGTGAAAAACAAACTCCCATGCTTGCTCATTCCCTAGTGTATCAACCAATAATGTCCTGTGGAAACTAGAAGGAAGCCAGGACTGTAACAAAAGACCAGGGAAGTAAAAATTTCTTCTGTTGGTAGCACACACTCATATCTGTTCTGGGGGGGTTCTCTTGCAGCTGAAAGTGTCTCCACAAGGGGTGATCAACCCTCCTGAACAGCAGTGCTGCAAGAACAGCATTTACCTAAAGTTTGGAAACAGTCAAACCCCTTGGCATACTTTATGGGCAAGTCATCAAGTGCTGGTAATTCTTCTGGAGTGTGTGTCATATCTGTTTTGCAGAGTGTAGTGCTAACAAACAGCATTCAGCATGTGTACCTCTCTCCTTTGGCAAAAATGGTTGCTTGATTTTGTTCATATTAGTAGAGATGAGAAGGGAGATCAGGATGCTTCCACTACACCTTTGATAGCAAAAGGAAAGGAACAGTGAAGGGAAAGAGAGATGACTAAAAATGAACAGGGCATGAAAAGGAAAGGAAACTGGTAAGAGACAAAGAACAGAGATGACAACTGCAGAAGTGACAATTCTGGAAAGGGAACCCTGTGCTAAAATTTGGATTTGCTACTTCAATTACAATTTCTTAGACCCTTGAAGACCTTTCAATGTCAAGCTTTTCCTGGTAAGGGTGAAACTAAAAACTTCCAAAAGTAGAACACCAGAATAAAGTCTGCACTGCTTTGTCTCCAGGGGGTCTCCAAAGAAGTCCCTTTCCCTCCTTATATACTGTGTGCCTGTATCAGGATGTAAAGAAACAGGTGAATGCGTGAATGAAGTATGCATCAGGGCTACTGCTGTCCTCACAAAGAATGAGGTGAGTGTCCAGAGTGAGGTGAGAGCTCATTCCACCCTTGCTTTTATCCTTTCCACTTAATTCCTAATATTTCCTGAATATTGTAAAGGATACCTAGGACATTTCAAAAGTAGCAGCCAGAAATGACCCATAATTACCAACCTAATAAAACTGATGAGTCTGTCAAGCTGCATAAGGAGCAGCCTACTTTTAGCCAGTTAGCTATGACTGCATGCTGCAAAAATCAGACTGAAGTTGACATTCCTCTCATCACTGTGTTTCTTAAAACTGCTGTTTCCATGGCAAATATACAGACTTGGCTTTCTACAATCACACTCTTTAATCACTTCTCTTGTAGGTACATATTTCATGGGAAAATAGATTTCTTCTTCTTCTCTCTTTCCTCCCCAGCCCTCAAGCAGCTCAGTCTGGAGTGAGAGTCACAGATTCTGTAAAGGACAGTGAGAAGCCATTTGCTTCTTATTAAATAGAATGAACATTGGGCAACTTATGCAAAGAATGAGTCTTTATGGATCCAATGAAGATAAAAATCTGCTATAAAAAGGCTGCATGTGATTTCCTAAGACCACAGGAGTTCTGCTCATGATGTTTTATTATTCTGCATTTTGCAACTTGGAGGCACCTCTGGGTAGATTTCATTTTTGTCATTTTATAAAGAGAATTGCCTTCTCTGTATTCCAGCACTGAGACCCCAGCATTGCAACTGGTAGCATGCATACAGCTGTGAAGTTCTTCCACTGATCATGAGATATGGTCTGTTGCCAAACTCTGCCTGGGGCATTTGGAAAGGCTTAGTGGGATAGAAACCTAAAGGCAAAGTGATAATACATCTGCAGACACTTCAGTACACAGAAATTTAAATTAAGTTTATCCATAATTCTGTCCCCTAATTTTTGCTGCTGTGCCTGAAATTTGTCCAGGTTTAGTTGGATACATGACTAGAGCTTGTTGCTGTTCCTAGGGTGGGTGTATGAACTGCACAGGAATAAACGTGTCAGTCTCTAGTTTTTGTAGCAATCTTGGTCTCCTAGTGGTGTTCTAGTTCAGTAGGGTGAGAAACTTGAGTAGCCTGGTGTTTCCCAGCTGGCATCTCTGTGGTTTGAAGTGTATTGTGTCAGGATATGGTAGTGTCTTAATTTCATTCAAATATGACTCAGGGGTAAGTTGAGTCACAGAACTGAAGCTGTTAGCTGCACATTTCAGGAGGATCTGCAAAAGCATCTTTCTAGAGTGAAGCAGTCCTTTGGCAGAGAGTTTTGTCTGGCTAGGTTTTTAAGATTTTTCTGTAGATTTTTCTAGATTTTTCTGTAAGTAGGCTTGGTAGAAGAGCTAAGAATGTGGAATGCCTATACAAGAGATTAATCTGATTTGCAATGACTAGCTGGAGTCGATTTCCAACACTGATTTTGATTTAACCTGCTCAGTTTCTTTTATAGAATTTGCTTCATCATGTTGTTCTCTCTTTCCCCCAACTTAAAAAGATACTTGGGGATCTGTGTTCCTTAAGACACTGTTTGAAAGTAGGGCACATTATCTCCACGTGTGACCAGTGATGTTGTGTTTTATTTTTTCCACTCAAAAAACGCTGTATAGCCATGGGAAAAGCCATGGATTTGTCAGAAAAGTTATTCCAAACCAACTGAAATTTACACTTCAATGTAGCCTTTAACACAGAAGTTTCAACATTATCCTTTTCACCCAGACTTCAAACCTTACATTCAGCTACTGTGTGGATTGCTACTATGTGGAGCCATGTTTTGTTTTCCTGGAAACCTGGATTATATGTAAAACTAATCTATACCGAAGGCTTCTCAAAATCCTCTGATCTTGAAAAAGAAGGATGTTGCTCCAAGCTGTAGGAGTGAGCCCTCTGCTATTTATAAAGAAGCTTTTCCCATCATATGGAAAATAGATTTGAGAGACTTTTCTCTGGCTCATGCAATTAATTCTACTCCTAGAAAATTAGTTAGCAGTCTTGACATGCCCTGGGAGTAAAAGAAAAGAAGGGTGACATGAACCTCTGTGTGTAATCTTCTATTTGAGCAATTGTAGATTATTTGTAGTGACTAATTTTTCCCTTGGAAAAAAAAAATGAAGGAGGGTTGAGTAATGTGCGATGCAATGGCTGCTGCAGCTGGGAGCTTAGAGTTGGACTGGAGCCTGAAGTGGCTTCATTTAGAAAACAGTGAGCTTTGGGAGTGAGTACTAAATCTAAATATATGAGTGTGTGCTCATATATAGTAGCCATGACACAATAAGTGCCAAATGAGTGGTTGGATTCTAAAGGTCTCTCTGTTCCGGCGCTAGAATGGTGATGCATTGAGACTGATATATTTTGTCATGTGTATCTGAATGGTAGGACCTTCTACCACCTCTTTTGGCAACTGGGGAATATAAAACTGATGTATAACACCAAGGACATTGTTCTTATAGGAGGTACAGCAATGTGGGAAGGTCTGATCTGTTTTTTGAAGGGCCTTTAAATGCTTAAAAAGACCAAGCAGCTTTCTGAACCTTCCCAGGAAGGCACTGAGACATGCTCAAGGCCTCTACATAATATTCAGACACTGGAAAAGAACAGGAAAAGACATTTTCCAAGCATCAAACTGTGCCATTCAAATCTGGCACTGGAGAAGCAAAGGGGCTCTGGGAGCACAACCATATCGAGTGCCCAACGTGAACCTGTCTTGGACTGGATCACTGGAAGGATTAAGAGCAAGCAAGGCCTGACCTTCCCTTCCAGTTTAAACCTTAAGCCGCTATTTCCCTTTCTAGAGGGAACATGAAACATCTCTTACAGAAAGCCCTGGTGTTTCATTGGAAGTCATGTTGATGGTCTGTAAGCACCAGGGTGTTCCAGAGACCTAGAAACCACAGAGCAGCTGCTGATTTAACCAGCTGCATCTTGGCCTTGGCCAGGGGTGACCTGGACTTCACATACTGTATTGCAGTGAATATCTCGGGTAAGAAAGGCCTAGTAACTTTTCTACAACTTTTTAAGCTCTTCCAATCTCATTTTAATATAGAGAGGAATCGTGTCCTACTCTTTCAACATCTGCCAAATTTCTTTCTCCAGCCGATCCTAGCATATGTATAAATGTCTTTCCACTCCTGGGCAATGCTGGACCGCTGAGACCTTTGGGGACAGATTATTTCTATCTCCTGGAGCTCTTTTTTTTCCATTTAGAGGAAGGGAAGTGAGACAGATGATGCCTCTCCATTCTCTATTTACCAAAAAAACATTTCTGGAAGGTTTGGACTTGTTTTGGTTTCCTTGAAGCTTCATTTTAACTTTGTCATTTTAACAGTAATTAGCTAATGGTGAAGTAACTATTACTGATCTTGTTTTACTCTTTACTTAGCTCTGTATAATTATGTGATGTGACATTTATTGTTATCTGTACTTAGACATAGCAATAGCAAGTAGTTATTACATGTAGAGTGGATTATTTATGACCCCCAAGCTTAAAGGACCTCAGGCATGGGATCAAAGCAGGAGCTTTAAAGCACAGGCAAAGGATTATATCAGCAAATGCACGACGACAAACACATCAGCACTGGTCAGTTATAAATATGATACAAATAGGTTATCAAAGGCAAGCAACTTAGGCAACTGGCTAAAAACAGTTATAGTGGTAAGGGAAGAGAACAAAGAATTAGTATGTATCATGTTAAACTCACAATAAGTCTGTAACATGATAAACTTAAAAATGAGTCTGTAACATGGTATCACAGACCAAGGAAAAAAGATGAGAATGTAGATGGTGCTGTTAAAGACAAAAAGGATCCCAACCACAGGTCCTGGGTTGAGAAAGGAGAATTAACATCCCACTCCTGCCCGAGAGGAGGTGCTGACTGTGCTGTAACTCCCTGCCCACAGCCAGAAACTATCAGCCTTCACCCAGAGGTGCAGTGCAAGGGTGAGCACAATACCAGAAAAAGCGGTAAGTTCTAGGAAGTTTGAGTATATGTAATTTTAAACTGTATTTTATTTGAACCGTGTAGGTATCATTGCAACCAGACTAAAAATAGTTATTTCATTAAATGGCTTAGAGTTTCATGAAACTAAAAATAAGTTCTTGGTTTTGCACATAAGGTGTGTTCCCCTTTTTGCTGATGAATTTGGATTATAATGGTGGAGAATTCAGGCAATCTAGTCTTTTATACGGATGCATCAAACTGGTAACTCATGCAGAGCAGAATCTGTACTGGGAGTAGCGGACTGGAGATAGCAGGGAAAAATGTACCAGTGTGTGTTGCAGTCCAGCACAAGCCTTGCCAGTAAGCTGGGCCATCAACTAGGGGCGTTTCCAACTACTGGACAGGGAGTTTCAGCAAAAGGACTCACTGTCAATGACACGCAATTTTGGTGAAAGTCCAAAGAAAATGTAACAGAACAGGGAAGGACAGGCTGTGCCTGGCTTCCTGTGAAGTTCCATGGTTCTGTGGTTGTATGGTCTGCTGGAAAATACAGACTTCACAAATTTACGAGGCACGATAAAATGAAATGATTGATGGCTTATTTCTGGCTTCTCAAACTGCTTGAGTGAGCATCACATTTTTCTGTCATGTAGTGGGTTAGGGCCTAAGATGAGTGCTTATGTTTGTGTGTGAGCTATGCTCACCCTCTGCAGTAATAAAATTTTCTTTATGAACCCCATTTCAATTTCTCCATGTTCTCAGTTGGTTTGCCACTGCCAGCTACATTTGCTGAGTTTCAATCAGTCCCAGCTGATACATTTCTGAGTTGGAGGGGTGGAAAAAATAGTTTCACTTTTGTTGCTGTGAAGAAAATATGCATATCTAAAGCAGCAGGCTAAAGTCTTCCTATAGCCAGTCAGGCAGGCACTGTAGGGTATATAGAAGAATATGGGAACAGCTGACTGAAGGTGCATCGTGATGTTGAGTAACCCACAGTGGCAGGCATGTAATAAATTTATTTAATACCCAGAGTCTGTGTATGCTCCCTTTAGTGTGCATCAACATTCAGCCTCACTCTTGTCCGGATCAGCCTGGGGTATCAGTGCAGCATGGCTCCCCCAGCTTGCATGCTGGATCTCCTACTTGGGGCTACCAGCAAACGGTGGGGAGGTTATGAGGTGACATGGGACTCCTCATTTGACCAGGTTTTCCCCCATTTTGTGTGGTGAACTTTATGTTGGTAAAAGAAGAATGAACCATCCATTTACTCAAAGAGAAGAAGTAGGGGGAGTCTCAGAAGTACAAGCTGCTCTGTTTTAGTAGTATGTTTCCAAGGGATTTTTGAACTCTTACCCTCTTATCATTCTTGCCTCTGCATAATAGGTATGAAGCTTTGTATGTGTAAAGTCAGCCAAAGGGCAAAGAGGACGAAGCCTCAGTTATATCAGAGATATCACCACAAACAGAAAGGTCAATCCCCCATATTACAACTACTTCCAAGAGGAAGAAAAGATGAGTTATAGTTGTAGGCAATTCCCTTCCAAGAGTAATAGAGGACCCAATATGCTGACCAGGCCCAATGCATGGGGAGGTCTGTTTCCTCCCTGGGGTCTCTGTTAAGGACATCAACAGGAAACTTCCTGGCCTGGTGCAACCCTCAAACTACTACCCATTACCGATCACCTAAGTGGGAGGTGATGAAATTGCAACATGTAGTCTGAGTGTGATCCAAAACAGGGCTTAAGGGCCTTGGGACACTTGGAAAGGCAATCTGGGTCAGAAGTTATTCTCCTCTATACTTCCAGTTGAAGGCAGCAACACTGGAAGAAACAGACAGGATGAGTCTATTAATACATGGTTCCACAGCTGATGTCACCAGCAAAATTTAGGGGATTTTTGACATTGTAATGGTCTACCAGGAAGGGGACACAGCCTTTACACCAATGCATGCAACATGGGGAACAACTAGGAAGAGTTGGAAGCCATCATATTTCTAGAAAGTTAGTTTTCATTACTGAAACTTGGTGGGGTGAATCCCATGACTGGAGTGCAAACTACTGATGGCTACAGGCTGTTCAGGGGAGGAAGGAGAGGTGGAGGGGTTGCCCTCTACATCAAGAGGTGGATTGAGTGTGAAGAGTTCTCTCTGAAAAACAGCCATGAGCAGGCCAAAAGCCTGTGAGTAAGAAACAGAGACTGAAACAACAAAGGTCGCCTGACCAAGGGGAGCCTATTGTCAAAGTCTTTTTACTCCAGCTACAGAAGGCATTGAACTCACAGGCTCTTGTCCTGCTGGGGG
This sequence comes from Margarornis squamiger, assembly GCA_035222235.1. Lineage (NCBI taxonomy): Eukaryota > Metazoa > Chordata > Aves > Passeriformes > Furnariidae > Margarornis > Margarornis squamiger. The sequence goes on along the minus strand of JAWWTY010000123.1, from coordinate 19,181,951 downwards.
ACTTCAACTACCCTGACATCTGCCGGGAAAGTAGTACGGCAACCTGTAGGCAATCCAGGAGACTCCCTCCGTGGCAGATCTTTAAGGTCTTTTCCAACCCAGGCCATTCTATGATTCTATGATACTATATCAGTTGTTATATTCAGCAATACATGAGGAGGTCAATTACTTTCTTCTGTTAATCTGTTTTTTCCCTACAAGATGCTCAGAAACATTTAAAGAGTTCAATGAAATAAGCAGTAAGGGGAACAGGTATATATATACCTGAACTATACAGTCTTTAAGCACATTTCCTGGCACAAATGTAATCCCAACAAAAATTTGTGGAAGTTATATTGAGGACAAAAATCTGAATCTAAAAATACATGAAGTCTGGATTGCTCCTGTGCATACCTTAAATTTAAGAACATGCTGATATACACTGTTGAACTGGGGATTCTGAACCACCAGTGCTCCCATACAGAGAAATTATTTCATACAGGCAGATCACCATAAAAAATTTACTGGAATGTAACAATTTTTAAGTGCTATCATATTGAAGGATATTGTGGACTACTTACTAGTATATATTTCGTAGGACTTTTAGATAATCATTGAGAATCTTATAGCTTTAACTGAGTTTTGAACAGTTTCATTTTTAAAAAAAAATCTAAAAAATCTGCAGTCCTCCACTGAGAACTACCATTCTGGGAGCTGTTAATATAGAATATGGCATAACTTTTTTCTTAGGAGGAAAATGAGGATCAGTTACTCAGTTTGGTTACTGTTTGCCTCTCAAGGAAATTATTTTTAAAACACACCTGTCTATCCTTATCCAAAGCTTGTTGGAGAAAATGAGGAACCTGCAATTGATCTATTCCATTTTGTAATCTTGTCTTAGGTGTTCAGTAGCTTAAACAAGAAGTTTTCCTTTTTTGATGGAGTTAAAAAAAGCCCAAAAACCTTGCAATTTGGCAGGAGAGCTACTTGCTAGCTGACATTTTTAATTACTGTGGGAAAAGAGGCACATACAAATTCTGTGTAATATTTGATTTCCAGCATCATTTTTCAGTGAATATTCAGATTGGAAATGTATGTGGAAGAGGGAGGCACTTCAGATGAAGATGTTACTTGTGAGGTACACATACTGGTTGTTAAGGTAACATAAGAAAGAACAAGGAGAAATCTTCATCTAAGCCTAATTCTCATTGAACTCAATACATTTTGGCTGACTAGAGAGTTCAATGTCTAAAAACTGTAAAGAACATAGCAAAAGGTCAAATACAGAGACATTTTAATCCTTTGGAGAAAACAGTTGATGAGTCTGCTTGAGTTATTGAACCTTTTCTTCAACAACAACATAACATGCTCTTCATGTCTCTGTATGTGAGTCTTGTACATTAAAAAGAGAAAGACAAGCTTGTAACTCAGAAATTATAACAGAGGATACGAGAGCTATTGACACAGCACAGCATCTCAGAGCTTAAAGCCTGGTAAACAGACGTAGAGTTGAGCTTCTAATGTTAATCACAGTTCACATGTTTGGAAGAAAGCCTGGAAGGGTGCAAACCGTGCTGAAAGACTACTCAGCCATAACTAAGTCTACTGGTTTGTCTGGGATAGAGCTAAATTTCTTCACAGTAGCTAGTACAGGCTGTGTTTTGGATTTGTGCTGGAAGCAGTGTTGATAACCAGGGATATTTTAGCTATTGCTCAGCAGCCCTTATACAAAGTTAAGTCAATTTCTGGTCCTCACACCACCCCACCGGCAATGAGGCTGGGAGTGCACAAAAAGTTGGGAGGGGACACACCTGGGATAGCTGAACCCAACTGACCCCAGGTATACTCCATACCACATGGCATCATGCTCTGCAATAGAAGCTGGTCAAAGAAAGAAGGGGGGACATTTGCAGTCATGGCATTTATCCTTGCAAGTGCTCCAATTCTCTTCCCTGTCCTACTGTGGAGGAGTGAGTGAGTGGCTGTGCGATGATGAGCTGCCCACAAAGGCCTGACTGTGACACTAAGGCAAAACTTGGCAAGATTAACAGGAGGAGGCAAACAAACTGAAGTATTGATCTACTCTGTAAATGAGACTCACTAAGACATTTATAGAAGCTGAAGCAACATAGACAAAGTAACTTTTTCCCTAGCTAAGCCTGCAAATGTAGCATACCCTTGACTAGAGAGGACCCTTTTTTTTCCATGCATGCTTACTTAGATCCAGAAATTAATCACACTGAGCTGTTTAGCAGGTCTGAGTTTTGCTATACAGCTTCCCAGAATGATCTCACTTTCTCCAGCAGACAGGTCTTCCTACATGTGCCTATGCAGACATCTTGAGAGAAACACGTGATTCTCACTGCATTCTCATCTAGAAAGAATAAGCTTGTCTCTGTGGACCTATACAGACAGGGTTTTACTGCAAGAAACATCTTTCTTTCTCCTTACAATTAAAAAGGAATACTGCAAGAGGATCCTGCTGTTCTATTGATTAACACTGTTCTGCTGTTTCTAGTGCTAAATGAATGCTAAATGCATTGGTCTCCTAGGAAGTCCGATTCTCTCAAGCAGCTCTGCCTCTGAAATCTGTAATCACAATAGCAGAAAAAAATCTCAAACAAACTGTGCCATTAGCACTTGGGTCAATGCTCCATGCTAAAATACATAATTTTCTTTGTACATGCTCAAACCGTCACCATATTGAGTGTAGGATTTCAGTTCAATATCTGAGCTTTGTAATATCTCCAGATTTACAAGGGTGTGCAAAACACAGCTGCTTCTGTGCAACAAAGCTCTGCCTGAACAGGGTGTGATAGTTAAATGAACAGAAGTTGTGGATCTCTAGGTAGCCTAAAGAGGTTGTATGAATGCTTGCTTTGTTAATGAACCTAAGGACACCAATAACTAACCATCCTGAGTAACCTCAGGACAGTTTCCACCCCATACTGTCTGTGCCAGGGCCTATGAGTCCTGTTTAAACTTGGTCTCAGGTCTGAAAGTTTTACCTGAGCTCAGCATGAGGGAGCAGCAGGAACGGGGGTTGCCCCACACAGCAGGGATAGGACAGCGTACAAGGTGGCGCCGTCATGGTCAGGGACCTTGCTGATGGGCAGGACAGGGCTGATGATAGCAACTGGCTCCTGTCAGCCCAGGGACAAACCAGCACAGCACAAGGGGACAAGATTGGCCTGAGTCACTCCCTCAGAGGGCTGGGGTTAGGCTGGGACACAATGGGGTCAGATGAGGCTGCTCAGGACAGATAAGGCCATTGTGTGCCTTCATGACCCTGAGAAATGAGAGTGGCTCAGTTTCATATTGCCTATTTATTGGCAAATGGTTTATCCAACTACTTTTACAGTCACATAAAGGATGTATTCTCATCTTCATGATGACTATTGTCCCATCTTTGATGATGGCTCTGCATGAAGCCTAATATTTGCAATACACAGAAAAGGGCATAAAAGTTGCTAACCAACTTAAGTAACCATAAGAAATATGTTACTAGCATTTGATTATATCATTTCCCTTCTATATGTGTTAAAAACTATATCCTACCTCCCAAGTCAGCTCATGCCATGAAAGTCAGCTGAAATTCAAAGGGGACTTTAAAGCTGGAACATTATAATGTAATGCTATGATTTATAGCCTTGATCATTTTATCAAGAAAAAAACATGAAAATTTGTATAAAAAAATATTGAAATAGTGTTCCCTCTGTAGGAAACTAAAATCAAAAAGAGGAATTGCATATTGAGAGGGAATAAGGTTCTCTTTAGGCTGAATTTTTAATCTGAACCACAGCAATCTGAAGGCATATTATTGCACTATCACTGCTCTAAGCCAAATGCTCCGTTTACTGTGCATACAGGAGGTTACAGCAGGTACAGCCCACGTTAAGCAGACTAGGGTTAGAGGAGAGGGAGCTGCCAGGGTCTGGATGTTTCAGAAACATAAGCAATTTTGAACAGAGCAATTCCACCTGATGAAATTAAGTAATGAAAAAAATGGTAACATCAGCCCGCTACCAATCCCTGTAATTTATTTAATATAAGCATATATTTAATGAATACTTCTCTCACATCCATGTCTATAATAACCCTATTCTTCATCTAGACCTGCAAGAATAACCAGATTTTAATTTTTAATGGCTTTTCCTATGCTATGAATCACAGAATCACTCATCTTGGTGTCATCTCCAAATTTGCTGAGGGTGCATTCAATCCCTTTGTTTAAGACATTAATGAAGAAATTAAATAACACTGGTTCCATTATGAATGCCTGAGGGACACCACTTGTGACTGATGACTGTTGGGACTCTGAACCACTGACCACTACTCTCTGGATGTGACTGTCCAACCACTTTCTTATCCATCTAAAGGTCTACTAATCAAATCCATCTCTCTAATTCAGAGAGAAGGATGTGGGGGGGGACCATGTCAAAGGCCTTACAGAAGTCCACATAAATGACATCTGTAACCCTTCACTTGTCCTTTGATATAGTTACTCCATCATAGAAGGTCCTAGGTTGGTCAGCCAAGACTTTCTCTTGGTGAAGCTTTGTTGGCTGTCACAAATCACCTCCCTGTTCTCCATGTGCCTTAGCGTAGTTTCTAGTAGGATCTGTTCAATGGTCTTCCCAGGCATTGAGGTGAGGCTGACAGGTCAGTGTCAGAAGTCCAGAGTCCTTCTTTCTACCCTTTTAAAGATGGGTACAATGTTTTCTTTTCCCCAGTCGCCTGGGACTTCACCTAATTGCCAGGACTTTTCAAACATCATAGAGAGTGGCTTGGCAACTACATAATGCAATTCCCCCAGGACTCTGGGATGCATCTCATCAGGTCTAATAGACTTGTGTACATTCAGGTTCCTCAGGTGATCATGAACCTGATTTTTAATTACAGTGGGAGGAACTTTGCTCACCCAGTCTCCATCCTGCTGTCCATCCACTTGAGACATGGACAGAGAGGTTACTATATCATCACGGAGAATTTTAGATCACTTGGGGTGTGTTTCAGATAACATTTGAAACTAGAAATACAAATCATCTTTAAAAATAGACCCTATTTTCTCTCTTAAGAGTGGTAAAATTGACCTAGACGTAGAAGAAGAGGTAATATTGTTGCAGAATTACAATACAATAGTTGTGGTATTTTCCAATATTGGAAACTCCTCATTAAAGTGTACTGAATTTATCATACAAGGTAAGAACATTTTCTTCTACAATGCAAATGACCCATTTTTAGTGGCAAAATAGATCACAATAGACGAAAATAGGCCACAAAGACATATGCTCTAAGTGACATAAATTGCGCCTTTGCTCATTCTGTAGCTGTGCACATTACTACAACTCAAAAAAAAAAAACAACAAGTGAGTTGTAGAAAATACATTGATGGATCCATTGTTCCATTGCTGGACAATGATATACAAAACTGGTTTGGACCACATGACACCATGGGTTTTTTACATTCATGATTGTATTAGCAGAGAGATGAACTAACATTACTGCAGTGCATCTGTGTTACTGATCAGGAGAGCTCTTTGAAGCAGACCTTCCCCTCCGCCTGACTTACTGGTTGAATCACAAACAAGTCTCAGAGTATGCAAACTTTTCCTTTTGGAAAATAAAAGTTGTAGTGAGCTGTGCTCACTCCACTGATGGGTATTCTGTCCATGGGACCAAATTAGAGCATCTAGAACACTTCTGTTCCAAGTTTATTATGGATGCTCTGGATGATCCACTCTAGAACACCATACTGCTTATAACTATAGACCTGGCCCAAGAAGACAGGGTCAGGAAGACCACCAAGGCAGAAAAGGCAGAAAGAGGTTTCACTCTCTTTTGTGGAGTATTAAGGCAGGGAAGGTCCTATAGCAGGGCGATACAGCACCACCTACAGCCAAAAGCTCAAAGCTCACACAGCTTGTGGATTCTCAGTGAACAGCAGAGGTCATCTCCCTGGCCTCAGTTGGGCCTGAAGAAGTTCCCACGGGGAATGTTCAGCGCTTGCTTGCTGCAACTCAAAAAGCTGATGAGCTAGTCTGTAAGCAAGAGCTGCTGACAGAACATGGCAATCTGAGACAAAGTCAGGTATAAACTACTTTCATTTTCATTTGGGCTAATTAGTTGAGCTGTTCTAATTGGACTTCACTAGTAAATTTGGTTTCTTTGCCTAGATTTTACTCAGATAATAACTGGCTTTTTGAATGTTTTCATCTTCCATATGGAAAGGAGCAAGACAGATCCACTTCAAAGGCTGACTCAGCATCTCATACCAGGCCATGTGTAAAGTTAGTTCTGTGGTCCCTCCGAGGAGTCAGTCTTTCACTGGGGCTGGGATAAGTGGTAGGTATCAGATTTACCAGATCAGGCAGGTAAAGTCATATGGAGATCATCGAAGTCAAAAGCAGGTGAGGATGGTCTTCAGTGACTACACACTAGATATGTCAAAACTGCAGAGCTGTAACATTGTGATGAGAATGTGCTGGATGAGAGCAATATAACTGACTTATGGAAAATGTTAAGGAGACTGGAAATGCTGTTCTCAGCCAGAGATGGCTTAATGAAGTGTCAAGGTCTCATTTTCTCATTCATGCTTTTAGTACTCCATAGCACAGATGAACCCTGCAGAGTGAATGCTATTTTATTCACAATAGACAAAAGTAGTGGTGACTGAAACCCAATCTTTTAAAATCAGTAAATGGAGATATAGTAGTAAACATTTCTTCAAGATGCTCAGCGCACTGATTTTAAGTGAACAACATTAAAATTCATTTAGGAAACTGAACATTCATTTTAAAAGTATGTCATCATACACATTTCAAATTGAAACTCAGGCTTGCTGATGATATGGAATGCCTTTCTTCAGCAGAGCATTCAGAATAGTCATAGAACAATGAAAGCTGCATTTGGCTCATGAATAGCAAGAGGAAATTTTTTACAACTCCGATTTATGCCCATTTCAAGTAGTTTTGAAAGACTATAATATTTAGAAGGAGCTTCAGAAGTACCTAGTACCTGATTATGAGAATGCCAGCAGAAAATGGTATTGATGAGTATATGCCACAGGCACCAGGAGTTTACTGTTTGATTAGACATGAGCAGTAAATAGTAATTATTAAAACTTGACTGCAATATTGAATACACATTGTCCCTCTACAAACAATGTATATAAACTGTTACCTGTGAAAGAGCCCTGACTAGGGACAATAGTCAGCTTTTGCTGCTCCTAACTCCAGCTTCACAGTGCCTGATGGCTTGGAAATGAAGAACATATGGAATGGGTTCTGTGTGGCATACAAAAGGATGCATCAAGTTCAATCCATACTGACATAGACATTTTTGAACAATGGCATAACGAGGAATTTTTTTATTGTACAGCAAAGCAGATCAGTCTCTCTGAGAAGATTGAAAACGTCACAACAAAGGCAGCATTTTGTGGTCTGTTACCACAAGTCAAACACATGTGGACCTTGGCTGCAAACAGCACAGAAGATTACAGTGAAAGCTGAAGAGAAACAATCCACTCCATATTCAAAGTTCACTGCTAAAATAGCTACAGGGATGTTAAATTCTCATTTCACAGGGCAGTTGGTACCTAGGAAGGCAGCGATCTGTGATTATTGGTTACTGTGAATGGTTCACCTGTTTCATTCTCACTACTCCTCAGATCCTTCATCTGTGCTTTATTTCCTTGTTTGTATCTTGTCATGAAACCAAGATGATAAGCCCTCTTGAGCCAAGACTGTTGGCTATAAAATGTCAAGCACAATGTGGCATTCATCAGCAGTTATGAGTTATGAGTGAAGTGAATGCAAAAAATATATTGATGGGGAAAAATTAACTTTTTTAATATTTTGAATATTTTCTGTAGATTAGGACCATGAGGAGCAGGTGAACTCCTGAGACATAGATTCGGCACAAGTTCTGCTTCTGTATTTCAGAATACAAAAGGGAATCTGCATTTTGGCCTATGGAAAAATACAATTACCCCAATATGAAAGCAGACCAGTCTATTAGGATCTTTTTTTTCTGGAGATATGTGGAACTGATTGTTTGTTTTAAAAGTGGAGATTTAGCTGTTTCAGGAAAGATCATTTGGATTTCTTACAGAGAACATATAGCAAGTGAATGACTATTGAGAGGTCTAAGGCACAACACTGGATATTGGATGCTCCTGCAAGTCTATTTTGATAAACTAAATGAGTAGTCCTGTTTTGGAGGAAAAATTATTTTGTCCTGTTAGAGACAACAGTGCTGAAAATCTGACCACTTGTTTAGCTGTTATGTTTGACGGACTTCACTCACTCAAGCATTAAGCTCTCAATATCCTCAGTACTAATGGTACAAACAGCCTGGGAAGCAAGCACTCCTAACAGCTGGGACTTGGGAACTTTTATCCTAATAGAATTAGGACATGATTGCTGTGACTGCCCTTGCTGACTTGGGACATTTAAAAGGATCTGATCATCTAACAACTTGTAACCTTTGGCATATACAGCACCTACTCCGACTTTAGCAAATGCAGTCTTGTTCCAGTACCCCCTCAGTAAACTGCGGGATAAATAATTTGCCTAGCACATTGCTTCCATCATGTGACCTCCCTTTTTGCATGTCTTCACTGTCCCTTCTATTTCCTGGACAGGACACCTGAAGGCTCTCCGTAGCCTGTCCTTCCCAACCATCCACCTCCTGCCTGCTGCCAACATGCCAGTTCTTGCCCCTCTTCTGCCAGCTGCCTGTGGCATATGGCCACTCATGCTTGTTTGAGAATGTTTCATGCCCTCTACCTCACCAATCTTCACACATGAAAAATCATTCTCTGGAAATCTCTGCTCAGCCCACTGACAACCTGCAATTTCTTTCTGGACAAATCCCTCATCGAGATGCCTATGCAAATTTGACTTGAGTTTCACTGTGGCCTTTAATTGTGACCACTGCCACCATGTTTGCAGCTTTGTCTTCCCTTTGTCCCATACCTAACTATCTTGTCCCTTACTGAAATGATCTATCAAGTCTTTTTCTCCTGCCTCCCGGGCATCATTGCAAATGTGAATGCTTCAAACTGTTTGTCACTTGAAACAAATTGGAGAGCCTAACAGAAATTAAATGTTTCTAAGGTAGGGTTTTTCAAGATTTGAGCTTGAGGCTTTAATCAAATGGTAATTTAAATTAAATTAAATATACAGGTACATTTATTTTGTGCATGATTATGAGGAAAAGTAATCTTTTTTTTTCTATTGATTTTCTACATTGCTCAAGCCTGAGTATACATCCCCTTGTGAAGAAATTTGAAACATCTCCCTGTAATCACTCTGTGTCCTGCTTAGTACTGCATATAGAAAAATGTTAATAGCTCGGGTGTTGCCTTAAAATGAAGAATTTTAGATCAAGACAAGTGACTATATGTTTTGTGGTAATACTTCTACAAGAAGGTACAGGCCTGTTGGTTGGAGATTGCACTAAGATACAATTCCAGTAAGTGATTCCATGTAATAAATAAAGGAGCCAAAGAAACCAGAACAGATAATAATGTTCTCATAGTGATATTTTCTTTGCTATTTTTGGTTCCCCTGAATCAATCTCCGGTTTAATGTCAGCATGAATGGGAGTTGAATTTGGCCTGTAGCTGGTGTTTAAAAAAATGTGCTGGCACCTGATGACTTTGTCATGAGCATTTGGTGATTGGAGTGGCACCAACGAAAAGTATCTAAGGGACTGACTTGGCTAGGAAGCTTGCAAGCAAGAATCAGAGAAATGTGAGAGAATCTTGTGTTCCTTTTTCCAGAGAAGACTTTAGGTTTTCCCTGGGTTAATATGGTTAAAAACAAAAAACAAAACAAAACAAAAAAAAAAAAACAACAAAAACAAAACAAAAAAAAAACAGCTAGGTAGTCTTTACGTACTTGTTTTGTATATTATTGTTTACTTTTTTTTTTTTTTTGCACACACTGAATGTGAATGTTCATAAACAGTTTCCTTTTCTGGTGCAGAGAATCTCCATTTTGAGATTCTCCATTTTGCCAGGCAAATGTTAGTGAACATCAGATACATGTAAGTTCTGTTTATTAAGTGTATCAGGTAACAGACTCTTGTCAATAAAGCAAACTTGTTCACAAGCAACATGAAAACCAAAAATTTCTGCATGAAGATGCAGTCGTGTGTTTGGATACGTTTATCACCTCTGGATTATTAATATTTCTGATGCCAAAAGTGCAATCTGAGTGATACCCACCACTTTCACTTTATGTGATGTCTACTTCTCCTTAGCAACTACAGAAAGAAGACAGTTTGATAGAATGAAGTATGCTCCTGTTTGAGTTTTCCACTTGTTTAAACATTTTTCTGGTTACTAACTTTAGTGTCTAATTATAGCTGCTGCCTTCCTGGTGTACCTCCTGAGAAATGCTGCCATCCAGGTAATTAATGTGCTGTGCCTGCACTGGCTCAGATACCTATATTTGCAGCAGGCTCCTTTGGAGCCTGCAGTCTTATCACTGACCTTGGAGAAACCTGGTGCTGACCTCTTACTCAGACAGAACTTAGGAGAAGACAGGCATCAGATCAGACTCTGCACAATGAGTCCCACTTTTCTAGCATTAGCATTTTCAGTTATATGAGGTGTTGGTAACACGTTGCATCACATGTGAGGAAGATGATTGTTTCTTTCACTTGCAATCAACCCATTGGTGCTATGTAACAGGAAACATCGTAAAGAACAATCAACACTGATTCCGCCAGGCACCCTTAGGTCAGCCTCATCTGATGTACTGGGTGTCTCTGAGTAGAAACATGCTGCCAGATGGCCTCCTTGGCACTCAAGATGTTGCTTTTCATAGCACAGCTTCGCTTAAGGTTCCAGGTGAAACAGAGTTTCTTTGCCCTTCAGCACTGAATTTCTCGCTCAGATAGACTAATTAATTAATTAATGAAATGTTACCACTGCTTATGAAACATGTGATGGCTCTGTAACTTCACCCTTGACTGCAAGTAAAGGAGGTAAAGGTCTGGCAGGTTTTGTCTGTAACAGAGGTGGCACAAAGCTATGAAACCTTCTGTCTGGTATTTAAGAGTTATGTCAAGATTAGTGTAGCTGAGCTGAAATCTACCGGATGAGAGACATTCAGCAATCTTCCTAAAATATATGTATATGTACACGTGTATGTACATGCCTCCAATATGGTATTTTGGCATATGTGCCTGTATCAAAACATATATATGTATCTATATATCTATATATCTATATCTATATATAGATATCTTGAAAATATTCTCTCTCATAGATTTATACAAATACCTGGAATTGTAGAACAGTCTGGGCTAGAAGGGACCTTAAAGATATCATCTAGTTCCAATTCCCCTGCCACAGGCAGAGACATGGTAGGAACATATACACATACATATACCAAACCACCCATCTGAGCTATGCCTGAGCAGATTTTGAGAAGAAATCTTATGCTTTACCTACACTAAAATGTTCTAGTGAACTTTTCCTATGAGAATGTTTTTATTGTTCTTGTTTGAAAGAAGGAATGTGATGTTTGGCAAACTCAATTGAAATATACATGCAGGTTATTATAGATATATTTTCAGTTCCAGCCTAATTTGTTCAAATGTTAAGATTTATAGAAGAAGCCCTCCTTCCATGGTCTCCACCCACATGCTTTTTTCTTGGTTAGATCTCTGGTGCATCCACCTGCACTGGACATGTTCTGGCCTGAAGCTGAACCGGGTTTGACCTGTAGTTTTCAGATATGAAAAGGTACATGCTGTGCTGTGTGCAGACATGAGCTGAGAACAGGAAGGACTAAACAAGTTGTCTGATCTGACTATGGCAAATACAACAGCTGGAACTGCACAGCAATCAGATTTCTCAGAAAAAAAATGCATGTCAGAGAGAAGCAGGTAAATCAGAAGCAGAGAAGAAGCAGCAAGAACAAAGGCTGGAGCTAGGTCTGGTCATGGAGTTCTATCTAGCACTAGTTGATCTCTAAGGTCCCTTTCAACCCAAACTACTCTATGAGTCTGTGCTCAGGTTTTGCCCTGAGATGAAAGACTCTATGCACAAAGACATAGAGTATGTCAATCTAAATTTCAAACCTGCTATAGTTCTATTTGTGTCTCTTGGCAATGGTTGCATGGGATGATAGTGGACATCCAATAGCTCAGCCCACAGTTAGCATGCAGGTAAATCTATCAAAACAGTTCACAAGCAGAAATTTTCCCAATAGGAATGAACTGGAAATGGCAACTGCTGCATAATAATGAATATTAATTTTAAATTACTAAATAAAATGTTTCCACTGGCAAACTAATTCTGAAATGGTAAGTTGCAACTTAATTGTATGAAGGCTTTAATACGTGTGGTTAACTTGCAGTTGAGTGAACATCATGGAACACTATGCATGCTCTGGAGTGTTACGTTATGACACTTAGGAGCATGCTAAGTATTAAGATAATGGTCTGTTAAACCTCAGGCTTACCTATAAGCAAAGGTGAAGTCTTCCTTACCTTTTTTTTTTCTTTTTTTTCCAAATTGAACATGTTTTTGAGTTCTCAGATATGGCCTATGCACAAAGGTACTTACAGCATGGTCAGTAATGACAGCAACTGTCCACAGAGGGTTCTGAGTGTGAATAGAAACTCAAACCTTGTGATGCAAGGGAAATGGTCTGAACTCCCAGCTGCCTCTAAAGAAATCCAAAGACAGAAATCTATTTGCATAAAAATCGCACTGTTTCACACAGTTAATGTATTTATCAAATAAAGACAATTTTCAGATTATCTGCAATCAGTAGAAAGACCCTGCAGTGGAATAATCAATGTTATTTGTGAATAGCCTGCTCTAAGACAGCTTCCCTTCATACTGCAGCTTTCAGTTTTTCAAAGGTACCTTTCTTCTGAGTAACATCACCTATCAGTTCTGTGGTAACACAGGGAGCCTGTCTGAGTCACTCCTTCAATAAACAGGAGAAAGCTGTCAATTTAGTGTGTTCAAGGTGAACACTTTTGCAGTGTTTCCACATGAATAGTTTTATATTTGAATTTTTTAACCCAAAGGTAGTAATTCTGAGCAGTTTTACTCTGCCAACAGTGTTCAATTGTCAATAATTCTTCCTTTCATAGTAAAAAGTAGATGTACTTGATCACAAGCAACTAAAGCAGTAAGATAGCCTGCAAGGCGGGAAGGATTGATGGAGTTTTTATTACTACTTAGTTGATTTTTGCTCTAGATGCTCATGCAAAGTAAACAGTGTCATTAAATAAAGATTTGTTTTAAATGCGGTAAGTGGGCAATCTGCTTGCTACTACCCCTTCTTCAGACAGGAAAGGCTTCAGGGGAGAACTTATTGTGATACTAATAGTACTGAAGAGACAATCTAAGAAAACCCCAACCAGCTGTTGTAGACAATGTGGTTTAAATAGAAATTGCCTTGCAGATACAATGCCTATTGTCTACCATACTTAATTCTGTTTTCCACTTCAGTCCCATCCATTTTCAGAATGAAGAATTTGTGTCAACATTTGTGCTCTACATTTTTTTCTTACTGTGCCTCTTACTCTCTGATTTAGAATTTAACAGCTGCCTATTTTTAATACTACAGATGAAATTTGAAGTTTTACTTCTGCTGTAGCAACTGAATCCCGCTTGCTTTTACCTATTTCTAGCTGCATGATTCTGCTAACAGACAAGCTGTTACTTTATTTAACAGCAGAACATAATGCCTGCCTTTGATAAACATAAGGCAAAAAAAGAATCCTTGCAAAAGCTAGCAGTTGCAAACATCTGAGTTCTTCCTCATAAAGTTTTCAAAAGTAGAGCCATAAATATACAAGCTTATTTATCATATTGGATTCTCTATTATTGCTAGAGTAATTAAATACTGTAAGTCTATCCAGATTTATATCAGCATAATAAAAAGTAACATTTCATGCACATAGTCACTTGAATGCTAGAAAAACAAAAAGGCTTTTTTAAATCTGGAAGATAATACTTACATAAGCAGTGCAATATTCACTTTAATTCTAATTTGGAGTCTATGTTTACTGGCCAGGGTAGTAGAAAATTACTGAGGGACTGGCTTTCAATGAGCCAATTTACATACTAAGGTATATAAATTGCTGGGTCAGTTAACAAAATGTGGAGAGGATATGATTTTGATTACATTTTATTTACTGCCTGAAACTATACCTGTTTTCTTCTCCCCAAAACTGGGAGAAAATAGGAATACCACATCTAGTTCTTGCACTACAAACTATGAATGTGTTGCACGGGATAAATGAGTTACCTTTGTAAAATTATATTATATATATTATGTTATACTTTATAATTATATTATCTTTATAATTGTATAGTTTTCTTGAGGGCAGAATTATGAGGGAATGACTTGTATTGTCGCTCTGTACATTCTTACACAAAGAAATAAAATCTATTGTTTAATGCTTGGTTGATTAAAACTACTAGTGGAATGAAGCAAAGGAAAGTTTATCAAACAGTATAGAAATATTAAGGCTTACGAAGAAACCTGACAAGAGGAAGACTCTGCACTACGTGTTCAGAATGAAAATAATACCAGGGATGCATCAGCTGTCTGCACGGGGTGATGGATGAAAGATGCTCTTTGCAGCTCACAGCCTTATACCAAGTTCTGTTTCTCCTTTTGGAGTGCAATAAAACCCAAACTGTTTCTGTAGGCCTTGCAGGATTTGAATTAATTTTCTGAGGCTGTAGGTCCATCTGTTCTAGTGCCTTGTCTCCTACTGGTCTTGGCTTTTCATGCCTAAATTCTGTTACCAAAATAGAGAAGTTTGATAGCTTTCCCTTTCTGGGGAGAAAGTGATTTCTGTGCATCAATTGAAGATTTGAGTGGAAAGTGGCCATGCAATGTGTGATGGAGGATGCCACTAACAGTGTAGGGATCAAGCAAGTCTGGCCATTTCATTTGGGATGAAATTTTTGCGTGTCTGCAATAAAGTCTCAAATTACACCTGTAAGAGCCTCACCTCCTGTCCTTAAAAATGAGCTGGGAGCACGAATCTTGTGAGGTCACACTGAACTGCAGTCATTTAGGGTCGAAGATTTGGAAGTAGATGAAAAAGCAATTAGATGCTTGGGTAGATTTTCAGTGTCTTTGGTGAAGTGATACACGAGGGTACCGCCGTCACCATCAACAGCTTCCTCACACTCCTCCCGGGATGCGGTGCTCCAGCCTGTGGAACCAGCCGTGAGTGTGCGGACTCCCGGGGGGTCCAATTCGTCTGGTCTGCCTTCCACCCTGCTCCCTCCCTCGCTCGGCACGGATGGCACAAGTGTTCCCGGCTCGCCACGCCTCCCTCCCCGCTCGCAGCCCGGCGGACGCGCGGGGGTGTGCGCAGGGGCCGGGCGAGGGGCGCAGCCCCTCCGTGCCAGCCCAGCGCGGGTGGGCCGGCAGGGCAGGGCAGGGCAGGGCAGGGCAGCGCGGCGCGGCGGAAGCCTCCGAGCCTGCGGCTCCTCCCCGCCTCCATCCCCCTCCCTGCCTCCCGCGGCGCGGCGCAGCCCCCGGCCCTCGCCCTCGCCTCTCCCTGGCGCTCGTCTCCTGCGGGGCTGCCGCGGGCTGGTGCCGGCCGTGCCGACCCGACCCGACCCGGCCCGACCGCCGCGGGATGTGCTGAGCGGGGGCCGCTCCCTCGGGCCGCCCCGCTCCTGCCCCTGAACCTGCCCCTGCCCTGCCCCTCGCCTGCTCGGAACGGGCCGGTGCCCGGTGGCGGAGCATCCCGGCGGTAAGTGCGGGGCAGGGAGCGCACGGAGGGCAGGGCAGGGCAGGGCAGGGCAGGGAGGGCAGGGCAGGGCAGGGCAGGGCAGGGCAGGGCAGGGCAGGGTGGGCGGGGGGCGCTCCGGGCAGGGGCGGGGGGGGCGGCTCCGCTGCGCGTCGGGGCGGCCGGGGCTGCGCCGCGTCTGTGGAGCCGTGCGGGTGCGCCTATGTGGGTATGGATACGCGGATATCAGCATATAATATCTTACCTGTCTGTCTGTCTATGTATCTATCTATGTATCTATGTATCTGTGTATCTATGTATGTATGTATGTATGTATGTATCTATCTATCTATCTATCGATCGATCTGTCTGTCGATCTATCTGTCGATCTATCTGTCGATCTGTCTGTCTGTATCTATATATAGATATATTTCCTGTTGAACGTCCTCGTGTGGGCTCGGGGGAGGGAGGAGGAGCCGGCCGCCGTGGCCGCCCTGTGCCGGCGGCGTGCCCGCGGAGCCCGTGGGTGCCCAGAGGGTCCCGCCGCCCTGCCCTGCCCTGCCCTGCCCTGCCCTGCCCTGCCCTCCTCGGTGGGTGCCCCTGTACGTGTCTGTGTGCCCGTGTCTGTGTGTGTGTCTGTGTGTGTGTACACGGCTGCATGGGCACGGCGCCCTGCGCTCCCCCGCCCTGCCCCTGCAGGTGTCCCCGCCGCTGGGGACGGGCACCCAGGGTCCCCGGGCTGGGTCCTGCCTCCCGCCGGCTCCGCGCACGAAGCGCTCCTCCATCCCCGGGGTGACAGGTACTGTAGGCAGTTTGGCTGGAGCACAAACACTGCCTTTCTTCACACGCTCGTCACGAGCTAGTAGAAAGCTGCGACAGCCCAGATGCCTTCCTAGACATCCATTCCTCCTACTCAGGCTCTGGCAAAGAAGAGAAGATAACAGGCAGCACTTCTGTCTGTGTGGGTGGGGGAAGAGAAAGGACTGTTGATAATGGATTTCTTGAAGGGACACTAATTCTTGGGTTTAATTACTATTTTAGTGGTTTCAGTGTAGCGCTGTGCCACAGAACTCACTTGGTAGCTTTGGGTGCAGTGCTTTTAAAATCCTGTGTTCTTGCTTCTGCTTTTTAGTAAAATCTTTTCTCAGTCCTGATGCATGCAAGGAACCCATTTGGGAAAGCTCAGTTTCCATTAGAGTGACGTGAACTGTGTGCAGAATGTTGAACAACTGAGAAAGCAGCATTCTCTATTTACTCCAGTCCTTCTGGGTTGTAATGGCAGTTTCCTAGAAGTGAACATCTGTTATTTAGGAGGGGGTTTGGTTTATGTGGTTTGGTTTGCAGGTTGGTCTGTTTGTTTGGGGGTTTTAAATTGCTGGTGTTTCTTTAAGTTGGCTTTTTTTCTCTGGATGAGAGGTGGAGTATAATTAAATCACAGGGCTAAATCTTGCGATCAGCACATGAACAGAACTGTTCTTTGGAAGAAATGATGCCTTGGTAGACAAGGAGGGGACTTCTATCAATGAATCCATCTTCCAACCAGTACTGCATTATTGGCAGCCTCTGTTAGGATTCTGTAGAAAGAGAATCTCTGTGTCCTATAGCTAAATAATATAGAGGTACAAACAGTATAATTTTAAAGGAATTAAGTTCCCATTTAATTGCAATAATTTTTTCCTCTTTCTGGGGTAAAAGATATTAAAAAATCTTACTGAAAGTGCCCTGTCTTTTTTCTTTTCTCTAGAGCTGTGTGAAGAAAGTCTTCAGCCATGGATGTGTTCATGAAAGGGCTTTCCAAGGCAAAGGAGGGAGTCGTAGCAGCAGCAGAAAAAACCAAGCAGGGTGTGGCAGAGGCAGCAGGAAAGACGAAAGAGGGAGTCCTCTATGTGGGTAGGTGGGCAGCAGAGATCACACTGCTGGTTGGTGCACACAGACATTCGCAGCTGGATCTTCATCATCCCTGTTGTTCTGAAACAAAATATGTAATCACTCATAGGAGACCATTGCAGAACAAATAAGAGGAGAGTTGTGCCCCCCTGAGCTCCAGTTCTTTGAAGCCAAATGTTGGTTCTTATGTCACGTGCTGACCACGTGTTACTGTTCTGTGGAGCCACATCTGTAACGCCATACAGAACGAGGTGGTATCATACAAGGTGCCTTACAGTACAGGTCACTAGCTGGCCACTCTCATCAAGAAGTTTGCTCTGTTCAGGCTGAAGGGGTAGTTGGTACAGTAAAAACAAATTTAAAAAAATGTAAAAGCTGAGGTGGAAGCTAGCTTGCCAGCATTCTATAGAACATGTGGGTTTTAAATAGGATTTTAAGAGGAGACACTTGAGAGGTTAATTCAGGAATTGAGTATTAGACATCCTGACTGCTTGGCATGTCAGCAGTAATGTTTTATATGGCAAAGTGTCATCTCCTCTTCTTTTGAAGTTAACTTGATGTTCTGTAGTTACTATTGCAAATTCATAGCATTTCCATAACTTCTCCAAGAAGAACCACTACAGTTAATGAAGTAGACCCCAAGGTAGCAAAGCTGTTATTAAGTGTCTTATTCTAGGTTCACAAGTCTTGCATAGAGTCAGGGATAAAATTCTTTTCAGATCCCAGATTGGTACTTTTATGCATGATAGTCCTCTTCATTTTAGCAGGTATTGGGCTTTAGAGGACTGTCTTGCAAATGCTGCCATGAAAAATTCACAGAAAAGGTAATCTGTCAAGACTATATGAGTAAGTGATTCTTTTGAAAAAAAATATGACTCTGTTTCTCTTCTTTATCAAATAAAGCTAGTCCATAATATAATGAAGGTGAAAAGATACCCTTTCCTGTAGATCCTTTCTACTTTTCTGATTTTGTAGCGGGTCAGTTCTGTAATGGACACTGTTCCAAGGGACACGTGCGCACATAGCAGAGGAAAGTTAAACAGAGCTGAAAACGAGATGCATTTCTTTTCAATGGGAGCACTGAGGTCTCTGCAATTCCAGTGTCTTTTTAAGATTCCCTCTGTCCTTGCAGGCTAGTGCCAGTGTGTGAGAAATTATTTCTGCTCCAGATAGTGTGGACTACTCATTTGGAATATACTTCTCTCCTTTTGAGCCATAGCAAAGGGATGGCAGTCGTTTTGAACACTAATTGTAAGATGAGTCTATTTTAAAATGTTTGCTCATTTTCAAGATACCAAAATAGATGTTCTTTCGCTGTATATTGTGCTTGATGTTGGAGTTATTTGTCAGGGGTGGGGCTTTCTTTTATTTTGTTTTCTTGTAGTCTTGGCCATGCTTCTGGGGTCATTGATTTCTTTGTATTAGAAAGCTGCATTGTGTGCTGAATTAATCTTTGTGTTTGACCTGTTCTCCAAACCGTAATAATATTTGAACCTAGTTCTGCTCCCAAAGGCAACAGATTTCCTGTTGACTTCAGAGACGCTTTTGCTGAGGTTGAACTTTGGAGGGCAGGCTTTCTATTTATTTTGAGAATAAATTACTGAGAACAGCAGAACTCTGAGCCATGATAGGGGCCTGTGCCTGTGACTGCAGTAATGGTGGAGGATCCTTCTCATACTAGATGCCTCCTTTTCAGGAGGAAACAGCTATATGCACAGTTCATTGTGCAGATGAAAAAGCCTTTGGTTGGAAGCTGTCTCTGGGAGCTTTGGCAGCTCATATCCAGTTGTGTGCTTGCCCATACCTGCAGGATGTTTCAACAGGATCAAGTAGGGTAGGGGGTAAATGGAGAGCTAGGTGTTTCTCTGTCTACTTCCCAAGCACACAGCAGAGGTGGTTCTTCTACTGTTCAGCATTAGCAAAGGCTGGTGTGATAATCGCTGGTTCTGCAGGGTGATAATGGTTGCAGTGCACAAGATGGTGAAACCCCTTTAGGAGCAGAGGAGAGGAGCAGCACAGTACAGTAGAGCTCCTGAAGATTTCTCCCTCCCTTTCTCTATAGTTGGGTTTTCAGAATTGAGTTTCACAGCCAGATTATACTGTGAAAGCTGCCTGACATCTTGCAAAAGAGAACCTAACAACACTGGGGTGAGAGGGATGTGTTAATGGACGTGTTTTTAGTTTCATAACATTCAGCCTTCCATTGCTGCTGGAGAATTAAGAAGATAAAAAGTCTTTGGTCCAGATCCCCTAAGTGATATAGTCTATAGTCTCCCACTGAAATCAAGGGAATATAAGTAAATAAGGAAAACACCTGGACCTTTCTGTCCAGGCTGCTGTTAATTGTTTTGTGAAAGATTATAACATAATTCTACCTGGTAAAGGATTAACTGGGGATTTTTTTCCCATATCTGTGCTGAACTCCCTTTTTTCTTCCCTCAGTCCACTGTTTTTCCCCTCTTTTTAAGTACCCAAGGTACTCTTCAATACAGTATACGATGTGTCTTTATGCTTTCAGGTGTTGGTTTGGGGGTTTTTCCCCTCAAATTTTCCTGCTTATGAGCAGTTTCAGCATTGGCCAGCTGAAATCAGTGGCTCTGTTTTGACTCATACAAGTGCAGCATCAGGATCTTTCTTGATGTCAAACAGTAGCGTGATCATTGCTTAGAAAGGGGGACTGAGGCTCAGCAGTCCTGTGCTGCATTGTGTATGCTGTAAATTTAAAACTGGGTCTCTCTGTATCCTTAAGGAGCTGTGAGTGTGAAGCAGCGAGGAAGTGAGTGGCAACACTTACCCTCACTCGCTTTGAAACCAAAGCGAGGTTGGTGATGTAGTGTTCAAGATGTCCACTGAGCTTTTTGTGTGCTACCAGGGAGCTGAAGATTTTGCTCAATTGACTCTTGAGTGCATGTTCAGTGCTCAGGAATGGAAATTTCCAGTCTGATCATTTGTGGTGTGTCATATGCTAGCACAACAAAGGAATAGTTGATCAGATGCAGGGCTGCTAACAGATGAGTTGTTTACTACTCCCTGTGCAGTCATAACCCATTTGGCATGACCATCCAAATTCCTCTGCTGCACTCTCTTTTCATGAGGTTTCTTACTTCCCTTTGATAGTAGAAAAGCCATCAGAGTAGTCGAGGGACTCAAGGTCTGTCTGGTGGAGTAATGGACCTCAGGACTTGGAAGCAAGTGTTTTCCTTAAATGTCAATTTCTCCTTACCCTAATTTGGGCTTATGTCTACCTGTCTTTAACCAGCTCTGACTGAGCAACATGAGTAGTCTGTTGGTCTCTGAGATAGTCCAGAAATGAGTATATTCCCAAACTGCTGATACACTTCTTCTTTTTGGGCTAATGACAGTGATGATAGTCAATGATGAAGAAAGGCTGTGGTGTTTTTTATAATTGCAAAAAGGCAAAAATTCTGTTTTGGCTTCTCCCTCCCCTCACACAAATCTGTACTACAGCTAGGAAAAGTAACATTACCACGTACTATAGTGCTTCTAAATAGTTTAGGTCAAGAGTCAGGTTTCTTTGTCTTTATATTATCCCTATTCTGATTCTCCTTGTTATGCAGGGTACAACGAGCAAGACTATTGATGTTTTGGGAATGCCAGAATGAAAGACAGCTAGTTTCTCTCAGGAACAATGTGGATGGCCAGCTTTCCTTCATGGCCAGCCAGAAGTAATCCTACTGAATTCAGCTGTTGTTATTTATATGGCTGTTCTGGCAGCTCCAAATGTACTTGTAGATGCTGTTGTAACTGTGATGGCAGAAGCAGCTACTTGCATGCAAGCGTGCAGTAGTGGGGCAAGTAGTATTGAGCTCTAACATATGCTGGAAGATCTGGAACACCAACTAGCTGGTTGTTTGCCAGTTAATGGATTTGGCTATACATATTTCTGTTCTGTATGGGTCTGTGAGCTTTCATTAACAAGAAGCCTGTCTTCCACTAAGAGGGCATACAGAGTGTTTCTGTGTGAGTTGTGGTTATAGTAGACTTACGTCAGGGCAAGTGAGGTAGGAATCAACTTGCAGAGGTCCCTCTGGAGATGTATGCTTTGCAGAGGTCCTCAAGGAGTTCTCTCACACTATCCATCTCTTTCTAGACTTAGTGAACTGAGTACTTGATAATTCACAAGTTTCCACATCTTTAATAGCTTGGCTTGCTGGCAGTCAATTCAGCAAGATGAACAAGACATTGACCAGGTCTAACAATGCATTTAAAAGCATATGCTTAATATTAGGTGTTCCAGTGGACACACTGTAAGCCTGCAGTGGTGTTTAGTCTCTTTCTAGAAGTTGGTAGAACCGTCATTGGCTTGAATTCCAGCACGTGTTCAAAGTGCTTTGCTTTTTCAGATTTTATGGTGCCACAAGATTGAGAACCAAAGTCCTAAAACAAGTCCTTAGAGAGTAACACCTTGCATTTAATGAAATTTATGATTCTTCAATGGTAAATATTTTCAGTGAGTGAAAACAAGCTTTTCTTTTAAAAGAGAAAATTAGAATAAAGAGGAAAAAAGACTTCTCAGCTGTTTAACCTCATCATTAGCTAGGCGAAGGAACATGTCATTTTACTTGATGCAATATTTTTCCCCTTTTATTTGTCACGGATTATTATTGTGCTCTTGCTCATGGTTAACAGCCTTTTCAATACTGTAATCAATCTAATAATGCCATAAATAGATGGCTAAAGTTACATAAATGGGCACTAGTAGCAAGTAGGACATACTGATGAATGAACTTGTATTTCAGTCTTTACTTGTATTATTGTAACAATAAGTTTCTTTCTTCTAATATTTTTCTGCTCTTGCATTTTTCTGTAGTATATTTCTACTTATATCGGTTTGTATATGGTTTTTATAGTGTTAAGCTAAAATTTTATCTATGTTAGAAGTGTAAAGTCAGAAGTATAAATTGTAATGCCTCAAATACTGAATGACATAGAGACAGAAAATTGCATTACAAATGAGGTAATTCTGTGTTGGTAATAGGAAAAGTCATCCTATCTCTGGCAGACTAGGTAAGATGATTAACTAGGAGCCATAAACTCTGTCTTTGTAATGCTTAATTGCACATTAATAAGCATCACAGTCCACAGATGGATATTAATCCCTCAATGTAGCCAAATTATAAAACCTGATAAGGACAAGTTGAGGTCTGGTAGGGAAAAAGGCAGGGAGTTATGTTTTAAACACCAGTATGTGCTGACTTGTTCTCTCTTTGAAGGCACAAGGGGTTCTTCCTTTTGATGGTGAAAACTTATGGTCTTTATTGCATGGCTGTTCCAAAAAGTGGTTTGGTGTTCCGAGTGGCAGAGTTACATTGCTTACACAGGCCTTGTGTTATGACTCATTCTAGTACAAGTTCTAGGATGCTGCCTGCAAATCACGTGTGAGCCGTCACATGTGCCTGTGGCAATGAGGACGCCAGATGCAGCAGACCTTGAGTTTGACCTGGGTGGCGTTTTCATATTTAAACCCTATTTACTGTTTAAAGTTTCTGGTTTGGATTAATTTATGTCTAAATCTGACTAGCACTACCAGCTCCCCGTGGTTTAAACCTCTAGGTCTTTTTGTAGTTCAGTAATGGTTGTCACCCCCTGCAAACTGAGATCTGGCCAAGTGTTGTAAGATGAAGTCATAAGGCTCTTCTGAAAGCTGTGTCTCTGATCTCCAAATGCATGCATGGGCCTCCTTAGGAGGTTTCTGTGCAGAGACATCCATCTGAATTTGCAAACTGAGAGTCTTAATATGGCTGTTAGGAAAATGGGAAGGAGGTCAGTATGTACAAGAAATAAACTGCAGAAGTGTTTCCAATGTTATTCACCTTTCCGCAGTCAATATACATCCATGCAGTTCTTCTTTATTGATGGTTTTGCTTCTTCCCTTAGATTGAATTTCTCTTTAATTTCTGTTACTAACCTTAGAAAATACTGTATGCAACTGTATATAGTCTGTATATTAATACCTCTTTATCAGCTATGTACTCTTTACCAGTACCTAAACATATACACTTTCATCCTGATACTGTTCTTTTTTCAGGTTCCAGGACCAAGGAAGGAGTTGTTCATGGTGTCACAACAGGTAAGACAATTATCTCTTGGTTTCATTTTCTTTCCTAAATTTGATTAATCAACCATTTAGCTGTTAAAAAATCTATTTTTTTGAGAGGGCTACAATTTATGAAAGATAGAAAAACAGAGGAAAATTGAGAGAGCTGTTTAGGTGGGAAGACTGAAGAGAAATGGCTTATAGGAAAGAAACAAATTTCAGAGTTTTGAGCAACTGATTTGAATTTGTCACAGTTTTGAGTGTTTTGAGATGGTTTTTAGAACTGCCTAATCTCTCAGTAGCAAGAGCACTTTCAGACTTTGAAATTAATGCCAAACATGTTTATTCACAATAGCATTTCTACACCAAAAAAGAGTAAATTTGCATTTTAAATTGATTTTCAGGGATCCTTTTACGTATGAACTGAAACCAGTAACTGATAGTTTGTTTTAAGAGGCAAAATAAATGGAAGTCTTTGATATCTACAGAGTGCAGGAAAGCCTTAGCTGACCATAGTGCACTGAATAGAATGTGTAATTTTCTGCTGTAGAATACAAGACTTCTGGAGATGTGAAGAAAATGCATGGTCAAGAAATTTAAATTGTTTTTCCCCTAAGAAATTAGAAAACAAATAAGATAATAGAAAAGGATTTCTTTTTTCTTAGTGTACAGCCAGTGTATCATTTAGCTGTGCTCACATAAGCCAGTGCAGAGGATAATATCACAAGCCATATAAGTGGCTGAAAAGTCAGTCAAGAGTATTTCTGGTAACAAAACCGAACAGAACATCTATGATAGTTCTTCAGAGTTTAGCCTCAGGCTGAGAATGCATGCTGTTGGTACGAGGTTTGAAATCTCAGCTTGTTAGACCTCAATTAAGAAAAATTGTCAAAGGGATCATTACTTTAACCAGTAGAGGATTTCAGTAGAATGAGATTTGAGGTTCATGTATCTAATATCATCACAGATGTGGGAACAGCAACTGAGAGCAGTAGCAAGCAAGTTAATAGAGGTGATATACACCAAGCTGGGCTGTGGTAGAATCCGACTCAGAGGTGTTTGCACATGTATGAAACATGCTGACGCAATAGGATTCAAGTAGGCTAGCTCAGTGGGGGACCTCTTTCCCTTCTGAAGGGAACAACTGATCCCAAATGCTGCGAGTATCTTTCTTTACCTGATTGCAATACGTGTAGTGAGGTAGGAAATTTTAAGTAGATGAACAGAGTTTGTGACAGGTTTGAAAAGTTGTTAAATTTTGTTCTGGAAGGTACGGAACAGACCGTAAGGGCAAACATAAGGAGAACACATCTGTTACGTGCTGCGCCTGTGAATAGAAAATTTGGAAAAGTCACTGTCAATTTTAGGCAAAACAGTGGTTGTTCCTCACGCACTTTATGAAATGGGTGTCACAAAGTGAAACACCCAGAGCTTGTGAGTAATGGGGTTTGTGCCACAGTTGGCTTCCTTCTGGCCTGTTAAACTGTTTGAAATGAGTTCGGCTGTTGCATGAAAATAGAAAATGAGTAGAGGATGTGCAAGTTGAAATGTGGCCACGGGCAGGCTTCAGGCAAAATTCAGAGAGCATGGTTTCCAAAATGCAGTAGTATGGACTTGGTAGTGTAAAAACAGAGAAATTGCTTGAGTCATATTTTAAGAAAAAAAAATAATTGCAAGTCTATAAAGAGTTGTTTTGGCCAGCGGAGAAGGTAGATAAAAACAGATTGGGCTCAGCGTGTTGATGCTGTGAGGTATAACATGAAGACACTGAGAAACATTAGTAAAGTTGCTGTAGAAATCAAATCCATTTAAACCAATGCTATTAAAATTGATATGACAAAACTGCCCTTTAAGGCACTTGTAAAGACCTACTTGTCTCTTTTCAAAGGACTCAGATTTCACAAGTTCTGGTGTTCTTAGGATGTTAATGCCCCAGCACATCAGGTGAAACCTGAGGTCAAATAAACATTTTTTCACCTAAATAAAAAGTTAGAGAGGTTGGAGACAGTCAAATGCAAACTAGAATCACAGATCAAAATGAGTGTGTTCACAATTGTGCAGTTAGTCCTTTCTTACTGTCTGAGTTCCAAAATCTTGCTGGTTTTGCTATTTTTGAATTGTTTGTGGTTTAAAGCCTTATGCTGGTGAAATGGCTGTGAGCTGACACACCTCAAAGTGCTATAAAAACTAAATACACTCTTCAGTCAATTGCTTTTCAAACCCAGAAATTTTAGACTGAGATGTTTCTTGCTTTAAATGTGACCATGAAGACACTATGAAATGAGGATATAAGACTATGCTTCAGAGGAATATGTTGAACGTGTTATTTGTGAAGTCACCCTTTCTCAGAACTTCTGAAGATGAAGCAGCTTTGCTTATTGGTTTTATGAGGTGTTTGCTTGTGTTAGGCTTGCCTTCCTAATTAACATGTCTACTGGCCTTTGGCTGCAGATGCATAATTCATCCGTGTTGCTTATCTCCCAGGGATAAGTATCCAGAAATGAGCAGTATCAAAGACAAAATATTTGAAGTCCATCTCCTGATATTCAAAATAAAGCACTATTTGTAAATAGCCCTTAGTCCTTCAACCATGTGTCTGTTTCCTGAAACTGAGGGTAGACACAGTATCAAGTTATGAACCATAGTTAAATGTTATGCTTAATTATTTTATCTGATCATTCTTGTTCTTAATATTCTTAGTCTTTAGTATTCCTGCTGTGTTTGTTTTAAGTCTGTCAGATATCTTACAGAAAAATTGCACAAAGAACCATCATGTATTTATGGGCATCTTTGTAAATTAATTCAAGTACTTAAGACCAACTTATTATCTGAAATACGTGTTCAAAAATATATTTAGTGCAGTAAGAATAATGTCATTAATTCAGAGAAATCCTGTAGTTTTTACCTACTTTTATTGTTCAAAGTTGAGAGCAACTAGTTACCATTTTGAGTTACTTTCACACTGATATCATGTTACCCCATTGTCTATAATAAGTAGAGAGAAGAAATCTTCGATTTTTTGCACAGTGCTATAGTCAGTATTAAAACGTTAAACTCAAAGTTAGCCTTGGCATGGTTGTTATACATTGTCCGAGGGTCTTTTAATGGAACAGACAGTCTCTGCAGAGATAGACAGAAGTAATCAGGCCATAGCACAGCAGAGCTCTGCAGAAGCTGATTTACTCTGTTTCTCAACACTGTGGTGCAAAGCAAGTATCAACTCTACCAAGACTTAAGAACTTAAGATCATTAAACAACCTGGTATTCAGATTAATTTAATTAGTTGGAATCAACCCCCTGCATTCTGAACTGATTTGTTTGTGCACAGTTAATGCTTTTCCCTTCTTACTACTTAATGTAGGCAATAAAATACATGAGACTGGAAATCTATTTTGGTTTTTCTTCTCCTGTTGCTGGAGTTTCAAAGCTGGAGGGTCACCAGACTGAAGTTAATTATCAGGGTCACTCTGGTAATAGGGACTTTAATGATGTTTGGGGATTCCTTAGAGAGAGGAAGGAAGACTAGTATGAGTGCTTTGCAAATCTGTGCTGTGTATATAGTCAGCTGGATCTGCCTTAACGGCTCTGGTTTCTAAAGCAGTGTATCAAAGATCTTTCATGGTAACTCCTGTGTTAGCTTTCTTATGCCATGTCTGTGTGAGGGTTTCAACAGGAGTAGAGTTAGTTTTCTTCCTAGGAGCTGGTATGGGACTGTTTTGGATTTGTGCTGAATAACACGGGGGTGTTTTAGTTATTGGAGAGCAGTGCTTACACAGCATCAAGGCTTTTCCTGCTTCTCACCTCACCCCCCCAGGGAGGTGGCTGGGGGTGCACAAGGAGTTGGGAGGAGACACAGCCAGGACAGCTGACCCCAATCAACCATAAGGATATTCCACACCGTGTAGCATCATGCTCATCAATAAAGCTGGGGCAAGGTTGGTGAGGGACAGCAGCCTGGGGACTGGCTGGGCATTAGTTGCTTGGTGGTGAGCAATTATTTTAATTTGCATCATTTGTGTTTCTTGGGCTTCATCTCTCTTTCTCTCTTTGTTATTTTCCTTTGTACCACAATTTCTTCTTATTATTTTATTTCAATTAAACTGTACTTACCTCAGCCCATGAGTTTTTCTTACTTTTACCCTTCCAGTTCTCTTCCCCCCGTCCTGCTGGAAGAAGTGAATGAGCAGCTGTGTGGTGCTTAGTTGCCAGCTGGGGTTAAATCACAACAGTCTGAAATAGAAGCAATCTTAAATATACCACTTTTGTTAGTACTTTTATCAGCATCTTATTGTAGTGCCAGTAACAGTGTTAGCGGCCTGATTCTTTCCTTTTGGATTTTAGTTTGCATGTACTAAGCCTTGCCTAGGGTAGTGTGTTTCTGGGAGGAGAAAACAGGCTTCAGGCAGAGTTTTTCCAAAACACTCTAATAGTGAGAACAGCAGCCACTGCATAGTTGCTCTTGGTAGGTGGTTGTACTTGCCATGACAACATAGTATAAGAAATGTGGGTTTAATAGTGGCATCAGGAGTTAGGTGTTTTCTCTTGAAGCATCCACAGTGCACTCAATTCCACTCTGTTTCTTGATATTTTGCTTTTGAGGTGCAGTTGTTTTAAGAGCTTGAGATAATGAAACTAATTATGACTGTTGGCAAGGAACACAGTGCAACCGTGTTTTGTCATTTTATCAAAAGGGATGAGTTTACTTAAGGGCAACTGAGCATGTGATCCTCTATCAAATTCAAGCCTGCCAAATTTGTGTTTTACATGTTCAACCATTCAACATATTTTGGAAAAGGGGAGTTTTCAAAACAGTATATGTCACTTACAGAAAAAATAACAGAACCAAAGGACCCAGATTTATAGAATCATACAATGGGTTGAGTTTGACAGGACCTTAAAAATCATTTAGTTCCAAGCCCCTGCTATGGGCAGGGACACCTTCCACTAGACCAGGTTGCTCAGAGCCCCATTCAACTTGGCCTTGAACATTTTCAGGAATGGAGCATCCACAAGTTCTCTGGGCAACCTGTTCCAGTACCTCATCACTCTCACAGTAAAGGATTTCTTCCTTCTGTCTAATCTAAACCTACTTTTCAGTTTGAAGCCATTCCCGCTTGTCCTGTCACTACATGCCCCTGTAAAAACTCCCTCTTCACCTTTCTTGTAGGCTCCCTTTAGGTACTGGAGTGCTTCTGTAAGGTCTCCCTAGCGCCTTCTCCTTTCCAAGCTGAACAATCCCAATTTTCCCAGCCTTTCCTCATAGGAGAGGTGCATCATCCCTCTAGTCATCCTTGTGGCCCTCCTCTGGACTCTCTCCAGCAGGACTATGTTCTTCCTGTGTCGGAGCCATGGAGCTGGACACAGCACTCCAAGAGGGGTGTCATGAGAGGGGCAGAATCACTTCCCTTGACCTGCTGATCATGCTGCTTTTGGTGCAGCCCAGGATCTCTTCCAAAAGATGAATGAGACAGAGAAAAAAATAGAAAGCAAGACTGAAATGTATCCAAAACACATAATCTCTTTTTTTTTTTTTTCAATTTAAAGATTTATTGGAGAATATAATTTTTAAACCTACTTTTGCAAGATGTCACTGTATTTTACATCTCTGTTTGAGGTTTCTTTTTGCTATTCAAAATAATATTGGAAGTGATAATGCGTTTCTGTCTCATGATGTTTCTCAGTTTGTTTCTGAAAGTCTCCATGCATAGTCAGATCTTAAAATTCTTTTCAAGATACAATGTGTTAGTAGGACACACACCTTAAGATACATGTTTACAAGACCTACTTATGTGTAGAATCCAGTGCTTTTTGTAGACTGTAGCTGGCAATAATCAAATTGGGCATCTTAACAGAAGTCTTTTTTGCACTTGCTAGCATTAAGTCAAACCTTCCCTGAGGGCAACATTTGCTTTTCAGCAAAACCCATTTTGGAGTATTTTTTTTTTTAATGGAAAAAGCGTGGCAATAGAGTAGAGGATGTATGCAGTGAAATTTCTTGTGAATTTTTGTCTTATTAGCATGTATAATTGTGGAACAGACTTTCAGACAACATATAGTCTGTTGCTCTGCTCTGTAATGAAAGTTCCTGGTCATAATAGAGCTAAAACTCAATTGGTTACCAACTTTCCCCTTTCACTTAATTAGAAAGAGTATTAAGTTATCTGCATCCTTTTTCAGTCAGCAGATATTTATTACTTGGGTCTTTAATAAAAATAGCATTGTTTACCTTTCTAGCTTTTTCCTAATTGTTGTTTTTAATGTCAATTATAGCAATGTATTCTGCCTGCCCTTTGATATGGACAGCTGATACTCTTTATACAAGGAATTAAAGAAATGTAATTTATTCGTAGAAAGTTTAATTTTTGTATGAGCTTCCCAAAAAAAGACTCAGGAAGGATGGCCTAACTGCCAAGCAGAAGCCATCCTGTGCTCAAAAAGGCTGTAAATAAAGCTAAAAATACATTTTATGGATCAGAGGGGATTTATCCTGGAGGAAAGTATAGGATTAGTTATAATTGCAAAGATATATGGTTGTTTTTGAAGAACAGTCCCTTGTTTAGATGAGTAAATGTGTTTCTTGCTGAAAATCTGGCTGTGTAACTTTAAGGCATGGAGTCATTCCATTACTTTTCTTAGTTCAAGCTGCTGTCAGAAAGAGCCCTTGGGAATGAATGAACAGAAAGAACCCAGTGATATTCTGAAAGGTAGAATGGCAACTGCTGATGTATATGTAGGCTAAATGAGTTATTGTTTCCCTGAGGCTTTGAAGTTAGCTATTAATCCAGTTTGCTTTGGCATCTTTGGCATTCAATCTTTTTGTAGATTACTATTTTATGTATCAGCATTGGGGCAAAAATCTCTAGAGACTCTGATAAAAGGTTGTATTTGAAATGCCTTGTTTGAGCATTGGTAGATCTGCTTTTTAATTAAATATATTTCTAAAAATGAAAATAAAGAATAACAATGCTTTTGAGTCTAATGGAAAAAATCATGTCTTCCATCCTTTGTATCATACAGCAAGTGTTTGGTGGACTAATTGGAATGCATTTTTAAACTGGCATATATGACACAGTGAGTTGGATGTAATAAAGGCCCTTAAATAATGACTTTTCTTCCCTAAAGTACAGCTAGACATGAACGAAAATGTCAAATGTCTTTCACATGAAGGAAATTAAGCCTCAAATAGGACTTGTTTTTACCTCTGCTGCTCCAGTGTTACCAGATGGATAGTTTAAATTCTTAGGATCCACTTGGGGTACAGAAAATGTAATGGCTTTATGGCTTTTCATGATATTGGACTGTCAGCCATAGATACAATTTTCTGAAGAACTTACAGCCCCCAGAGCCATAATGTGTTTTTCCATTGTCTGTCCTCAGTGGCTGAGAAGACCAAAGAGCAGGTGTCCAATGTTGGGGGAGCTGTGGTGACAGGAGTGACAGCGGTGGCCCAGAAGACAGTGGAGGGAGCAGGGAACATCGCTGCAGCCACTGGCTTGGTGAAGAAGGATCAGTTGGCCAAACAGGTTTGTTTATTTAAAGTCTTCTCCAGGTGAAGAAGTGAGCAATGAGTGGTCTCCATGAATTGAGGGGCAGATGGCATGTTTTCTGTCTGTCAGTGGTGTAAATGCAGGATGATTCGTGTTACACCAAACAAATGAACAGCAAAGAAAATGTCTGCTGTTTATAGCTTGTAATTTGAGTGAATGCAGAATTTGAGAACTTGAGTAGGATTAGGCATGAAACTTTACTGTTCTGAAATGTGCTTGCAAATTTTTATCATGGTTTAAAGTGTGATCTAGTGATGATTCTGACCTTAGCAGCCTCTAGTGGAGGCCAGCCACTGTAGGATAGCTGAATAGTTGAATGGAAAGATAACTCTTTTTCCCAAAACCTCAGGATTTAAAAGCAACCTGCTAGTGCCGAAAGGTCAAACAGCAAATCTCAGGTTTAACAGTGCAGTTTGCATCCACTGTAGCTGAAGAGCAGAAGGGTTTGTGTACCAATCTGCTGACTGGTTAGACACACTACATCTAAAGCCAGGATGTTCCTGGAGAGTCACAATCTTCCATTAGTACAGTGACTCTATCTCAAGAATGCCTCCAAATATTTTGAAATCTTCAGATAAAATGTGCTCTAGCTCATCCTGTAAGACATTCTGCAGGTATTTTTAGTCCAGCACCAAGGTGAGCATAAGTATTTGCACAACATGAAGTGTTACTACCCTTTTGTTGCTGATACACTGTAGTTATGTTCTTCCACTTACTGTAGTGGTGACCCCAGCTGGTGGGAACGATGCTTTCAAAATTTGTATAGTGTTGTTTGGAGACGAAAATAACCCAGAAGAGACAAACACCTCCCTTTGTGCTGTTTTCTGTATGAATACTTAAGAGTTAGAAAAAATAGGATTAGGAAGGATATTTAGTATTTGCACAAAGATATTGGTGTCATGGACTGTGCATGAAGTTCTATTGTGCATGTGATTTCCAGTTAGTGTCCAAAGGAACAGTTAATTGAATCCTTAAAAACTTTTTGTTTTATCCTTGCCTGTTACTGAAGTGTATTCCTGTCTGACAAATCCTACTGGTGCTTTAGTATGGGGAGCAAAAAGGGTATTATATTGTGGTAGGCATTCATTTCACCGTGGTGGATTGTTCTTGAAAGGATCTTACAAGCAGTTTTATTCTCTTTCAAAGCAGCTTTCCTTGGGGGTTTTTTTAGTCAGCTGTAAGTAAAATGTTGTTTTTGATGTGGGCATGGTCCTTTGTAAAAGCTGTGTTGAAGATTTGCAAAATCGAGTATCCAATGAACTGCCAAGGGATATTGGAGGTTGGCATGGCCACAGTATTCTATGTCCTTAGTTTCTGCTAAAGCTCTTTCCTAATTTTGTGCTGAGAGTATTAATTTCTGTTTGTAGCTCTTCAAACTCAGTGTAATAAGGATCATCATTGCAGTAATGCAGTTACCTACTTTAGTATTGGCCATAGCTAATATTTTTATGTCAATATACATATAGACATCCTTAAAAAGTGTAAAGCAAATGTCTTCTGATTTTCATTTAAATCTGTTCTGTATATTAAGCTTAAATATAAGTCATGATGGCTGTAACAGAATAAAATCACGTCTGTGAAATGAAAGAACATCCATAATGTACATGCATATTTTTCCACAGCCGTATAGATAGCAACATTATTCTGAACTGGTGCTTTGTCCCTTGGATATGTAAAACCATTCATTTGATTCTTGATACCAATATCTTTAGACTGATATTCTCAGTCATCTCTGCAGTATGGCTTCGTAGCTCATTAGTATCTCTAACTCCTAGTGGTCTGCCTTAGATCTCTGTCTCTTTCTGGTTTTGCAAGGGATGAGTAGTCATTTCAAAAAACATTAATATCAAAATAGAATCATGTTAAGGTATTTTAACAACTAGTGGGTTTGCATTCCTGTGTGGCTCAGAGGCACATGAGATTTTTGCTTGGATTTTCCAGGTAAAGTGGCAATTGGGTAGACCAGGTGTGGATACCCAGAATATTGGTGGGACACAGGTCCCTTGTAGAGAACAGGGCAAGGCTTTCTGAAATAACAGAAGGTGTCAACCAGACATGCAGTGAAAGTATCATTGTAACTTTGTGTTTTATCTCCGTAAGGTTATGTGACTTCAGGCTATGATATAGCTAGTCTAGTCTAAACTGGGAATAAGAGACCATGGTTAGCAAACTCATTCCCTGAGTTTCAGCGTGGCAAGCCAATTGCTTTTGACAGGTTATTCTTCCTACGGACATCTATTTGGAGTTGTCCTGAAGCAAACGGCTGTGTATCTCATGTGCAAGATGAACACTTTGCTTGCTTACACAGAGTAAGTCATTTGATTTAACAGGGAATTGCAAATGTAGCATAAAACTGAAAGCAGATAAAACCATGATTACAGGAATTACAGGCTGTTTTTCCAGAGGGCTGAAAGGTGTAAGCCAATAATTTGTTATTTTTAGTTGGCTTCTAACCCTGTGACAGATTATGTCTTCCAGTTCACATGGACCCATGTCATCTAGTTCAAATTCTCCAACTGAATGTAGCAAACAGTGATTCCTGAGGTCCCTTCCAACCTGAGTTATTCATTCCTGAGGTCCCTTCCAACCTGAGTTATTCTTTGAAGTGCTATAAACTCAACCTCTATGCGACTAAAAGCGTTTGCATATTTGCCATCTATTACAACATCAGGTACTGTGCAATAAATATAGAATCATAGAATCTCAAGTTGAAAGGGACTCATATATCATGAAGTACAACTCCCTGCTCCTTGCAGGGACTAGCTGCTTCCAAACATGTTTCTGGAAGCCCCCTGAACTATTGGTCATTGCTGGAATCTGCTACTAGGGATGTGCTTGCCTGTGTGAAAGCCTGCAGTCTTGTGTGGTGACTGGCATTTTTCTTTTGCCATGATGTAAGTCTGGTTTTGACTTTCCACTAATTGAAAACACTTGTTTCTTTACCCGTGTATACAATACTTACGCAAAGGAACTACTAAGCAAGTTCTTGTTAAAATGATTTCTTGAGAAGTTTGTCCAAACTTACCTAGTGAAGCCTTTAATATTGAAGTGTTCTGTAGCATGAAGCACAGGCTTAACCATCCAGCTGAGGCCAGGCTGGAGGGCTGCTGTCACACCACACTGTCGCCTACCTGCCCTGCAGCTGGTGTAAGCAGGCAGTGCAGAGTGACAGCTGAGATTAGTGAGAGACAGGGATGACTCGACAGTGCCCATCTGAGAGCTGCCCAGGGGATTTCTGCTTTGGCAGAAACTCACTGCTTAACACAGCACAGGTAGTAGGCTTGAATTAGTTATAAAAGGGCTAATGTGCTGCAAGTAGAATTTAATAAATGACAAAACATTTGTTCTGTGCCTGTGCATGTTTTATTTCTGTGTACAGTCTGAGTGTGCTTCTAAATAAATGAAGTTTAAAAACAAAAAAAGGAAAGTCATTGGTGATAGCATTTCATGTAGAGGTGAAAATGTTTTGTTTTGGTTTTTTTTCCGGAGTTAAGAAAGCTGTAAAATCCAAAGGATTTTACAATTTGAATATTCTGTTTTCAACTCAGCATGAATGTATGCATCCAAATAGCATGGAGGGGCACTATATTGTGTAATACTGCCTGAGAACAAAACAGGGACTACAAATTTTGTTGTTTTCAGATAGGTAATTAACAAATTCAAGTTCTTAACCTCACTTATGGCATTTGGTTCCCTAGCATCTCAAGCATAAAACAGTTGGTAAGTTCTGTGCTTTCTGCAGTGGGTAATTTTATTTATACTGTTCTACCATCAAAATCCCCAGTCAAGCTAAAACCTCACAGTTCTCTGGAGACCTTGTCAGTAATATAGTCAGATGGATTTCATGTGTTGTAAATTTTACTGGAGTAAATAGAATAGAAATAGTAGGCCTCGCCCTTACCATATTTGGGATCTATATGATCTGTATGATGGGGTTTTTTTGGTATCTGTAATGTGCTAAATCCGTTTTCTTTCTAGTGTCTCTTAATTTAACACTTTTGCAGTAATTAGTACTGCAAACACAAACATAAAACTATAGCAGCACATAACATGTAGATAGGTAATATACTTACAGAGTGGGTAATACAGTTCATTGGTTTAATTACAAAGCTTTCAGAGAAAAAGGCTGATTGCCTATTTAGGCATTAGGCATTTTCTTCTATAGGAAATATTATTTAACTAATTTTAACTAATTGCATTTTATGTCAATATAGAAGAATGAAAGCAATGGCAAGTTTGCTGTATCTCCCTGTCCCCACCCCTGCATTTCCTGGTCCTCCTTAGAATTTGAACTTTGTCATAGCATAAACATTTAGTGCAGTGGATCCCAGGCGTAGAGTATTTCTTGTCTTATTAATTTTCTTGGCCGGAATAGCTAGTCTTACGAACTATCAACATTTTCCTTGGACCATTATACGTTGTTTAGAGCCAGGGTGAATCCACTTTGGGGAATCACCATAACCAAATACACAAGTATGTAGGAGCCTTTAAATCTTTGAAAGAGATACACAGTGTATGTGTTATTGCTGAGAATAAAGACATGATGAAACACTTTTTGATGAGATGAGAGCAACTCAGTTTTGATTAAGATACCAAGCATTACAGTGTACTCCAGCCAGCTATTATTTGTTCATTTGGGAAACCTTACTAGTAGAAGGAATGCAAACCCTCTGAAAATTTGTCTTTCAGTGTCAGAGTGAAGGTTTCTTTTTGCTTTATTTAATACTGATTTTTTTTTTTTAAATGCGATACCTCTTTTTTCAAAGATTTATGATTTGTCTTCTTGCAAACTAAGATTCCTAGAGTTCCTAAAGAAGTTTTGATTACCACCTGTAGTTGAAAAAAACCCCAAAAAGTTGAATATGAAATCTTTAGGTTTTGTAATTTACATTTTGAAATTTAAAAATGCATAGATCAGTTTAGAAACCCTTCTATAGAAATAACCACAAACTTAGGATTGGCATTTGGCTTATACTGAAGTTATCTTGGCTATCAGTGCCAAAAGTTTGAATACCAACACTGGAGTCCCTAACACTGTTTTAGTGTTCTTGCTACTGCATAAAATATCCCTACCTTAGTAGTTGAAAAAGCTCCAACAGACATTTTCTCATTTTGTCTCTTTTTCTCTTTTGAGATCTATTTAGTGTATTTTATTTCCTGCTGTGCCATGATACTGACAAGCCACATGGAAATTTTTTGAAACTTTTATATCTCATTTTTTAATGTACTTTTTTTTGTAAATGCGATTCCAGAAATAGGTCTAATCATGGCAAAATTTGGATTTAGGTGGAACCATGTATGTTGATAGAATATGAGTATGTCCTGGTTTTCTGACCATCTTTACATTGTGTATACTGTACAGCATGCTTGACTGTTGAAGGATCACAGCTCTCCATCTTCTTTCCAGTGTGTAGATGAATCAATTAATCTTGAAAAACTTATCTCAAAAACGCAAAGGAAAAGTTATGGATCAAAGATATCCAATTTCCCTATTCAGAAAGAGAATTGGGGAGTTTTTCCACCTTTGCATTATATTTTATGCAATTAGCCAGCTATGTCTTGAAAGGTTAATAAACCCCAACTAAATGCAGGACAGTAAGTGCAAGTTATATGAGACTTAAACTGTTGTTCTTTAGTTGGAATAAGCAGGTTTATTCATCTCTCATAGCACTTAGTATGAGCAAAACATCTAGCCTTGAATTAAGCAAAGAAACTTCAATAAGATGTTGATGTGCCAAACACAGAAAAAGCCTCCACCCAATTAACTTCTGGAGTTGATGCTTTTCTGTAGATGCTGTAGAGCAAGCAGGCTGCAGGGGTTCAGCAACATCTAATCCCTCCTCAGCTACTTCTTGCTGTTTATGACTCTAATAAAAAGTCACAGTAGAGAATGGATAAGGTTTTGAATTAATGTATGTAATCTAGATCCCTAGCAAGCCTGGCAGGCAGCCATAGGTTTAAGCCTCTACACTTGAGCCAAGCAGTACCAGTTTCTGCCTTGCTGTGCAATGGGGAAGGCTGGGATTTCTGAGTGTTCAGAGTGGGCCTGACTATGGTTCTGGTGTGATGCTCTTGTCTGGCCTGTGGGAGCAATTACAGCAGTTTGGAGATCATAGAATCACAGAATGGATGAGGTTAGAAGGGACCTTAAAGATCATCTGGTTCCAACCCCCCTACTGTGGGCAGAGACACCTTTCACCAGACCAGGTTGCTCAGAGCCCCATCCAACATGGCCTTGAAAGCTTGCACAGTGTGGTTTGTGGTAGAATAACTAGCAGACAGTCAGTCTTCCTCGAGGAAACCAAAGTGTTTTAGGTGATGTATAGGAGAAGGCCTGCTCAGGCAGTCACAACTGAACATCATCAGATAACACTTGCTTTCAAATTTCTATTTAAATCATAATGTTTAGAGCATATATTTTGAGGTAGGATTTTCTTTTTCCCTTATGGTTTTATTTCTTGATCATAATGTATGATTGACTGCTGCAAAACAAAAAGGATATTTAACAACTATTAGTGATATTTCCTTTTTTAGTATATGTAGATGGATTGAGAGTGGAAGAATGAGGGATAGATTCTCTGTTAGGGGATCAACATTGCTCAGGACTGAATCACAGAAGGCCCTTTTAAGAGAAAGCCTCTGTTAGCTGTTTCTTAAAATTCATGAAGGAAGTGGGACTGTCAGTGAACTGACATATCACTTTGATTGTGGTACAGCTGGGCTGATTTATTTTGGTAGGGCTTTTCTTACTGAACTCAGAATTAATGATGGTGTATTCTCTTAAAACATCTGTAACAAATCAGTTCTGTAAAGCTAATCCATATTCTTGAAACAGGAAACTATATAAATCATAAGGCACCCATAGGTAGGTGATATTAAAGTTTTGAATCTGCTTTATGTACACAGTCAAATCTCCTCCTCATAACAGTGCATGTATTTTTTTGATGGGAAAGCTCACGGATCATCTGGGTTGTATAGAGGTATGACTGTCAGTAGACTTGTGAAATTGTGCTACAGTTCTGTATGAATGCTCTGTATCAGAATGAGAGTGGCTTTGATTCTGTGATTTGAATTTATTTTGCAAGCAAATTTCAATTACAGTTGAATCCACTTAATGCAGTTTCATTAATACAGTTCTGTTTTCTTTTTCTGTTTCCACATGGGCAAGTGTCACATTATGTAGCTTAGTATATGTTGATCCTGCGTAATGGCACTGTGAAGAATAGTACAGAGTGCTTGAAGCAGACTCTAATGTTTACAAGCAGTTTGATTTGATGAAATGTGCTAATGATGGCCACAGAAGATAGGTTAGTAAATAGGAAGGGCAGAGAGGTCACAAAGCCAGCAAGGAAATACCATATTTTTCTTCCACCTTCATTTTGTTTTATAAGATGTTCTTACCTGTCACTTCCTTCTCGGCAGGTGTGTGCATGTTCTGGTAGCACTTCTGGATATGAGTAGATTAATTTTATTTCACTTTGAACACCACCATTTGAAATAATTAAAATTAGGATGGGCAAGATAGAAATGAATATGGACAGAAAATAACAATAATTGCAGGGGGCGGGGAGGGGGTGGGAAACAGCAAAAGATCAGTGATTCCAGATAGGAGTGCTAGAGTTTCTGTGTTTGTTGGAGAGCTGGTAGGATTTTGGTAGCCTAACTTGTGCTTGGCCTTCCTGCTGTGGGACGTGTTGTCTCAGAAGGCAGAATAGCAGTATTTGAAAGAAGACCATGTTCTCTCTGTCAGAGCATTTCTATGCATTCACATCTGTGACTTAAGCAGAACTTGAGGGAAAAACACTTGTGTGGTGTTATCAAAATATCCTGGAGGTTATTGCTCTTCATTAATTCAGGAACAAATATCAATTTAATGTAAAGGTCCTGCAAGTTTTCCTGGTTTCCTAATGGCTTTCATGCTGTGAGATAACATTTTAGTGCAGACTGATGTTCAGGGTCTACCTGCTGCCTTCAATACTTCTGACTGTAGTGTATTCCTAATTAGCTGTGGAGAAACTGACTTAAGGAGCTTTGGGGTGGCAACATATTCTTCTTTGTTTTCTAGCAATTGCTCAACCACAGATTTAATTCTGACCCCAGAGAAATGAAGTACCCCCATCTTAAACTGAATATGCTGATCTCCCTTGTCCAAGAACAAGAAGTTTTTGCCAGCTGATAGAAAGATGAATGCATTCTCCATTGGGAATTGTTCATGTCACGATAATGAGATAATATTTGTAATATCTACAAACAGCAGAACACAGTTTTTCATTTTTTTTCTTTAACTTGTGAGGGAGAAGCAAAAGATGGTCCCTGTCCTTTTATCAGGAGACTGCCTTTTACATTTATTATAAGACTTCGCTTTTCTGTAGTCTGCTCTATTTCATCCCTCTTTTTTACTCTGGTCTCTCTTTCACCTCCCATATCCTCCATCTCCAGTTACCATTCTAACCAACCTAATATGCCCCCATGGCACATTCTAGGCTGCTCTGAGACTGTATATATGACCATTGCATTATGGGATTCTCTCAGGCTGGCTCTGGGACCGGTTCTTGTTTTGTAGTGCTCCAATCTTTCCTGTGCATCTATCTGTGGGTTTTTGTGCAGTACTCATAGAAATGATTTTTTTTTTCTGCTCTAAATAGTTGCCAACCCAATGTTAAATATTCAGGAAGGTGCTACTTGCTGAGAGGAATACTTGTAAGTTTGTTTGGGGATGATTCATATTCATGCCAACTATTCCTGTTCTTGCCCACTGTTGTGTAAAAGATTCGGCTGCTTCAGTTGGGAAATAGTTTTATGTAACGCATGATAGTTGGGCAGACTTAATAGTGGCGTTTTTGTGCAACTTGAGGTAGAGGCTTTATAAGCTTACAAACGTTACCAGGTTACCATAACTGCCTCATTAGCATCAGCTGCTATGTTTCAGTACTCCTTTGCTGCCAGGATGGAGTATGTAAGCCTTGGATGGTGAGGAGCTTAAATGTGATTCCTTCAGTGCCTATCTGGAAGTCATTATCTTCAGAGGATTTGTGATGGTAGCTGGTGTGACTTGCTGATGTCGAAAAAGCCAAACACTGCAGCTGGCAGCTTTTTTTTAGCTAGCAGTGAAAGTTTATGGTGTTGAAATGACATTTTGGCAAAGCAGCCTTTGTCCCTGTTTGCTAGTCTATTCAGCAAAACTGCAGTGGTGTGCTTAATAGGCATGAGTAGCAAATTGGGGTTCTGGATTGAAGTGATGATGAGGGTTGTATAAACTTCAAGGACTGAAGTGTGAAGTAAATACCTTTCTGTGGAGAAATAGATTAATCTGTATTTTCAGAATGTCAGTCCTGTGTCAGCTCCCAAAAAAACCCAAAACCCGGTAGGTTAAGAGGCAGAGGGAGGATGAAAGCAATAAGGTGGGATGCTTTTATTAGGACTACATAGTTACTGGCAGTGTTGTCATTACTATTAGTAGAAAGGAATTTATATCTGAATACTTGTGTTGATCAGCAAATACCAGTGGCATATGGTATACAGCGTTTTGGTTGCTATTTTGACCACTGATAAAACATCCTAAAGAAACTATCGAATAATAGATAAAAGCTTGTACATAGCCTGTGGATGTCTGGGACTCCTTCAAAGCTGCCAGCACATAAGAGATGACCCATCTTTTCTACAGTAAACTGTTACCAAACTTTTGGGCTCTCACCCGCTTTCAACTGTGTTAAATTTGTTCCTTAGAGGAACTTAATTGGCCTGCATAATTTTTCAGTTTTTAAGTTACTTGTCTCGGAGTGTTTCATGATGTATGTGGACACTGGAATTTGGTACTGCAGAAAGCTACACTGAATGTCTCAGAAATATCTCTGAAAATCTAGATTGCAAATGTCTTTTTTGCCAGTCTAATGCAAAATATTCCCTGTGAGGAAACTGGAGGTGTAAGCTGCTAAAGTTGTCCTCCAAAAAACCATGTGTTTTGCAAGAGTGAAGCAGGCAGAGAGTCTGATTCTGAAATGTATTGGACTTATTGATTGCCCTCCAACTTTTTGGTGTTAGCTTTCAGAGCTGTTCCGTGTGCTTTATTAGCACATGCCCAGGAGTTCTGCCAGGCTTGGGTCAGAAAAGTCAAAATGAAGCTGAAGATGATGAGATGCAGCCAGTAAAGAACTTCTGCTGTGCTTAGCAGGTTAGCCATGAGCAGAAAGAGGAGCTGTCTTACTGCCTCTCCTTCAGAAGCACATAAAACAATGTTTGTGCCTTTGAAGCTGTTTAATCCCTCTGTCCCACCTCCCACTCCATCCTGTGTCAGCCATGCATATTTCTGCTCTGAGGCTGTGGGACAAAGCAAAGGCTCTAGGCTTTTTTGGCTGACCTTTGCTGTACCTTTTCATTGTGTAATGTAATTCTTTCTTCTTGTGCTATTATATGTAAGGAAGATATGAGGATTTTTAGTTTTTTCTTACTAATTCCCTGTGATGGTTTCAGGGCCCAAAGGGTTCACTGTGGTCTAAACGGACATGCATTACACTGGACCTGTGTGAAAAATTCAATTAGGGTGCCAGGGTCAGTGTCACTCATAAGAAGTGTCTTCTTATCCATAGAGACAGTATTTCTAATAGGGAGTGTTTGAGCTGAAAAGGGGAAGTAGTGGTTGAAACAAACTGTCACATCTAGAGAAAACTATTTTTACAGCTACTAATGCCGAATATGCTTGGGGAAGGAAATTACAAGGGCAACTGAGCTGGGTTAGAAGCATTTTTAAGACTTGCAGCTTCTCTTGATTTTATGTGAGCCTCTAGGAAGGAGGCTGGAAGCTGTAAAACCTGTTAGCAACTCTCGTATTGAGAACTGACTATGAGCCTCTGATTGCTTCTATTGTGAAGCGTTTGTAATTAATTAAGCTAATAATTTATAACAAGGTAATACTTTAAAGGTGTTGAAATGTGTGGTTTAACTCTAAGGATGTAAGCATTGCTGGCCAGTTTGGTAAAATTTATATCCCTAATGCAGTTTATAGATGATAATGTGTGCATGAAGCACTTATGCTTTGCCTAATGAATATACTTATGTCAATTAAAAATAATAACATTACACTGGTGGCATCCAACACTTCAGTTCATTACTGAACGCCCAGCATATCTTAGGCATGTAAGAACTGCACTCAAAGATGCTTGTTTAACTCCTGTCTGATTTAGCTAATACTTCATGCAGTTGATCTGAACAAATGATTCTTTTCAGATTCCTAGTAGCATCAGTTTTGGTGACTGGGTCCTTTTTAATTTGGTGTATGCGATATATCATCTTAGAAATCCCTCAGGATATAACTGACTGAGTTCAGATAGACATACTGTATGTAAATGGTTTTGTAGAGAAAGGTCAGAGATCAAACAGAACTGGAGGCTGAATGTATTTCTCTCTCTGGAGAAAATTAGTCTAACAGGTCAAAAGTGAAGTCACTGGCAAGGGGATGTAAATATGAATGTGTTTTCACAGAGATCTT
This sequence comes from Margarornis squamiger, assembly GCA_035222235.1. NCBI lineage: Eukaryota > Metazoa > Chordata > Aves > Passeriformes > Furnariidae > Margarornis > Margarornis squamiger. The sequence continues at coordinate 19,139,260 of JAWWTY010000123.1, read as the reverse complement.
GGAAGGAAGATTTCCCCTCTCCTTCTCGTCTGTACCATGGTCTTAGAAATTTTTCTGAAGTGCATTCATTGTGTTTGATGGTGTTGGACCTATGCATTTAAGCAGCTAAATGCTCTTTGTGGTCCACAGCATGGAGACAAGCTATGTACTGCCCTGTTATGAGCATGCATTTGCATAGCAGAAATTTAAAAGACAGGAGGGATTTGTGATGGCTGTTGTGACAGAATGCAGCACAGGGTTGTCAGACCAACAGGTGGAAGATGAAAACTTTTACTAGGAGCCTTATGTCAGTTGTTACCTTTTGTTAGCTTGGAATTTGTAAAACAGCTTCCTGAAATGGGGATACATTTTTTCAAGCATCATAGATTCCAAATGTTGACTTTTTTTAAAGAGTAAGTAATAGCTATTCTGATGGCTTTGAAGGAAGGCATGTGTTCACATACAACTGACCTGATGTCTAAGCCACAGTGGTGAACTTGCTTTTCACAGTCATCAGCATAATGTTTCTTTCATAGTCTATTTTTGGAAGGGGTGGTGTGCTCATCCTTCACAGGAAAGGTAACAGATTTAGCAATGCTTCTTTCCACCTCCTACACACCATCTATGAGATGGAGATTTTAAGTCTTAGCTGTCTCTGCAGTTTTTTCCCTCAGCTACATTTCGGATGTATGCTTTATAATGCGTCTGGTTGGACTGCTGTAAATGCCAGCTGTTGTCCAAACTGAGAAATAGGAGAGTCTGGGAGAAGTAATGAAACCAATTTAAAAAGCAAAGCTTAGATGTTACTTTGGAATCTATTTGGAGTAATATAAACACCTCGATGACAGTTGACAGTAGCAGATTTGTTCGTTCGTCTTTTCCCGGCTTCTGTCTTCCTGAGCTCAGTTGTGTGCCTCTAGATTATGTGTGGTACATAATGGTAAGGAAAGCAACTAAACGGAAGCCTTTCCTGGCCTCCAGAAGGAGAATCAGGCGTGGCGATTCATCTTACTATGCAGGCCATGGGAAGAGAACATGGAGAACTATCAGTTGTACTTGAACTAAAATGGCTAATTGTAGCTGGTCAAGGTGTTGTCTCCAGCTCAGGTGTTCTGCAGACCCTTAAGGACATTCAGTTACTTCAAGTTTTATCTGTTCATCTTGAATTTAAAGTTGGCCTAAGAAAACAGTAACTGTTTTGACCTGGAGAGATGTTGCCAAACCCAACTCTTCCCTGCATCCTCTAGTTAGCAAAAGTCTCTTCATGGAGACAAAACCAATGGAGGGAGTGAGTTGGATTCAGGAAGGATGGAAAGACTGGGTATAAGATATCTGATATCAGGAATCAGAGGGAGGAAGAAAGAGTGGTCATGTATGAGAGAAGGCAGTTCTTGTATTCTTCTAACATTCAAGCACCATGAGGCAAACCCTTAATCCTGTTTTCTTGGGGTATGGGATGCTGGCACAGAATTCCCTCTCCAGAAATCTGTTTCTGCTGCTGGGAAGAGGGAAGAAGGGCTCAACCATAGCCAATGTGCAATGGATTCTATCTTTCTCTTACACCCAGCTGCTCATTTTTTTTGCCAGAAAAATAGTGGCTTGGAAGTTTAGGTGCCCTGGAATTTGAATATTTTAGCCTCATGTTCTGCCTTTTTTGGTGAACATCAGTAATGAACATGAATCCTATGGGAGGAAGACATTGCATTTCAGATTCTTTTTTTATAATTATTCTGTATCAGTCCTAATGTTGATCTCTTTGATAATTGCCAGGAAACTTATTTGGAGTGGAACTTGATGAGTGCTGACTGGTTTTGAATATCGCATCCTAGCACTTGCAACTGGAGTTTCTGCATATTCTGCTTTAGTTTAGAAAATCAGGGCTTGTGAGTGATTGTTTTTCAGGGAGACAGAGTCAGCTGAGATTTCAAATTGTCTGAAAGTACTTGTACCGAGTCCATCCTGTCATGTCCTCCTCTTCTGCTTTCCTGTTCCACCTGACAATGCCTGAGGCATATTTTGAGCTGTGTGCAAACCATCACACCAGCCCAAGTGTTTCTAGATTCCATATTTTGACATCTCACTAGCTCACCTAATTAGTACCCCTTACCCCCAGGAGAAAGAAAGTTATCTGAACTGATCAGATTCTGAGGATCTTGTGTTTGAATGGGGTTTTATGCATGAAAGGAGAAAAGGAATTTTCAAAGATTATTGAGTGTAAGAAAAATATTACAGCCATGTGCTTTTAATTGTCCAGGATTTAAATTAAAAAATCTAAATACCTGCTAAAATGTCCAGTGAGTTAAAATCTGTCCTTACTGGGCCTTAGTTCCATCTCTCTCACTCTATGTCCTGTGGAGGAGACACGTCCTTTTGGTTTACATAGCATGCACAGTGTTTGACCAGCTATTTCATCAGTCTAGTATGACATCATATTGTGCCATCACAGTATCATCACAGAATGGCTTGGGTTGGGAGAGACCTTAAAAATCACCTAGTTTCAACCCCTCTGCCATTATCCAACCTCCCTGCCATTATCTTCTCTGCTCCTTTGTCATGATCTCTGTAGCTGCCCTGAGGAAGTAAAGATGATCACCTCCTATTGGAAGACACTAATCTCCCCTTTACCAGGGTGGCAAGGGGGCTCACTGTCCATCACTGGGTATGATGCTGACACTCAAAGGAAATGCCAATAATTTCAGCAAAGTGTAAAGAATTTACACAAGGTGTTTGTTATGTGCATGCCAGAGTTGCAATCACTTCCTGCCCCTGACCTCCCAGGTGGACTGCTAGGGGATCAGAACTGGATTGTTGCTTTCCTGCTTTTCATATAAATCATCAATGTACAATTCAAGCTAGTCTTTTTATTACCTTAATGCTCGGCTTCATTTCTGTAAATCCGTTGAAAGCTATCTTGCTTGCCCATGTGTAAACAGGTACAAGATTTTTATCCAGTGGCTATGCAGGAGAAACTGAAGGAATAGTTTGGCTAGAAACATGTTTATTAAAATATAGTGAAATAAGAGCCCAGGGTGACTTTTGGGTTTTTCTTCACACTTAGCTGAGTATCTGGCATTCAGGGGAAAAACACAACTGTCATAGCATTTACCAAACATTCTTTAGAAGGAAGAAAACTTGAAATAATTTGTATTTTTTGTTTTGACATGAACTGTCCACTGCTTGCAAAAATCACTTCAATGTAGCTGTTAAAATCATGACTGTGTTTCAAGCTACTGTATGTAGTGTATTTATGAAGAGTTTTTGTGTTACAATATCTCATCTGTTATTGTAAGACTGTCATGTAATTTCAGATGTGATATCTGAGATGCATTGGATTGTTCTGGGGTTTTTTTAATCTCTTCTGAAGGAGCGGGAGGAATTTGGCTGGCTCATTCCCAGACATTGTGGCCTGTCTTTGAAAACACCCAAATATGTGTTGCTCACTGGCTCTTTGTTAGAAGAACACATCCTGCTTGGACAAAATGCCATTCTGCACATGGCCACCATTTGGGACTAATTTGAGAAGTGGGGGCAAAGAAGTGCAGAAATACCTGTTATCTTTCCATAAGAGGAGCTGTCTTCCTCACAGTGAGGCATTGCATGAAGTTCCCTCACTTATTTGGGAATAAGTAGCTAACAGAGGTTTAGAAGGCCTGCTCGTAGGATCCAAGCTATGCAAGTTTAGGAGTGAGAAAGCCAGACTAAGAAGCTCCTCTTTTGACTGAAGAATTGAATTATTTGTCTCCAGAGGCACTGCTTGCTTCACTTCCAGAATCAAAGGACAAGAGACCAGAGTCCAATGCTTGCATGCTCTGTGGAGAAGCCCTGGAAAGACTAGGGGTATGCATGAGAATCATTTCACAGAAAAAACAGGCTGGTGCTTGAGTGCCTGCTTCTCATCATCATCATCTTACTTCAGGAGTGTTAAGCAGACTCAAGTGCTTTAATACATTAATGTTAAAGCTCACAGTGCATAAAGGGTAAAACTCTTCTATTTTTCAGCCACTCAGTAGTGCTTTGTTGAGCAGGTAAACTGAATTGCAGTCAGCGGGGCTGCTCAGGAATATGGAATAGTTTCAGCATTTGACAGGAGATTGCAGGAAAAACAAGCAGTAGTGAATGGCATATTGATAACAAAATAAAGTGCATCCACAGGTGTGTATATAAGTGATGAGGGAGACTTCTAGAATATTTTAACAATTATGGTATATGATTTTTTAGTTTTTCTGATTAATAGGCTTTTTCAGTCATATCTTCAAGTATACTGACTACAAAGAGTATATAGTTTCATTAAGGAAAGTCAGCCCTTCGGTACTTCCATACTTGTTTTTTTGGACTCTTTATTCAGAACAGTTGTGATTCATTTCTGTTTAGCTTTTGCTGTTGGAGCAGTGCATGCTGCAGTGTTCAAATTTGTGTTAGTGATCTCAACCATCTGATATGTTGTATATGAGAGAGAAATTATAGTAATTGTCCTTGACAAAACAAAACAAACAAACAAACAAAAAAAAACCCTGAGAGTTTTGCCACCATGCATGATTGAATAATGATTAAAGAAGTCTCTAGAGGGTGGAAATAAATGGGATGTGTAATTTTTCTGGCTTTAAAATGTGACATGACAACATTTTGTTCTTCTTTGTTCCTTTTACTGTTCTTGCATAGCATCTGGAGTGTTGTCTTCTCTACTGTGGGGGGTCAGCATAAGTCTGGGCATCTGGGCAGATGCTCTTCCAGAGACATCAAGCTGTAGGTGGATAACATCCAAATAGTACAGAGCAGCAAATAACATCATATTCTTACCATGCAAAATTGGGGTCTGTTAAATTCATCCCTGATTCCCATTTGATACATGTCTTTGGCTGGATGAAGAAGGGCTCTTATGAGCCTGTCAGCTGTCAGTTCTGTCTTCTACTATTGTTTCTTTGATCAGCCTGGTATGTCTTCTAGATCGGCAAGGTTTTAAAGAAACTAGAATTTATTAAGGACAAGAGGGTAAGGCTGGTACAGTGGCAGCTAGTAGCAATTAAGTTTTCTTACTTCATTTGACAGTTTTTATCTTCCTGTTTGTTCAGCCACCTCAGCATGTCCTGACACTCCTTGAGGTGAGTACAGCAAAGAAGGATGAGGCAACACAGGAAGGGATGATGTTGTCAGTCAAACCTACCCAACAGAAAACGTGTTCCATTTTCTTGGTGTTTGCTTTCTATTCTGCTTTCTGTTCAAGATTTTTCCAGTCTTTGAGGTACTTAATTATGCCATATAAATAGTTTTGTTTTTCAAGAGCGTGCAGATCGAACATCCGAGAACCTGAGGTAATTTGATGCATGGCTGTATTTCTTCCCAAATGATTTATTCCACTTCTTGATCATCATTACTAATATAATTGTGATATTAGTAAAAAGATTAGGAAGTACAAAAGCCAGGAAGCAGGATGTTCTTGTCAGAAGGAAACTGGTTCTTTAGCTGTAAATGTCCAAAATAATGTTCAGTCAAGTATTGCACGGAAGTGCTTTACAATTAAAAAAAAATAGCACAGATGTTAGTCATGCTGTTGGTCAGATCAGCCAGATTGTCATGTGTTTGCTTTCCTGAAGTACTATTGTATCAATGTGCATTTAGTCTCATGTATGTGTCATGGTGAGTGATGGAACATACTGCCTTTTAACTTTTACCCTTATGGAATACCAGCACATTTCATACTCTGTACACAGACTTTTTTACTCTGAGGTAAATAGTAATAATTTAGAACTATCCTGTCCTTTCTTCTACTGCTTCTCCTCCACCTTTCCCAACCCAAGCAGTTTGGTTCTTCATTGCCATAGTCTCTGAAATACAGTAAGCTATTAGAGTCTTCTTCAGACTGCCAGAGAAGCAGACTATTACTGCAAGGTGATGGGAGTTTTTGATTTGATACAAGATAGTGATCACAAGCTGGTGACCTTTGAGTTTTCAGGCAGTACTTTATGAGGACAGAGTGGTAGAACACCATATATCCAGTCCTTGTCCTTCATGTCCATAACTGCAAAGAAAGGCGTTTAGGTGGAAATGGAACAAAGGGAATTTTGTGGCTCCTGTGGAGTTTGGATTATTTGAAATTTTTTTCTTATTATTGGTAACGCTCAACGATGGAGGCACATTTACAACAGGGAGATGTTTCGGAAGAATAAACCTGCAGCCGTTAAAATATCAGTGAGATGTGTGTGAAGTTTCACAGCAAAGTAATTACACTTTTAATTTCAGGGAAAGAATTTTGCCTTGCTTATTTTTGCCATACCTTCTAGTGCATACTAATTCTTTCTTCCTTGTGATTTAAGTGTTATTTTAGTACTTGGGCTGTACTTGAATTGTTTCCTACCAAATCACATATGCAGTGGCATGAGATGTGATAGCAGTACCATTCTGTGCATGTTTTTCTTGACAATGTCTTTCTTCTGTGTCACACTATTTAGACAGGGTTGGCTCAAGTGCCACATACAAATGTCTATTTCTGTTTGAGAAAAGAGATGGGAAACTGAATTAAGTGTTCAGTGGCAGTTATTATTTAAAGATCCTGTTAAAAAGTATATATTCAGTCAACCTGAACTGGCAACACTGAGCTCATATGTGATTTGCTTTGGTCAGTCCAGACACAGTAGATACAGGTGCTGCAGAAACAACTGGATTTGCATGGCCGTACTCCACTTTAGAAGATGGTGAGCACCATGACTCCTAGTCAGTCTCTCAGCATTGACTGCATTGCCTTCAAGACTAATTCTTGTGGAGAGTGAATCCCTTCAGCTCTCGCATGGCTGGGGAGGAAGATGCTTTCTGCCTTAGTGGATTGCAGTGAGGGGGGATGCACTCAGGCCAGTGTTGGCCTGAAGTTGGTTTGTTGATACTTTTTTTCCCTACTTTAAAGCCTGGACCAGACTCCTAAAAAACTCATTCCCCACTCACAGGACTTGTCCTCTAAGCAGCCACAGTGCTTTCCTCTAAGTGTAAGTCGGGTACAGCAGGTTTTTTTAGTAATCTTTGGGTGAAGACCCCCTATAATGGTTGTCTCAAGTCACACTGTATCCAGAAGCATGTAGTTGGATGGATGGAGGAATACACCTCTTTGTAGCTATATTGCTTTTTTGCTTTGGGATTTATTTGTATTTTATCCAGGGGAAAAAAAGTGACAGAAATGTAGCTCACTAGAATAGAATGCTCAAACATTTCAACTGACAAAAATCATTAGTCCTTACACTCTGAAAAGCATGTGGATTATTTCAAAGAACTTAAAAGCGAAATGTCGCTTTTCATCTTCAGAACAGATGCTTCTAATCTGTTGAAAATGCAAGGCAGGAAGCTTGAATTTCTCTTGCTGTTTGAGAAGCAGAAGAGTATAAGCTACATTAATTAGTCCTATTGGTAATGTTGATGTCAGAGGTGCTAACCCGAACTAGTGAATTGTCTGCCAAATGTGGACACGTAAGCATTGATTCACTGCCTCAGTATTGATTTAGGCACCTAAAGGTAGCGTTTAAGTGGCTTATTGGAACATCCTCTGGAGCTCTACCAGCAACTATTTACACTGGTTAATATACGCCAGCACTCCTAAAGCATTTTAGAAACTGTGCTGTCAACAGTTTCTGAACACTGAAAGAAATCTTAACGCCATCTGTCTAGTCAGGCATAGCCCAGCCCTGATGAATTGCTTGTCCTCTTAAATTTAAACTAATTAAATTTTTAGTTGGGTGATGACTGTCTTCAGCTTTTTTAAGATGAAGTTTCTTATAGTAACAGGAAAACAAAGCTTGGTAGCATCTCTTTGAACAACATTTCTATTTAAAAGCTTCTAATACAAAGGCGAGGAGGAGTCGCACAGAGTGGCATGAAATTCAAATGTGGCACTGAGTTGAACTGTTCAGACTCAGAGCTGCATCTTTTGGTATTGCTGCTTCAGTGTTCCGCATTGGGCCAGATTTGCAATGTAGATTTAAATTGTTCATTGTGCTTCTTGAAATTATAACCATCACTGAAGTGCTTGAAGTTTCTTATGGTGTTAATATTTTGTTGATTTTTGGAAGAAAAAAGGTTTCGGCTTCTACACTGTCATCTGAATTCAAAGAAAATGCTTAAGTTTGGTTCGAATCAACCAGACTCAAATGGCTGGAACTTCAGTGTTCATGTATTGCCATAGTCTTACTGGTTTCTTGGGAAATGTCTAAAAATGTATGTCAGTTTGTCTGGGAATTATTCTGTGAAGTTACTGTTGGGGGGTGTTTTGTTGTTCTGTTGGTTTTTTTTTTTGTTGGTTGGCTGTTTTGGGTTTGGGGTGCTTTTGGGGGTTTTTGTTTTTTCTTTTTTGTTTTGGGGGTGGGGGGTTATGGTTTTGTTTTGCTCTGGGTTTTTGCTTGTTTATTTAGGGGGTTTTGTTTGGTCTGCTGGGTGAACCAAATCAGAGTAAAGGTACATTCAGTTAGGTATGTGGTAGCAGGCTGAGAAATCCCTCTGCCTAGAATGATGTAGCATGAGACATGTTTCATACTCAGTAAGCAACGCTATCCTGTTGCTGTAGAAGAGCACGAGATTTAACTCCTGATTATAAGCATGGAAGTCTTTCATGGGAATGGCAGCAATGAGCATTCAGTATTAAGGACATAAATAATTTTCCTCCTCAGAGAAAAAAGAAGAGAATTTTGAAACTAAGAAAAAAAAAAAAAGGCATTGGTGGATCTCCTGTAGCTTCTCTATCCTCAGCAAGGTTATTTTTCTTACTTAATGATGGGCTTGCCATTAGCTTGAGATGACATCGATATTACAGTAAAGAAATCAGAAAAACATTTAAGTGACTCTTAAGAGAATTAACAGTATAAATATTTACCTTCAAGTATGCACCTTCAAGGAGATATGGTAAATATCAAGAAAAATAACAGCCAAAGCAGTCCCTACCTTCTTGAGAACTTTCCTCCAACATAATGGGAATCAGTCATATGGTAGAGATAATTGCAAAAGCCACAAGGCTGTAAATCACCTTATGTTGTGTTTTGGAGGTTTTTTTTTCCTTCAAATCCACAGGGTGCACATTCTGGATTCCTGTACTTTCCCTTCCACACGTATAAGCTACTTCGAACACACTGCTCTGTGTAAGGGATCTATCACTGGCCACTTTTTCTTTTCCCTTCCTGGTGCCTATGGACTGAGAGAAAACTTTTCCATCTTTAAGGAGTCACATTGATTTCCTAGGAACATTAGTAGTTGTGCCAACTATCCATCCTCCCTCCCCCACCTTGGCAATGAGCATTAGGTGTTTTAGTCCTTTTGCTTACAAATGTGTCAGGCACATTGACCTAAGAAGAGTTAGAAACGTTGGTGTGGCATGGGAATCTCATCTCACAGACACAGGACATGCATGGCAGGGTCTCACTCTTCCCTTGCCAGCAGGGATTTGCAATGGAGGGGTTTGCTAACTCGGAGGTGTCAGTAGGCTTTATGAAAAGTGCTGTGTTTCTCTGTGATACCCCTCGACTTGTCCAGCAGTTATTTGAATCCATGTAACCCTCTGCAGCCAGTATTCTGTTGTAAGACTTTGATTGTGGCACTGGTGGTTTTATTTGATGTTCTGTAGTTTTCATCTGTGAAGATTGCTGATCTGTCATTCCTTATCATCTCTGTGCTGTTTAGTAGGTAAAGGTCAAGTTGATATCAAAAAAATGTCAAATCTGAGCTCTTTCAAGTGCTCTTCATCCTGATATTTTTTGATGTTAACTGAGTTTCTGATTTTATTTGCACTTCCTGAAAAATACGCACTTTACAATAAAATGGGAAAGAAGAGGAAATCCTACTTTTTTATGAAACTTACCCATGCAGTAGAGCTGTGTTTTTCTTGTCTCAGACTGAATGATTATAAAGAAACTGGGGAAGGAAATAAAGGCTAATCTTTCCGTCTTGGTCTTAGTAGCCATCTTTTTCCTGTAGTACATTTTCTCATGCTTTATTTGAAAACTTTATTATGCAGAAAATAAATTTCAGCTGTTGTGTCCAGAAATGATGTGTGAACAGATTTCAATTTCCATTAATTTGCCCATTATTCAAAATTATTTGGCTGTTTCAGCCAATCAGTCGCTCTGTCTGTTGTTTGCAATTTGTTATTTGTTTTGTGCGTTTGGTCACTGATTGCACAGAATGTTCTTGCTCTTGGATGGAAAGTCTTTCAAGCTCATAAAGCCTTTCTGAAGGAACTGTACAAATAAATTACTGCATGCATGTTTGCAGTGGCTTTTCATATGTATGATAATAGAATGCAAATAAACGGAATGATGAATGCAATTGAAATGGCTATAAGAATTGTGTTTTTATGAGTATTCTGGAATATTTAATGATGTCTTAGTGTTACTGCAGCTTCTTGTGCATACTTTTTAAAATAGGCATTGTAAAGACGTCTTCAAATTGTGGGTATATATGGGCATTAGCTGAATGCTAGTTTTGTAGCAAGACTTATGAGGTAATTTTGCTGGCCTTTAAACTGTTGTTAGGTTTCTGACCTAACAGCTGGAAGTGGAGGGGAGATGTTGCATCCCTGAGCTGTCTTTGGGTCTTTCTGGGGTTTTCAGCACATGCATATGTAATATTTACACTTGGCTCACGTTTTCAAGATTTCCTGCTAGAAATAGTTGGGATGGGGAGGAGGGTTAAGTGAAATTGTAAGCTTATAAACACATTGCATCTGGGTTAAGTTTTGGAGGTTTTATGCTTGAGATTCAGTTTTTAGATTTCTGTGTTCCTGTTCTGCTGTCAGTAATCAGAATTTCTTCCATTTCATTACCACTTCTAAATCTGTGACTCGTACGCTGCCTTTTCTGTCACAGATTGTTAAGGAAGATATTTTTAAAAAATCCCTTTAGTAACCGATGAGACACTTTCCTTCAAACTGAAACGCTGTCATTTATCGTTACTCTCCTTTTCAGTCTTTCACTTTCACTTCAAAAGGCCTTGTTTTTATTCAAATCAATTTGAATTAATTTTTAAAATAAGATTTGGAGGTACAACACCAGCTGCTTGATTAAAATCCAAGTAGATTCATTTCACTGTGCACCCTTAATCCACTATTTTTGCAATTCTAAGCAAAAGAAGCAGTCTTGTCAGACAAGATTTGCTCCAGTGTTTTATTGCTCGTGATTCTGTTTCCCTCCAGGAGCAGGATTTTCAACTGTGTGTAGTGTTGGGTGTTGCAGTCAGAGGAGTCAGTGCTGATCTCCTCTGTGAGAGCAGCTTTGGTGCCTCTGGTGTGGTTCTCAAATCCCCACCCTAGACTGCTCGTCTTTTCGTTCATGCAGTGCCGGAGCACTGTGTGACTGTCAGTGGTTATCACTTGGCTTTCATCAGTGCTTATTTTGGACCACCCAAAGATCTGGTCATGTATTTGATAGAAAATTTGGTAGGAGAGTAACCAGACTTTTAAAAAAACACAGTATTTCACTTCTAGGGATTTGGGTTTAGTTTTGTTTGGGTTTTTTTTTTTAGTGTCTTTGTATAGGCCTGTACAGATTATTTTCCTCCCTCCTCCAAAACAACTGGAAGGAAGGTTTCCTTTGAATGCGATGCTCCTACTCTGTCTCTAAGGCTGTGAGAAAGAAGCAGGAATGTTTGCTTGAGAAAGTGGAATAACATACCCATTTTAGCTTTTTAGTGAACGAGTTCTCTCCCATCAACCTGTGCTTTCTGTACAATGGGGGCTTATTCTCAGCAGTGGAGAAGCAACTCAGTGAAGATTTATTTGCAGATAATTCTGCAATTTTGGCTATTTCCCTATAAAGGAAACTTAAATTGCAGGTTGTCCTGTTGTGTTAAAAAGCACACTAATTACTCTGTTTCCTTCTCAGCAGCAATAAAATAGGTGATGTCATTTTAGTATTAAAAGTTAGGTCACTGTCCAAGGCAGTTGTTGAGTGACCTATAATTAGGATTCTAACTTCAGGGTGTCTAATTTGAGATTAATTAGAAGTCTCCTGAAATAGGTATTTCTAAAGTACTTCCAACAGGGACTTGGCCAAAAAGTCCAACAACAAAAGTTCCTCAAGTTGGTGATTAAAACCCCGCACTCCACCCAAATGCGTGCCATAAATAAGTGACATACTCCTACCATGACAAAATTAGTTGAGGAGAAAAAAGACTCATGGTAAAACTCATAAATGTCATCTTTGTTAGCATGGGACATGTAGGAGCCTTTTCTAAATTGGAGGATTCAGTGCTCTGTGAATAGATGAGTACAGTATGTTAAGACTCGTGAATAACATAGTAAATCTCAGTGTCTTGCATTATGCAGTATGATGTTGGGAATGCTGTTTCTCACTGTTTAATTTGTAAGATGTACTGTTCTATCAATTACAATGCAGCACATTGAAATTATAGCTCCTTTGGAGAAAAGGAAGTTAAATAAGGTCATTGGTTTTGTATGGGCCTCTGAGAAAGATACCAGTCTATTGTGTTCAAAACAAACGTGGTACAGAGTTGTTTTAGAGTCTGGAGACTTCAAGCACATAACAGTGCCAGTACAGATTGGGACAGGTCAGACAGAAACTTTGTTCACTGTGGTCCTAGTGAGAGAACATTGGGACAGCATCTCCCCCTCTCTGGTATTACTCTACCTGGGAAATGCGGAGTTGGAAACCTGTTAGCTTTTAGTCACAAGGTAACTTCTAAGGCAGACTCTTCAAATCTTAAATACTAACAGTTTTACCACCACAGAGTGACTGACTGAGGGAAAGCAAAGGGAGTGTAAAATTATGAAGTTTTTCTAAAGGCTGTTAACTGTAATCATTAAGGAAAAGGAATCGTCTCTATATGGAAAGTTGAGGAGATATGTTTTTCACTATGTTCCCTTGATAATTTCCTGTACCATTGCTTAGAGTTCAGCTCCTTTTATGTTTCAATTATTTTGTTCCCTGTTAAAATATAGTTTGATACATAATTCTGCAAGAAGGTGGTTTTATTATGGTTCTTGGTGATTTCTTTGATTGACCTGAGAAACTCTAAGGATTTTTACTCAAAAAGAACCAAGACAAACTGAGATGTAGAATGAGGATAGAAGGGAAATAGCAATTGGCTGCAATGTGTCAGAAAACTTTTCTATGAACATCCTAGTGAATTATAACTCCTGCTAGAAACTGATGGAGAAATCACAGCACCACTAAAACCTCTGATTGCATGTTCTGCCAGGATCATCCTGCTGTGAACAGCCTGAACTCAGCATCAGCTACCTGGTGAAACCTGGCCTTAGGGCTTTGCTTTGGTGGTAATGCCCACCAAATGTCCCAAGGAGGAATGTGCAAATTGCAGGTGATATGCTTAGCTACACTTTGAGGACTCAACTTCCAATTTTCCTCCTGAAAAAGAAAATAAACCCACATCATCATTAGAGCAGAAGAGAAGCCACTAATGTTGGACAATCTCCACCTTAATTTCTCTTTTCTTTTAAGGGCAATGAACAGAGGTGCCAGGAATTACAGAAGGAATGACAGATAGGTAGTTGGTTGGCCATTTCTCTGTGGTTGAAAGCATGGGAGCTGAATGAGTATCGGAGTTTGTAAGTTAACTAACTAGTGAGGGGATGCAACCAAAACAGATATACACAGCTTGTGGCTAAGATAATGATGAGAGCTATGTACGCTGGGGACACAATCTGTGGTATTCCAAAGAAGGACAGCATGTGAAAATAAATAAAAAAAATATTAGTTCAACTGGCAAATAAAAGTAAAAATAGTGTCTGCATATAAAGTGATCAGCAAAGACCCAGTGGGTTATCCAGTGTGGAGAATGTGGCTGAAAAACAATTTAAGGCTGCCTTTTTCTCAACAGCAGTTCATGTTTTAGGAGGGAAAAGAAAAACATCCTGAACAACATTATTTTGGTGATACACAGAGTTTCATATGGCTCCTACTGAACACCTGTTTGAATGGGAAGTACTTTTTTTCTGTATGTAACTTTCATGTCCCTTTTCCTTGCTGGGGATTGGGAGGAAGCTGTGTGTGTGAAGCACAGGTGGTTTTCTTCACAGAAGCAAAGGTGTTCAAAGAGCAATTATTCACAGGGTGAAACTGGGGAAGATGGAACATGTGAAGGCTTTGTCAAAGCATCTTTAGTTGAATTGGAGTGTAGTTACGAAGCTGGTGAATTTTGGGCTTGTAAACATTAACAATTAGATGTTCTGTCCTTGGAAACAAGCAGTCAGAGAAACTGACAATAATGCAGGATAACCTGCCTGATGGCAGACAAGCATGTAGTCAAAAGAAACTCTGCAAAAATATGGGAAGTGATATTCGCACCTGGTGACCCCACAGTGAACTGTGTTGCATCCTCCCAGATGTCAAGAGAAAATCAGAAATTAATCCATTGTATTGTACTGTTAAAAAATAAGTAATTTCCATGAATTGTTGTTCTGTTGGAAATAGGGAGAGTGATACTCAGTTAAGGATTAACATAGGAAGCAGGGAAGAAAATTCAAGGTTGAATGGATCAAGGGAAGCTTTTTCCAGGTTCTCTCAGTACCAGTTGTAAACTAAATGGCTGATACTGAACACAAGTTGCTTTTATAGCAAAAAGGACCACTGAAACAATTTCCATGAAAATAAGATACCTTACGGGCATGTTGCTAGGTAAAATTAATTTTTAACTCCAGAGCTTAAAATGCCTGGGATGCATTTTGAGCTGCTTTGCAATTTGGATCCATGGGCAGAGGCTGCTGGAGAAGTAGGAGGAATGGTTCTGGTCTATCAGAAACTTTCTGTATCTTTGCATTTAATCACTGAAGGTCTAATAAGTCTGTTTCTCTGCCTGCAGAGCTTGTGGTATGTTTCTTATCTATGTAAAACATAAGACTTGGCATGATATAACCAAGGGGAAGACTTCTGATGAGGTAAACATCAGCGTAGTATTTAGTAAAGCATTCATTATTTAGTAAAGCATGCTAAAATTCATGGCTGACAGAGATGGATAGGGTGTATTTGATCTCACTTTAACTCCAGGCAGACATTGAGCACCACTCTTCCCAGAAGTCATTCCTGTGTGAGACAGGTTAACCCTAGATATTTTGTGCTGGGTGATCTGTTGGCCAGAAGGTGTTTTAGTGAAGATGGAGCCCTAGAGGAGTAACTGGGGCTCAGAGGTAACATGGCTGTTGTCATGATGGTAAACCTAGGAAAAAGAAAAAAAAATGAAAAATGGAAGCATTACATGGAAGTGATGGGAAGATGAATTTGAGTGTTAAGGTGTCTGGAGGGGCTTTACTAGCTTTGGGGTTTTGTTTTTATTTCTTTATGGGTTTTGAGTAGTTGAGAGATCCCTTTCCTCACTTAATTCACATTATTTCTCATCAGAAACTGTAGAAAAACAGAATGATCAAACCAAGGACTTAATAGTTTCATCAAAGCTGCTATGAGGCTTTTCCTTTCATTACACCATGGAAGTTGGATTAATAATGATAGCTTTTGCTAGTTCATTCCTTTTTTCAGTGACCACTGCTAATAGCAGCTGTTGAGTGCTGCCCAGGTGGTCATTTGATCTGATTTGTAATAGCTTAAAAAGATAAGTTTCTGCCTCTATATGTCTCCCCTCCCCCTGATAGCTGTACTGGCAGTAGCAGCCAGAGATCAACCAAGCAGATCATCTTGTGATCTGTCCTCTTTCTTTTCACTCTGAAAATTGATGTCTGAAAAGTAAACATAATTTAAACATGTTTGATATAGGTGATCTGTACTGGCAGATATATAAATAAAAATCTGGCCTGGTTTTCTGAACAGACTAGCTAAATAGGGTATTCTTTGAGAAATAGGTTTCTAAAAGCAGTTCTGTTCTGAATATTCAATGACTGTCTGATAATTCATCCAAAAGAATTTCTCATAGGCAACTTACAAATTCTTGTCTCCACTAGCCAAGTTACTGGTAGTGGATTAACTATAATGATACACATGTACAATGCTTAGGCAGTTCTGCTTTACTGTGCCCTTAAATATAATATGCCTGATAAGATTTCAAATTTTCCATTTCCAGTATATTTTACACATTTTGCCTGCGCTTTCTTAATCTAGTGTAATGTAGTGAGGAACTTCTGGGTTTGGTGCTGTAAGTTTTGTTTGACATATCAAATAAATGTTTTAATTTTAATACTGCTCTATCAGTTTCTTTATTTCTTGCTGTGAAGAAACATGTCTCAGTCCACATGGCACTCAGGAAATCTCTGTGCACAAAACTGGGTATTAAAAATGACAACAGGAGAAAGTTGTTACTTGGAAAATAGGCTGAGGATTGCTGCTTGTGCAGCAGGAAAGCACAAAATTCATTAAGTAGTTAATGAGCTTGGTGGTTTTAACTGTGGAGGAGGAATGGCTTTGTTTTATTGATGCTGGAGTCTCAGCAGCGAAGGAGAGGAGGAGGTGACTTTATAAGAAATACTCAGGTGTCCTGAAAATCTTGGTTTTCCCCTCCCTCACTTGGGGGGGGGGAGAAAAGCTGTAAGTATGGAAATTATTAACTCCATCGTTTCATGTTGTAAAATATAGATAGTAAAAGTCATGAAACTGTGAAAAATGCCTCCCAGAAATCACAGTGCCAAAACCACCAGGAGCTGGTCGCGTAAAGGACTGAGTGTGTGCTTGGGGTTCATTCTTCTTTGTGGGTACATTAATTCAGGTGTGTGTATGTAGAAATCCTGAGCAGGATTAGGGTGTCAGAGTGTTGTCATTGAGTTAAGTTGAGCTGGTGGATATTGTTAGTTTAGTGTTGGTCTGAATGGGGCTTGTGAGGAATCAGGGCAACGTCACGTTCCTTCAAGACTCCGTGCACCAGCTGCCTAGGCTTGTGCCTATTTCTTCCTTAACATATACAGCTTTAAAATAGCTTCTAACCTGAGAGCAAGTACTCTTTTTTTCTGGCTGTGATGGATGCTGGTGGTGATACAGGTCCTGTGTGAGTCAGGTATTAGTCACAGAGCCTTCTGCGAAGATGCAGGCTGTAACTTAGCATGCAGAGAATGGAACGCTTTTATGGAGTGCATTTCCAGTTCAAACAGAGCAGCAGGGCAACAGGGCTAAGGGCTTTGGATCTTCTTAGGGGCTGAGGTTTTGGTTGACACATGTGGTTGGGACGCAGTGGAGAGAAAGCAGGGCATACTAGGTGCGTTTCCCAGGTGGCAACTATGTATAAAGGGACCCAAATCCCTCAGGTCTCACCTCCGCTGTGTCAAATGAAGAACACCTTTGAGCAGCATTGCTTGGGCTGCCCTGCTCCACCTGCCAGCCAGGGGTGTGCTGGTATCTCTCCAGTGCCTACAGCACTTGTCATGAGCGGTACACTGGTGTTAGCAGACAGTGGCAATGACATACTTTCTGTTTCAGAATAGCAAAAACCTTCCTCGCTTTACGTAAAAATAAAGCCCATGTGAAGCAGCTGAGTAATGTGTAATCCTGATAGTGTAAATTTGGCAGGAGAGACAGAGATTGCACTCGTTCTCTTAGATGTTCAGATGAGGAGAGAATGACTGTAGTCAGTGTGGGGCTTGGTGTTTGAGTATTGCCTGGCTTTCAAAGGCAGAAAGTTCAATCAAATTGTCTGTCAAGAGCTATGGCTATGTAAAAATGCAGCTTGCAACAGCATTTTTTCAAATATTCTGTAGTCTTAGTTAAAACCAGATTTTTGTGACATTTGATTTGCTACCCTGGATCTTAAGTGTGGTTATCCCTTTGGTACTCCTGTGGAAGCTGAGCTACTTTGAAAAATAGTCCTTGGAGTATACTTAATACCATAAAAAATCTTAGTGGTCCGAATCTGTCTAAATAGTTTTAACTTGATTTTCTGAGCTGCTAGCTTGTGCTGGTTTTCTCAGGCATCAGGTGGATTGGATTTTTTTTCATTTATTTTAAATAAAATGTAATTATATAACTTTGAGAGCTGAGAGGATAAAAAAAACACCCAATATCATGAGGAGGGTGACTAATGTTGGCAACAGTAGCGATGCTGATGGACATTAGAAGATAAAGGAGAGCAGATGGCGTTTCATGATTTTTTGAGTGCTTTGCTTATCTTTGCCTCTCAAATGTAGCCCTTTGAAGAATATTACCTGAATTTTAAACCATTTCTTTCTCTCTCTCTCTCACACACACAAAAACAAACAAAAGAAAAAGAGTGAGAATCATCATAATGTTTTCAAAGCAGAGACTCTATTATGGTCACATCTGGCACCTAGAGTGCCTCTGCATGTGTACAAACATTTGTTTGCGCTTGAAAGGCACTGCTTTGTATCAGCAGTGAGCATTTTATTTTCAATTTTTCTCTCCAAAGTTTCCCAAAGAAAACAGAAATTGCAAGTAAACATGGCATGCCCTTGACTTCAAAAGCATGGCAAACCTCTGGGATTATTTTGCTTTCTAGCGGGGCAAAGCTCATCACTCCACACTTCCAGATGAACCTCAAGAAGCAGTCTGGGAAATGGAGAGGTTGTCCAGGGAAGGGGCTTGGAGCTGGTTCCTGCTGTGCAGTTTGTGAAAAACAAGCTTCACAGGCCCTCTTTTAGCTTATGAACTTTACAAACTTCAAAATAGGCTCTTTCTCAGCAGTCATGTGGCACTGGGAGTAAACAAGTAACTCCCAGTTAATAATCCAGAGTGTACTCCACGGTGTAATAATCAATGGGAAAGGACAGAAAAGTGGTCAGAACTGCTGGCACATCGATACTGTCTTCAACCTGACTGTATGGAAAGCTGGAACAGATTCCGTGTGTATCATGCAAGGTTGTACTAGATGTCTGAGGGAAGATTATATTTAGAAGGGAGACAGATATTGGTAGAGGTCTCTAAGGAGCTTCTTCCAAGATGTCAGCAAAGCTTTTATAGTAAAAAAGCAAGAAAGTTTAAGGGAGTTTTTCAGAGTATGCTATACTGGTAGAAGACTGCATTACCAGAGCTGGTGCTGGTATAGGCAGATCAATAAAGACAGACTGGTTTCATGATCCCAATATGTACAACTAATACAGCAAAATTTTCCAGTGGAAACTTTGGGTGACCTGACACTCAGTGACAAAGCAGGAGCCAATGACTCCAGACTTCCCTACGCTTAGACTGTGTTGCTATAAAAGCCCAGGGGTTCTTTTGTTTGGGGTCCTTCCACGAAGTCACCAGTTTGAGCTGTAATTTAGTTACTGCACTGTGATTACATTATTTTAAGTATCTGTACATCTGAGACTCTGCTATGGGAAACCTGGTCTGACTGTGAGTGTGGGTATGTGGCTTTTAAGGGGCCTTGGTCCCAGCTCAGTTGGTGCAAGTGTGATTTCCAGAGTAACTGTTAGATGGTATGGTCAGACAGGGAAGTTTCTTTCATAAGCAGCTTACTTTGTTAAGTTCCCATGTAGAAAGACAACTTTTAATTTGCTGTTGGTTAAATATGGGCTTTTGAACAGCGTCAAAATTTCCCTGACTAATGCAATGTATTGTGGAAGGGAATAAAAAGTTTTTTTTATTTCAGCTGAAAATCTCTTTTAGTATTTTGATGAGTATTCTTACTGTGCTGAGACATTTAAACATCTACTGGATGGTTTACTGATATTTCAAGTCTCTGGGTCAGTTAAAATGTAGAATTAACATGGTGAAGCAGCAGCATCAATGTTCCCCAACCTGGAGTGTTGAGTGATGTTACAGGTTTGGTCAGTACTGCAATTTCATGGTCTTCAAATAACAAGGCAGCATGCTGGAAGAGTCGTGCTGACAGCCATCCAACAACAGCCAGGGTGTGGAGCAGGGGAGGTGGTCCTTTGGGGACAGAGAGGAAAGGAGCTTCATCACTTCCAAAAGTGTGGCCCCTTGGGCTGGGACATCTTCCCATGTAATGGCAGGAGACTGTTCCTTGCAACAGGTTGGTGCTGACTGGTCTTGAAGGACTGCTCTTACCCAAAGTGAAAAGCACAGTGAGACGGGGACGGTGAGGTCCTCGCTGACGAGCAGAGGAGCTGGGGCTTTGAGAGTCAGCAACACATGGCTGCTGGGTTTGCAGTTAGTGATCCTAAAGTGCAAAACCAAAAAAAGAATCTAAAGCAGAAGGGGAAACAAAATTTATTTCAGGCAGAAAAGCAAAGCCACCTGAGACGTGAGCTCAGCTGGGCTGTGAGTGTTGTCAGCTGTGAGCTGCTCCTTGCTGCCGTGAGCTCAGGTCTCAGTCTGTTGTCTGACAGCAATATGTATTGCTCGTATGTAGCACGTCTAAAAGTAGGTTGTTTTCTGTGCTTAACTACATCTGTGCCAGAAAGGTATTTCTTTTAGGCAGGCAAGAGGAGGAATGAACGCTTCCTTTAGGTTAGCCACAGACACTTGTCCAATGGAAGGAAATTGAGTAGCATTTCCAAGATATGAGTGCTAGGAAATTATCCACTTAGCCTGGTACATCCAGCCCTAGTAGTATTATAGGCTTTTGTGGGTTCAGTTTAGCATCTGTAGTCAGGGGAAAAGCTTTCCCCTCCCCTTGTGGAAAGAGCTATACATGAAGATCTGTACCTTCAGATTGAACGAAGCACATCTCTTTAGCTGAAGTTCAGCAACTCTCTGGGAACTGGTGCCCCAAGAGATACAAATAATTTTGGTAAATAAGCAATCTGTCATGGTAGATTACTGATCAAAGTCAGCGCAACTGCTCTGATATATATACATCTGACAAATACGTGGTTCTAGATAACCCATATGTGGTATCTAGTAGGTATTTTAAGAAAGTGATATGTCAAGGAGTGGTACCGCCTTGATGTATTACTTACATATCTGTCAATTTTCTGATTCATATCTACCGTGTCTGTGCTCTAATCTTGGTAGCAAATGGTATACTTGTCAGTGTAAGAAGTTAGAAGGGAGAGTTATTCTGTTAGTTTCTGGGTTGAAGCCTCTTACGTTGCTGGAATGATTGGCAGGTGGTTTGACATTTTATCAGAGAACAAGTTGACAGGCTAAGTAACAGGCTAATGGTGGACATTAATTTACATCACTTATACACTGTTAGGTTTTGCTAACAGTGCACTTTGCCCTGGTGTTTATTTGTGCAAAACCTGTTTTAATCTAGAGTAGGAGACCATGTTAACTTTGTAGTTAGTGTTAATAAAAAAGGTAATTTTTCAAATGGAACAAAACGAAGTTGTTACAGGAACAATTAAGGAACAGATAATTGAAATACAAAGCGGTGCAAAGAAGGAGCTGTGAATCTAACCTAGCAATCTGGGATGCAGAAGAAATTGCCAACAGTCCATCAGTGCCTCCTCTCTATAACCTGCAGTTCTTCTCCGTGGCTTTCTCATTCTCATAGCACATAGAGAGCCTTTATCAGGATGTTTTGAGGGAAATTTTTCTCTTCCCCTGAAGACTAAATCAGTTTTCAGTACGGTGCATTCATTCTTGTTTCTAGGTTTTTCGCACTGTTGAACAAACGAGTGGTTCTTCTACAGGAAGGATAGGCTGGGCTGTGGTACAGGACTTATTCTCTGTACAAGCCTATCACTGAGAATGCACCAGCAGTGACCTGCCCGCCGCTCACGGATTTTAACAACCATGTTTTGAAGGCAATATTGTTGGGTCACAGCAAACATCCAGGAAATACCCAACCCTGGATTGAGAAAAAAAGGGGTTCTGGCCATAAGGTATTTTTTGTGAAGTTACAAAGTCCTTGCTGAAGTTCGGGGCCTGGAAAACTTCTTCCCTATGTTTGTAATGCTGACGCCTGAATTATTCATAGAGTGGGGCCTCTGAGAAAACTGCAGTGTGCTTCAGGTGATTAATGAAAAGT
This sequence comes from Margarornis squamiger, assembly GCA_035222235.1. Classification (NCBI taxonomy): domain Eukaryota; kingdom Metazoa; phylum Chordata; class Aves; order Passeriformes; family Furnariidae; genus Margarornis; species Margarornis squamiger. The sequence goes on along the minus strand of JAWWTY010000123.1, from coordinate 19,117,513 downwards.
CTGAGCTGGTGCTTTGCGATGTAGATGAGTCATTAATATAACAGACACACTAACAAGCACGGGTGAGGGTTTGTGTGGGAGGCTGGAAGAGTCATCTCTCCTTAGGTTGCTACAGAATAGACCTGGAGCAACAGGACAAGTTACATCTCAGTGCTCCCAGGTGCTTAATTTCGGCTCACGAGCTAGAGACACATCTCCCTGTGTAGTGTGATTAATATTACAATATAAAATAATCACATGTGCTTCAATGGGATTAACAGGTGCAAGTGTGTCAGGGTGTTGGTGTCCTCAGGACCTTTGAAAAGGGTTAATGGTGCATTGAATGAGTTGAGTGTGTCTCCAGCCACTATTCACACGGCACATAGCTTTGAAGGGGGGCACAGTAATTAAAATTTATTTCACAGAAAGAAACCCCCAAGATGTATATGTGCCTAGAGATTATATAGCTTGTGGGAGTCACAGCCCTATTTTCTAGCTGTTTATATTGCTTCTGTCTTTTTTTCATTAGTTTAGAAGGTAGATCAATTTATAATTTGAGAATTGTTTTTCCTGAAGAAAATGGTGGACAAATGGTCATGCATTGTATTCACATGAAGGAAGTAGTGTTAGACTTGAAACCAGTTAAACAATCACAGAAGGAAAAAAAATCCTTTCTTCCTGACTGCTAAATATTTAACAGGCTGCTGAATGATCAAAGGTCCCTTTAGGATTTTAAAATGACAAGATAAGAACGAGTTTAAATTTTCTAACATTTGCATTTGTGACAGCAAGAATGTGAGAAGCAATGTCAAATGCTTGAAGTCCTCCCACTTGCACAGTGATCACTGAGTCATTTTACTGATAGAAGCCAATTCAGAATACTTTACCCCTTCTATAAATGTTGGACCAAACTCAGCTGGAAAATGGGAGCATCACCCACACAACACAAGCCCCTAGAGCATTTTTCTTTTGCACAGGGTAATCAGCAGCAGTATAACAAAATAACTTCAGTGCCAAAGGGGTTCTGTTTCTGCAGTGAATAGTCATTGGGAGAATATTGGCTCCTAAGTTTGCTTTGCCTTAAATCTTGCTTTCCACGGGTTTGTTGGAACATGTATTAGGAACACACTTGGCTTGAATGCTGCCTCTTTATACATAAATCTTAATGCTTCTATTGCAATGAGGGTAAAGTAGAAGAGCTCACTTGTCACTGATTTACTTTGGGAAATTACAGATGGATGCATGCTGAGTCTGTCTATCTCACTGGATAAAAGTGGTTTGCATCAAATTTCCAAGATGCTGCACCTTACCATATTAAGTAGTCTGAGTTTTTGACACTTGCAACACTTGGATTTCTGAAGTTCATTCTTGATTCACCTTAAACCTAGGTAGAAGTTTTGAGTACTGTGGAACTAACTACTTACTGAAGTGTATGTTTGAAAATCTTCTGCTGAATCAGGGTTTAGATGAATTAAAATATTTAAATGTAATTCAAGTTGAAGTAGATCAGCTTTTAAGCTTTCGATAGTAATGTTATTTTAATCCTGTGTTATCAGATGGCTTCCATATATGTTGTGGTTTAAGCCCAACTGGCAACTAAGTACCACACAGCCGCCCAACATGGTATACATTTGTTGTTGTTGCAAAGAATGTGTTGAACTCCTTTTCTGCAATAGTCTGTTCAGAAAAATGCTTCTGAATACTTCGAGGTACTATTCGTTCTTCTGTAAATAGCTTTTTGAGGATGCTAGATGGTCCAAGGCACATCCTGGCTGAAATGTCTTATGTTTAGGTAAATGTAGCCCACTAAGCATCCACACTTTGCATGTGTTTGTTTGGAATGTTACAGGTGCAGACCAGAGATTAATAACATTAGAGCAGCCAATTGTTGCGTTTTCTGATGCCACTGTCTTTCTTGGGTAATTCCTGGCAGATGGGCACCTAAACCAGAGATCAAGGACCCAGTTGGTTTGTTGCCTGCTTTTACAGAAATGATACACATATATAATACAAATCACTGTTATTTTCACTGGCACTTAACTATTTCCTCATTGAATCTGCTTGTGGAACAATGCTTATTATGAAATAGTAACCATGTTACCTGGCTTTATGCAAAACAGCTACCAAAATTGTCATACTTTAATGAGAGCCAGTGAAATACCTCTATCCTGGGAATGCACATGTACTTCCCAGATGCCTGAAACAAAATGATTTGGAAATCATGGTTAAAAGATGATGATACAGCATACTGCTGAATTTCATTTAGTTTGTTTGTTCATGTCAAACTACATTTACTCTTAGCCTTGTATCCCACTGTATTTCCTACTACACATCATTTCTAAAATGGCATTTGCACATAAATTCACCAGCTGAGTGTACAACTGATGCTGCTTGAGCATTTGCAAACACTTGGGCATCTGGCTGTGACAGTGTTGCAAGTGAGTTGTGTTCAGATCTGCATGGGTGATTCTCAAGATCTGGCTCTCATTCTTATCTAAATGTTAACCAAGCAGCATGTGTACAGAAACACCTCCATGGCTGGTAGCAGATAGGTCTTTGTGTTGTTTTCAAACTACAGGGAATCATAAATACACATCCTTTACTGAAGCATGGATTAATCCTGCCAGTCTTCTCATATCATCCTCTGTTCTGAAAATACAAAAGAGCAGCATTTAGGTTCTCACTATGATGGAGAAAATGTTGTATTGCATTGGGTAGCATATCATTGTTCAGGAACTGCAAATGGGGCTCGTAGGAGAAAGAACTGTACCAACTGTGATTGATTTGCTACATGTGTTCTCTCCTCCTCTGTTTTAATCGAGCATCCTTGTCTCTTATAGAATAAGCTTTGTTGATAATCATTCTCTTTGGCATGACATCCTTGAAATTATTCTTCCTCAACTTCATCTGACCTTTTGTAAGTCACATGTAGCTGACTGTTACACCATGAATTTGAAGAAATGTGGTTTGGTTTGGTTTTTCCTATTTATCCCCAAAGTAGAGGGTGTAATGAGTGCAATTACTAAGCAGTGTATCACTCAAAACTTCCTAACAGAATTGTGATTTTACCTGCTGTTCTGGATATTGTGAACAGAATGAATGATTTTATCTCTAGTATCTTTTTTATGTGCTACCTCTATGGTGTATATGCATCGTGTTTCTCCTCTGGCATGCTTAAATATAAATGGGGCAGTGGCTGGAGTATGATTAGAGTCCCCTCTCTCAAATCATAATAGTACATGCAAAAAGTGGTATTTCCCTTTCATTGTGTTCCCTGTGGCTGTGGGACCAACTGCTTCCTGTGAATTGTAGCAATTTATGGTGATATCTTCACTGTGACTGAAGTGCATTCCTGGGTGCAGAGGGCAGCCCCTACTTAGGTGGTGAAGTTTGGAGAGCTGCTGTGATTAATAATAAGAAAGGACCAGAAGGAAATTGTAATTTTAACAATTCTGATAACTAACAGTTGATGCTTCTTTGATCCTTTAAAAGCAGCCCTGCATTTTAATTTCAAATAGTTTAACAGAGTTTATTAATAGAAGGCTCCTTCTGGTAAAAATGGTGCAGTAACAGTTCCCCTTTGAAGCTTCATCTATGGCTGAGATCATCATCAGCCCACACTGGTTCACATAGTTTTCTGACTTTAGGCACCGCTGGGGCTTGCCCTCCTTTCCTCTATCAGCAATGTGATGAACAGCATCTCTGCCCTACTTGACTTTTCTCCAAACACCAAGCAACCACATCCCAACTCTAGCAAGACGTACCTTGCATGCAGCATTCATAAATGAGCACCAGAGACACAGGGTAGTGGATGCTCAACAGGTTTTTCCTAACTGCATTGTGTGGACAGAACAATGCAGCTTAGCCCAGAGAAGACTGAAATGGGTCAGTATCAAACCCTTGCTACAGAGAGAAAGGAGTCTGTGTCCACCTAGGAATAGGACGAGAAATACTGGTGCTCAGTGGTAGTGAGAGAGATCGAAGTTAGACACCAAGAGAGATGCTAATGGTAACAGTAACTAAGTGCAGGAATAGATTGCCTGGGGATGCTGTGGAATTTTTCTTACTTGAGACTTTTGATGTGGCTTTTCCCGAATATCTGTTTGGAATGATTTGGAGAATGCTGAACCAAAGACAGAGGTGAAACTTGGGTGACTCTTCCAAGGTCATTCAAACTTGAACTCTTATTATCTTTTGTATATGAAGTAGTAGTGAAGATTTTTATGGATCCCCTTTGGGACAGTGGCAGATGTCTAAAGAGAAGGTCATAAACACAGGCTGCTCTCAGACATACAGGTATAAGTGCAAAAATGGTCCAGTGAGGGGTAGAGTAAGACCAGGCTTTTATTGGCATAGAAAGAGAAGAATTTGGCCTGGGAAAGGCTGTGTTGCTTTGAACTCCACTCTCGTGCAGTGTAGACAATAGCAGAGTTAAGTCTGCATCTGAGGCAGAAGTGAAAAGCAAAGATAACAGTAACAGTGCTGGGGGAGGAGGGAAAGAAGACACAGATACTCAAGTATTACATATTTAGGTACTTGTCTTTTGTGAGGCTCCTTGCCTATTGTACCTTACTAAGTAAACCTTATTAAATAATTCTTTCCACTGAGTTAAAAAGAGTTTGTTCTTCTTCCGTGGGGAAAAAATAATCTGAAGGGATGCTCATGATGTTTGTGTTTCATGCCACTGGACTCTGAAGAAACCTTTCCCAATTCAAGTGAAAGCTCTTAATAGTTGTCTACTGGCTTCTAGATGAAGAGTGTTCCTTCAGGAACATAAATTTTTAATACAGGCTGACTCTGTAGTCTTTTGTAGTGTTTCATCTGCTGCTGAATAGATCAAAATTGCAGGAAATACTCCTGAAACCTTTAGAATTGAAGTAATTGTTGCAAGTGTTTTTTTCAGAGCAAGTGCTGGTTTACTCCTTAGAAGAAATATATTTTAAAATTCCCCAGCTAGGTAAAGTGGTGTAGTAGGTTGGAATTGAAGGAATGCTTCAGAGAAATGCTCACTGGTAATAACTGAAGGGTAGCTACATCACTTGCAGCACATTCTGTCAATCAATTACAGCCTTTGAAGGTGACTGTCCCTGCCACTAGATCACCTATGAGCCCACAGCTCAATGTGCTGCAGAGTAAAAGCAAATGAGTCAATGCTGATTGCATTAGCTTGTCCTCTCATGTTCTAGGGAAAAGCAAAAGGGAGAAAAACCTGCCTTCTTTCCACTACCTGTAGAGAAGTCTTTCCCTCTCTTTGAAAACTTCTGGGGAATGAGTGAGGTTGATCATTGCTTTGTGAATACAGTCACATGAGAGGGAGTACAGAACTCTGAAATGTGTGTTCTCTCTGTGTAACAGAGTGGTGCTTGTCATGCTAGAGGGCAGCTGGTCCTGCACTTCTATGTAGGGGACTTTTTCTAAAAGTAGGAGAAATAACTATGGTTTAGACATTGCTGTTTTGGATAATACAGCACTAAATGAACTGTTTGCATAACTGGAGAATGTTTTTAGAGGAAACTTATTTTTATCCTTTTATTTTGCCTTTAGGAAAGAGAATATATACTCATGCAGACTATACAATAACTTCTGGAGTTTATCTGCACTAAAAATTTATGTAACATTCAAATGTGATTATGATATTCAAACTGTTTTAAATAAAGTATAATAAAATAACTTTGCAGTTTTGACTGGGACCATGCTTTTAAAATCATCTACACTGACTTGATGGAGCCAAATCTGAACAAAGTTTCTCTTTTCTATGCTGACTGCCAAGCTGATGTGTACCACTCTTCTAGTTGATGTGATCTGCCAAGATTGTGTGTCATTATGTCATTATGTTAGTTTTATTTAATGAAGGCAAAGCTCAGGTGTCATCCTTGGAGGTCATTCCTGGTGATGGGTTCATACAGACTGGAGAATCCTCCATTACAGCAAGGGGACAGATGGATTTAGCTAATCCCATGGAGCTCCTGACAGACATAGGGTCTGACAGGTTCCTTCATCTTTCCTCTCTGTTCTAGGATGTGAACATTCCTGCTGTTCTCCTTTGGGATCTCCCAACATCCCCAGCAAAGTGTGTTGGGTAGGCTCAATTCTGTATTCAGGAAAAGGCACTCTTGGGCTGGATTAGACCAAGTAGATTATCTCATCAGCTTTGTTAATATGTGAGAGAATGGCTTGCTCTTTTTTTCAGTAAGACGACTTTTCTGGCTTATGTTATTCTTTGACTTTGTAATTCTTTTCTGTGCACCATTTGCCCTTCATCTTTGATTTGGTGAGCATAGGCGTCACTTATTAATACCTCTTCCTATTGAGCTGCATGTTATATATTTCAGTCACTCAATTTTGTCAGGGTATCTTTGAATTTCGTAGTAACAACAATAAAAACAAATTGAGGCTGTTTATTTTTCCTTCTTAATGACTGAGCAAACAGTTAAGTGCAGTCCTCAGTCCTTCCAAATCCTTATTGAAATCAGTGGTACTATTTGACTCAAGATTCCTGTGAAACTTCACTCTGAAACTTCAATTTTGAGAATGTAAATCACGAAGTTGATAGTGGCTATTATCTGAGCAGATCCATTACCCTAAAGTATTGTTATTACCTTGTTCAGGAGAATGTCCAGAGAGGCAGATCTGTGACCACATCCCCTGATATTTCATCTAGTTAGCATGTATCATTCCCACTATTTTGCTATTAAAAATTACTTCAGTCTTTCCAAATGGTAAGCCCTAGCTTTTTCTTTCCCTGCCTGTGGAGTTTTCAATGTCACCATAGATTTCAGAAGCCAAAAAGGATGAAGCTGAAAGGACTGTGTGTTCTGGATGCACTTACATGCATTACTGCTGTCACGTTGACTTGGCCCCTGGGCAATCTCTTATTTTAAGTCACCTGTAATTAACACACATGTCCATCGATGTAAACTCATATGATCTGCTGGTCTGGCCTGGGCAGTGAGTGGGTTCTCCATCTAATCCCCATTTATCAGCAAATAGCAATATACCAGCAGCTCTAATTAGGTAATTTACCAGCCTTGTTAATGCAAACATGAATCTGAGTTTCAGGAAAGTTGATTTTTCACAGAAATGTTCCTGTTGTACTCTGAATTGAGTCTCATCTTTACAAGCAATACTAACTGGGAAATTTTAAAGGAAGGAAAGAAAAAATATACACAGACTGTACTGTGTTGTACTGACATTTGTTTTTCAAGGAATTTATAAACACCAAGATGGACCTGTAACCATAGGCACTTAGTTTTCACATTCATTCCTCTCTCTATAGGCTTCAGCCTTTTTCCTTTTCACTTTTGTCATTGCTAACTGAAAGGCTTAAAAAGGCAAATTAAAATGTAGCCTGTAGCACTTGCAGGAACTGTGTTAGCCTTTCACTGGAATTGTACAATTGCACTGGTATTTATTTGTTTAATTAAAATGTCTCTTCTTCATTTCAACTCTCCATTTAAAGGAGAAGGAGTGTGATAATCTCATTTCATTATTGGTACCCTAAATGAGTTGTGCAGTGGAACAACTACTTTCCTTCACACATAATGCTTTCTCATCATTTCCTTCACTTAGGTATTCAGCATAGGGATAATTAAAACTATTTACTTTATTTCTAGCTGGTGTGCAGATACATCTCCATATCTCCAGAGTTAAACCACTGGACTGCTGCTGATGCTTTGTCATTCACAGATCAGTCTTGGAGGCACTGACTATTGCAATGAGTGAGCAGGAGCTTTAAAGCATCCTAAACTGACTTGGCAACTCAGTTATAACTAGTCAGTTCCATGAAGTTAGTATTTTAGGACTAGGATAAACTAAGGCCATTTTAGCATATCTTTGCTTTGCCTCTTGTTGGAACTGCTTGTTCAAGGAGTTTTTTCCCATCCGGACAAGCTAGGCTTTATGGTCAAAATACCTGTAAAAAACAAGTTACCAAATGGTAAATACAGTTATTTGTTCACTTTGGTCCAGTATCCAGCCTCTGAGTGTCCTGGTGGAGAAGGAGAATTGCAAATTATTTTCTTTTCAAAGGGGAATTTTAAGCCCATTGGCACAGCAAATTGCTGTTCATCTTGCAGCAAGAGGCAAATTTATATAGTAACCATAACAACTGCACTGAGGGTATAGAAAAGGAATCCCAGAATTTTTCTTCAAGCTCCACCTTAAACTGACTGACAGCTCCCAACAAAAGTTCTTACAGGGTGTGTAATACCAAAATGAAATGGATTTAGTCAGGCTGGAGGGATATTGAGTTACCACTGTAAGGGCTGAATTACAGGTTTGAAATGCGATAACAGACACAAGAGCTAGCTTTAGGGATAAACAGTTCGTCTCTAAATAATGATGTGGTGATAAAGACAGATTACTGGTGCAATTATCCAGACTGTAACAACAGCAAATTCAATAATGCAGTAATACTGGGCTAGACTTAACATCTGGGATCACAAAGATGTATAGGAAGCAAGGATGACTTCTCTGAGCAAGCTACTTAGACCAGTTGACAAGCTTAGGAAATGTCAAATTCCCTGATGAGACTGTCCATTCAATTGTTGAGTCAGGAAAGCAGTTTCTTTTTGTTCACCAAGCATCATATCCTACCTCTCAGCCTGTTCTGTCCATGGTGTGCACAGGGCTTGCCAGTACAATATAAGGCAATCCTACTGTGTACTCTAATATATCAGTACATGATAATTTTGAAAGGTAATAATGCTATTGGGATGTGTTTTGTTTTTTTTTTATTTTGAGCTCCTGCAGGTACTACCTGGTGTATACAACTCATGGTGCACAGCAAATTGGACTATTGCTTTGCACAGAACGTTTTGTTGGAGGTCTTAAATGACTTTCCAAAAGGGACTTTAAAGGTCTTTACAAAAGAGGTATACCAAAATTACCTTCTAAACCCTATTCCAGTTCACTGCTTTTTCCATAGTGCCTCTTTGGTTCACAGCTAGTCAATAATTATAAAACATGCAATAATAGGCTGGCAAGTGATGTAGTGTGATCAGTGATCATTGAGTTTATAAGAATCTATTTTGTTGACATTAACAATGACTTCTGGTGTTACATTAATTTGTTGGGTGTTTGAGACAAGCCTCACCTGATTTTTATGTATATAATTGATTGTGGGCAGTAGGACTTTCTACTAGAGAAAAGGTCCTCCTACAATATGTGCATGGGAAATTTCATAGAGGTCTGAAGAACAGACAGAAAACTGTCAACACTGTTTCACATGCAAGTGTAAAACCATGTGAATCCAAAAGTTTATGGGGAGAGCTTGTCAATGACTGTAAATACCTGGTGGGGGTGGTGGTGAAGGAGATTGAACCAGACTCTTCAGCAGTGCTCAGTGAAATGGCAGAAAGCAGTGAGCGCTAATGGAAATGCAGGAAATTCAATTTAAATGTAAGAAAAAGGTTTTTCACTGGATGAGGTTATCCAGTGAGATTGTAGAGTCTCCATTTGTGGGAATGGTCAAAACCCAATCAGTGCTCAAGGTGGACTAGACAATTTCTAGAGGTGTCTTCTGATCTCTGTGATTAGTGGCTTCCAGGGTGATCACCTCTTGCTGGCATAAACATTTTAAGAGCTGACAGTTTGATAGTCTGGTTTATTTTTCTCAGAATGCGGAATCACTCAGGAAGGAAATAGTCTCCAGTAATGATGAGAACATACATGACTCTTAAGACTCCTTCAGTGTTCATGATGGAAGGAAAACCCATGTTAATAGCCAGGGAGGTATAGATTATAATGCTTAGATCACCTGCTAAATTACAATTACAGTGCTTCCTTTTGAAGTTGTTCTAGCTGTGACTTGAGATAAATTTTCCTTTTGATGACAATAACTTGGCATTCCAACACATGTCACTGAGAGGATGGAATGCACACTGCTGAAGATGACTATTTCACTACAGGGTGCTGATAAAGGAGCAGTACCATGAGTGGACTATTTTGTCTGTTTTTCATGTGTAGGAGATCTTAATCAGTCTCACCCCTTCCACCAGGAGTGTTATGAGGTGGGAAAGAATGGGGAGTGATTTTCACTCAAAACACTGAAATAAGAGAAACCCATTTGGTGACATTTTCCTGGTAAAAGGAATAGTCATGAAGTTTTGTCAAATACTCTATACTTTAACAGGGCTTGGCCACCAGGAGGTCTTTTTAGTTTGATTACTATTTTACTGCAAAAGTGCACAGAGCTTAGCAGGATTCATTCCCATAGTAAAGGAGGGATCAGCATTTTGGAGCCATTACAGCACTTCATCTCTGAGAAGCTTTTGTTGAGCTTTTCAGATCATCTAATAAAAATCTTTCCCTCTGGAAATGCTCTTCTATGTGGTATAAGAGAGATTGCAGCTTCTAGAGAAGAATGTGTCTTTCATACTAAGACAAGAATTGATCTCCTGGGTGATTTTCCTCTTTCATAACTGAATTAGAATGTGGAATTATTGATCATGAGAATGTAAAATTGCTTTTCTTTATTTTAAAGGAGGCAAATTATGATATAAGGTGTATCTTAGATGGCTCTGTGTTGCTGGGGGTGGTGGTTTGCTTTTGGGATATCCTGACTGTGGAGGGATGGTACGTCAGAAGTAGAGAGCGCCACCATTAAAAGTGATGTGGTCACCTGTGCTCTGCATTTAAATGTAGCATGTGACCTTGAGTAGTGTCATCTTCATCTGAACATCAACATGGAAGGTGGGGTTTATGTTGCTGTTTGCAGCTGGACACAGGTGATAAACCTTTCCTAGGCAGAGTTTCCTTGGTGGTTTGGTATGGTTTATGATTTGCTTCATTTGAAAAAATAATGGTGTTGTGATGGATGTTGCATTTTTCTAGTGCTGCTGATTGTTTTATTTGAACCTGTAGAGGAGTCTCCATCCTGAACTTGCTGAAGGAACTTGGGAGGATGATAAATTCAGTCTTTTAGGCATTGTGTCTCTGTAATCCTGATGGACAGTCCACATCCATGGCAGAGGTTCCTAACAAACAGCATATGAACTTTGAAGCTCTTATTTGAAATTCGGCTGGCAAGTCTTTTTCTTTGTTGTTGCTAATGGTCCTGGCAGTTTCACTTGCCATCTGTTTTCCTGCTACAGATAACATTAAGCTGCATGCTTGCTTTCTTGTGCAGCCTTAACTGTTCTTGTGCACAGTTTTACTTGATTGTTAGCTGAAGCTGTTCCTTAATGATTGGGAGAAGCAGAAATTAAATTGTATTTTGGATTAAACAGGAGAGCAAGAGAGTGGAGCTTTAGGTCCTTAGAGCTGATACGTTAGATCAAGTGCACAGTAACAGCTTTAAAATTTGCATCACACACACTATCTAGCTATTTCAGTCAAAGCTGGTAGGGATTGATGCTACTTCTCATAAAAGTAAATGAGCATAAAAATCCTTAAAAATTTGTTTAGAAGCTCAGGCAAGTAAAAACTGAAGATGAAGTAATCTGCGGAGCTCGAGTGTTTTGATAAGCTGAGGCAGGACTGTAATTGGGCTGTTTTTTCTGATAATTTTATGCTTAAAAACTACCTTTCACGTTGAACACCCAAAATTATTGACAGTTCTGGGAGACACAGGTACCTATACATACCTAAATGAAGATACCTGCAACCTTATTTGTTAGTGTCCCTTGGCATTCTGGAATTTGTCCATGTTATCTGTGTCGTAGAGCAGCACAGAGCGTTGGCTCAGAGTGGGCATGTGCACGGAGGGAACTTGGCAGAATAGTTAGCCATTGACTCCACACACACTGTACTGTTCACCTCTAAAGGAAAAAGCATATCTGGTCCCACTGAGAAGCAGCAGGACCAGGTATCTTCATACTGGACCTTCTAAAGTCTGAAATAAGAGCTAGAGAGCATAATCCATATTATGGAAATAAATTCTGCACATCATAGAGTTTGATGATGCAAGTGAAAAATATGTGTACCCACATATGCATCAGAAAAGGTGACTGATCCAAGGAAGAGCAGGATTAATATCTGGCAGAAAAAGTCACAGTTTGTGCTTGGGAGGTGCAAAAAGCGAGGAATGGAGTGGTATGAATAAGGTCACCTGCTTAAACAACACATGGCAAACAGTGAACTTGTATTAAACTTCCAGAAGTGAGTTTCAGGTTTAGTTTCTTTTACCCTCATTTTGTCTGTATCCTAAATTTAATTTAACACCACTATCCTATAAACTGTAGACTTTGAAGAACTACCTCATTAGTCTGGTTTGTGACTTACTTAATTTTATATTTCTGTCTATGCTGCCAGCCTGCGGGTGGTTTTTTTAAGTGAATTTCTTCCTGAGTGTCTGTAATTGTGTTTTAGTGCATTTCTGTCTAGATTGACAGCTGGTATAAATCAGCATGATCACAATAGTTCCACTGAGATACTCTGCTGTTTTCACATCAGTTTTCTTACAGATCAGGTTGAACTCCAGCAGTCTTTGCTCTGGCAGAACTCGTGTTTCTTCTCTGTGAACTTCTGTAGTAACAGCTACAGTGAGGATTGGCCAGATTGAAATGTGATGTTTTTCCTTTGTGGGTTTTTTTCAGATGGTAAATAGTATCTATAGTTCTAGGACAGTAATAATTTTAATAATCTTACTCAGCAAGGTATTCCTTACACCATTGCAATCCCATTAATTCCAAGAGGCTCTTATTGCTATATAAAACAGAAGTGCTTCTGTAATAAAGAGAAAAGTGCAAGAAGCTGGATAACAGGTATTATACCATGTATCACATACTAATAGTACATAGAATAATATGCTAGTTGACATAGGAAAGCATATAGAGGTACAACCCACTAAAAGAAAAAAACATTTCCCAATACAAGTAAGTTCTAAAAATGATGGAAAAAAACAGCATGCAATCACCTAGATTACAGTAGTTTTACCTTTCTTGGCCACTTTGCAACGTATTGTGAAAAGGCTAAAACTTTAAAATAAACAATGATTTATGAGAGGATGGATGTGTCTGTAACATTAAGAAACAGATAATTGCTTAAACAGTTTGCATAGGACTTAGTTTCCCAGATGAGTTTCTTAAGGCACCAAAAAGCTTGTTTTGGTTTGCTTTGTGACTTGACGAAAGCATTTTCAAAAATGTTTTCAAAGATACTCAGCAAGTTGATGGTGGGTTTTTTGTTAGGATTGACTTCATGGTCTGTCTGTGGCAAGAGAGAATTGGGATCTCAGCCATTCAAAAAGATTATAGTAGTCATTCCCACGGATACCCCTGTGGAACACAGAGGAGATCTCTCTGGAACTGATGTCCTCTAGCTCTTTACAACCCCTGGCGACATCTAACAATTGAAGAACAGGCCAAGAAGTCAACCACTGATGGGGAGAAAAGACATGTTTTGGCATGAATGGTGAAGCAAGCAGTTACTGTCACTTTTCTTTCCATATTTTAAATGTAGAATGAAGAAGGTTTCCTGCAGGAGGGAATGGTGAATAATACAGATGTTCCTGTGGATCCTGAGAATGAGGCTTACGAAATGCCTCCAGAGGTAAATCTGTTGTGGTATTTGTAGTGAATGCACGTAAGAGCAGGGCATGGGAGGAGGCTGCATGCACGAGTTACGTGAGCCCAGCACACGCTGATGCTGTGAGCTGCAAGGGCACAGCAAAAATGTGGTCTCTTTGGCCACAATCTGCTGGAGGTGTAGTGTTATATAGCTGGGAATCAAAATTAATTGCTTTTTTGATAGTAAAAAAGTTAAATGGGGAATTGCTGTGTGTGTTTCAAAATACTTGTCCTTGGCTTTCTGAGTAATCCACAGTAACTTGCTCATGTTTACTACGGAATGCAGGACAAACTGCATCTTTATAGATTTTTTTTAATACTTTGGCCACTTACCAATGCATCATGCTTTGTAAAACACGATCTTAAGTTAATGCAATTGTGGGAGTAAATTATTTTGTTGGTTTTTATGAACCAGCTATCTAAAATCTTACTACTATGTCTGGCACGATGCATTGGTAGTTGGAGTAGCAGTTTTACAGTAGCACAGATAATTAGACTGAAAATGTGAGGTATTAAAAATTTAGGCCATGATCCAGTAAAAGACTTAAAGGCACATTTGAGCTTAACATCTTGAATACCACCGAAATTATGGGTGCTGCTCATGTGTCTGTAGTTAAACAGTCCTTTAAATGATTTACTGACTCCTGTGAGGATCTGCAGCACCCGGTGTGCTGTTGGACCCAGAGGTTGTCCTCCTCCCTCTCCAAGTGATTTGTCATGGGTGGCCTCTGGAGTTCCTGGCAACATCAACTGAATGATGTGTTAATCACTTTAAAAGTCTAATTCTCCTCTAAGTACCATGTAAGATACAGGATTTGGAAAATGTGACATTTGGCATTGAATCCACCAGGACTAAAATAACCACTGAAAGTAGGATGTAATTATTTAAATACTAGTAGCACTGATTTCTGCTCTCCTCATTAGGAAGAGTATCAAGACTATGAACCTGAAGCATGAGAGTCCTTTCCTTCCTTTATATCACCTGAAATCTACTAACTACTAAAGACGTCCCATCCTGTACAAGTGCTGAGTTCCAATGTGCCCAGTCGTAAAATTTTTTTACAGTTTTTACGGTGTATTTTGAAGTCTTCCATCAGCAATGATTGGAGTATCTGTGACTGCATCCACCTTGTTTCAGCATTTCCCTCCTGCTGAAATGAAAGCCGGTTGGCAGGGTCATTGTCGTGCTGTGGATATTGTGGCTTCAAGTTTAAAAGTTAAAAATCAAAATATTAAGTAAAAACACCTAAGTGTCTATTGCTCATTTCTAATTCTGTACATGTTTTGTTGATAGGCTGTCAGTAATTTGATATTGTTTATGATACAGTTTTTATTTGTTTCCTATAACTTCTTTCTGTGCAGAGATGACTTATTGTGAGAGCTTTATATATATGTGTATGTATTATACATATACAAAAAAGTAATTGAGCATGAACTATGCACCTATAAATATTAGCTGTTGAAAATTTATTGTTTTGTGATGTGTTTTATTAACTTGTGTCTGTAAATAATGGTGTTCAACTGAAGCAAATAAAATGTAACCCCTTAAAAATGGATTTCTAAATTAGTGATGATTCTTATCACTACCTTTCCCTTCCCAAAGCCCCTGCTGAAGCATTCAGATTGTGTTGCTTCTTGTGAAGGAACTGGAGGAACAAAACCAGCAAATGGCAACCCAATCTGTACAAAAAAACGTGGTGAAGAACGAGACCATCAGGGCTGCTACCTCAGTTGGAGTAAATTGTTGAAAAAATAGATTAATTTGTAGGGCTAATAAACTTTCTGTTGTAATGACAGCTTGAAAGGGAATTAAGCTGTTAATAATGGGCTGCAGCAGAAGATCAGGAAATCATGAGGTCCTTTGAAGAATTACTGTTTCAAGATTGTTGAAGTGCTGGGGTATACAGTGATGGATTAGTTGCACTGGATTTGTCTTGTATAAAGTCCCAGTTAGGAAAAGTACAGTCCATTGTCTGTTTTTAGACACATAAGTTTTTGGTTATTATGTTGCCTGAATACTTTTCCATATAGTATAGATTTAAACGTGAGATGTTTTTACTTTTATCATGTTTTATTATTTGCTGTTTTGGATCTAATATTACCTCTAATCTCAAGTAGTTTTGTGCTTAAGGTTCACTAGTCTTGGGTAGGATTTTGAACTTCCCTTACAGCTAGTCTTCTCAGTGTTCTGGGTAACAACTAAATACCATTGCCTGGTTTTGTAAATATGGAAGCTCAGGCACAACCACATAATGCATGTCACTGGTATGCACAAAAAGAGAACCAAACCCGTGGAGTCTGAATTCCCCAACTTGTTCTTGAACTGAGCTCCCTTTTGGCTTTCTGTAACCTTCCTAGCATTAGTATGCCCAACGTGGAATAGTGTTCCAAGTTTGTACCTATCCCTGCTGTATACAGTGGGAGCTGATGGTCTAATACTGTGAGCTAAAAGCACATGAACACGCTTGTTTCATGATGCTTAGAAAAACAGTGCTTCATTTTCCCCAATCCCAACCCTGTATTTCTAAGGAATTTCCTTTGTTTCAGAAGTATTGCTCCATCTTTTTCAAAGCAATTAAAAATCCCCTTGGTCATTCCAAACAACTTGCAGGTATTTTCATCAATAGATTACTTGCTTAATGGAGCCAAAAGTCCTGTGCTCTTTTGCAGAAATCTTCGTGATAGCCTGCAACAACCCACTAACAATTTGCAGTCTCCTTCACAGGTGGTGTGTCAAAAGAATTTCTTGACTTGGACATCTCTACTGTTAAAAATCAGTGCCTCAGTGATAAATCTATTGATTGCATCCCTGGAAAATCAGGACAGGGCACAATGTAAGATACTGCTTTTGTAATTATTAATGTTGCTTAAGGATATTTCCATTCTAGGGGAAAGATTTGGGAAGAAAAGCCCAGTGCTGTAGTGTGGGGTTTTTGCCAGCATGGCAGCAGGGACTCATCCACCAAAAGCAACAACTGAGACCAGTCTCATGCCTGATACTTCAAAAAACAGCAACAGAAATAGTAGCCTAAGTAGAATATGTATTTCTGTTGTTTGTCTTCTCTTCCACAGCCCTACAGGTCTTAATTGCTCTATTATTTCTCTGTTAGGGAATCAAATTAAAGTGGTTGCTCACACATTGCGAATAAGTTGTTCACTTCTTAAATAAGCTGTGGAGAGCAGTGTGTCATAAGGAACAGTTATAAGAATAAATCTGCTCCTGAGACTCGTCCATTGTCTGAAAATGTAAGAGTTCATTAATTTCTTGTGTTGGTTAGCATTCAGAGTTTTTAGGTCATTTAAAATGTACCATAGGTGATCAGTTTAGTTCTTGTGCCTCTTGCAAACATGCCCTGACATGGCCCCAAAAGTCCGTGGGGACCCCTGGTTACTATGACAGCACAGTGTGATGCACTGCTCTGGTGACATGCTGCATTTTAATTAGATTCCTTTAAGAACTGTCTGACCATCCTTTCCAGGTAAACTATGTGTCATTTTGTCTTACTTTCTGCAGTGAGATGAATATTGACATGTGGATTGCAAATGTCAGAACTGTGTTGGCTGCTAAAGCTGAACTAAATAGATGCTGCTGCATTCAGATTTTTAAGCGTCTACTCTGGAAATGAAAAAATGTTTGGGTAAAATTTGTTTGAACAATGTCCGCCAGAGAGGAATATAACTTGGAGCTCTTTTTTTTGTAGGAGCTTGGATTTTAAGTCAAACCAAGGGCAATCTTGTAGTCTTAAATTAAGAGTTAGTAATAAGCCTCACCATATCCTAGTCCTCCAGGGGAAAAACGTGTTGCTTTTTTGTTCTATTTTGACAACTTTAATTGGTCTTATAATGGTTCCTAATTAAACACCTTGTAATAATGTTTTTATTACTGTAAATCATAGTGTTAATACTCGTGTTACATGCCTTTCATATAATGACTTTCAAGTCATTTTGTTTTCTTTCCTCACCAAGACTTTCCTTCATTCCCTCAGGACAGCTGTAGGCAAGTTAAGGTAAATTGCAGTGTCATAAACTCAAAGAAAAATAACATGCCTGCATCTCTTCGGGAAGCACAGATTTTATTTATCCTGGCTTTCATAGCGTGGACAGTCCAGGCTCAGGGATTCTCATAGGGAAGAATCAGACATGGGCAGCAGGTCAATCAGCTGCAGCAGACTCAGAGTAGAGACCTCTGCCTCCACGAGCTGGGAGACTGGAAGATTCAGGGCCATCCATTTCATGGCTGAAGTTATCCCAGGAGCACAACAGGAGACAGGTACAGAATGACTGCCTACACATCCTCATAAAATCTTAATATACCAAGCAGAACTACTTAATTGCCTCTAAGATTTGATCCAAAGTTCACTGAAATCTGTGGAAAGATTCCTACTGGCTTCACATGAGTATTTTAGGACAATAGCTCCAGTATACGTTAGATCTTCTCATAAAAATTCTGTGTGGCAGTCTTTAGTGACATGATGAGTTTCCAGTTCTTTCCTGTATGCTTTTTAGGGAGAAAGTAAGTGCTGAAACCCTTGATTCTAGAGTTTCCTAGGGCACTGGCTGTACAGTACTTTTTTATCAGATAGGTGGTATCAGTGGAGGTGATGCTCCAGGGCTCTGAGCCCTAACTCACTGAAAATATAGGGAGTTTTTTCACTGGCTAACATGGGTATGAATGGTTCATGATGCCTCTCTTAAGTCTCCATAGAACCAAGATGGCAGAGATCAGGAGATCAATGTTGATTTGCAGAATATCTAAGACTAGCAAAAGCAGCAGAAAAACAAAGCTGCCACAATAATCCCATAGGCTTTTTCAGCATAGCTGTGGTCCTATATGCTGGCAAAATACCATACCTCAAATATTGGGTTTGAGTAGAGTAGTTGCCCTTAGGTATTGCAGTCTTAGAGATAATTAGTATTTATTCATACATTAATCCAACCTAACTGTCTGTGTTCTGCTCTGAAATACCTTAGGAGGTAAGTGGGAGAAGACAGATGCTTCCCTGACACTGGTTTTGGGTTCCAGTGACTTTAACTAAATTATCTGATACTTTTTGGCCCCTAGCTTGAGGCTTTCAATATTACTGGAAAAAACACTAATAATGAGCTTCACAGGGAATGATTGTTCTGCTTGGATATACAAAAGTCTGAAATAATAGGATCTGTTTTCACATAAGCAGACCTGCCCTTGAGTTGTGGTAACCAAAAGCAAAGGAGATCTTAGCCTTTAGTGGCTCCGTGATGCATTTTTAATGGAAAATATCATCTGCTTAAATGCAGACGTAAATAACTTTTCTCCAGCCTGCCTGACATTTAACGTGTAACTCAGAAGGTTCCTCTGATACAAAAAAGACTGGCAGATGGAGAAACAGCAGGTGGAACCTCAGATGAGACAGCCAGGAGGTAACAGAATAGGAAAGTAGGTCAGATGAGATTTCTTCCATGTTGGAATAAGTGCTTTCACAACTGCTTCCTCCAGTGGATGCATAAAAGTGGTTTTCCATCATTTTCCATTAATATTTGCATCTCTGAATAGGTCAGTCTGTCAGCAACCAATACATCTATGGGGCATATTTCTGTGGAAAAGACACATATGTCTGAGACTACAAGTGTGCTTTTTTTCAGCTGCAGCATAGGATGACTTTTTCCAAGAGGCCAAAGCGCCTATGCATTTATGATGATTAACTTGAGATTTAACTAGAAGGTTTTTATGAAAAGGGAGCTGCTGGGATACCTCAACTTCTTTCTTTTTTCTTTCTTCTTGCCAGTCTCACTTTTGTTTCCTTGTCTCCACTAATCTGCTAAATTTTCAGAGGGTTAGCTCTTACCCCATACCCGTTGCTGAGCTTCCATTTTATTGCAGAATTTCAGTCCAGCTGTTGTGTCTAGTACATTGTGATGAGGCTGCAAGTATGCCTGGAGAGCTGAGGCTTTTAGTCCTTGATCATCCCTCTAAAAAGAGGAGGATGGCTCATCTCCTCCTTGGTGTGCTCCATCACTGCTGTAGCCAAAGTCATGGCAAGGCAGAGGCATTGCCCCTGCAGTGGAGAGGCACGCTGGCTGTTCAAGGAGGGCAGAGGAGGAGGCAGGGGAAGCAAAACAGGCATAAGAGCCATGCTGAGAATTGGCTGGCATTCATCCTGCCTCCCTCTCCTGGGCACTGCTTCTGGTGTCAGAGGCTAATGATAGAAAATAGCCCATGGCTTTACAATGCTTCCAGGGACTGGCACTCGAAGAGCCAGGTAAATTTGAGGGCTCTCCATGAGGCAGAATTCCTGTGCTGTTTGAGAAGACCTGGCTTTTAATGTTGAATTCCCTTTTCTATTTTTCTACCACCTGAAGTCCTCTCTACCAAGAAGATAAAAGCAATTGACTGAGGAGTGTACTGGATTAATAAATAAAAAACTAAAGTACGAAAGCTGATTTTATCAGTCTCCTGTGTAGAAGAGGGAGCTGCACAATGCCCTTAAGACTTTATCCTCTGTTGTTTGGTCAGGCCTTTTATTCATGTGAATTTGAGTTGTAAAATTTCACAAAAGCTTGCAAAAATAACAAATGGTCATCTAATGTTTGCACATGGTAGGATAGCATCCTGCTGAATTGGTTGCACTGCCTACTTCCCCAAAACAGAAAAATCTCAAAAGGAGCAACCTTAGCAAGAAAACATAACAGTGCTATTGAGTAAAAGAGGAAAACATGTTAATGGTGAAAATGTAAAGGACAGTAATTTACGAATTATACATAATATGGTCAAAAAGAAATGACATCTGTGATCTTAGGCCGCTAAGTAAGTAACAACTTTCCTTGGCAAAGAGAGGTGATGGCATCTCCCACAAAACACTTGAAACAAAATTCGCCCTATTTATTCAGCCCCTCATTCAGAAATAGAGTTTCCTTCTGGCCCAGATTTGCAGCAAGAGAGTGATATATTTCATTTGAATAATTGGATGTTCTTAGGTGTGAAACAAACTTTTGAAAAGGCTTTTGAAAACTTTTGAAAAGGCTTTTGAAAGCCTTCAATTTTCATTTTCAGTTTTATGAAACCTCAACAAATTCAAAAATGATGATAATTTCAGTCTGTTGTAGTCTGCAAAAGGCGGTCACAGTGCACTAAGGCCAGTCATGGTGCACTAAAGCCACAGCTCTCCTGTACTAAGGCATTCCAGACAGGTGAGTTTTTCCTGCATTAATTGTTGTTCAGAATGTATGGCATTGTCATTAAATACTATAAGGTGATACTGGTTTACTAATTGTCTTTGAAGGTGGGGAGGATTAGCTGAAATTCAAAGAATCCATTTTTAAGGCACTTAATATAAATAATAGGTAACATATTTGAAAGTTGACAAATTCAAGCCTTACAACTAAACTGGCCAAATCTCCACTAGCAGAGTTTTGCAGATATAACCACATAATAATAGCAATCCATGTGTGGCTTATCGTACCTACAGTGCAGGCTTACTGACATTATTTGGTCCCTTACAGTGAAATACACTGTATAATAAAGATTCAGTGTTGCTACTACACTTCTGAACTAGGTGTTCTTGATGATACAGCTACATCAGTCAAGAATCACATTTTTTCTCACCCGTGTTGTGTTTCTGCTCTTTTAGGGACTGAAGTGCTTGTCACGGTGCCAGTTCCACTTAGCATGATAATAAAAGCACCCTAGCCAGAAACCCTGGCATTTCCTAGTTACACAATGGATTTCTTGGCAAACCTTCTACTCCTAAGAACAGCGTGGCTTTTCTGAACCTTACTGCCAGTGGAACACTGGCTGTTACGTGAGCACAAACAAGCTCTTCATGTCAACTGTAGACCATCATGTAAACAATCATGTTAAATCAGGATCGTCTGTGTCTCTCTCATAAGAAGATAAGCTATGCTGTTTAAATAAAGGGAATTATCCTGAGCTTGACTATACAGCTGAATAGATGAGTGTTAGCAGAGCAGCACTGCCCCAGAGCAGCTCCATGGCAAGGCACCTCTGGGAGGATGTTAGCTGGCTAATGCAAGTCAGTCTAAAAACGAGAGCAAAAGTGCTCCCTCCCTCAAGGAGAGGGGATACATCAGAAAGATGAGAATTGGTGGTGAAAAGAGTGCACTTTGAGGAGAAACAGCTTTTAACATGTTGATAAATTGCCCATCTGCTTTCTCTCTAATCACTTTGTCTTGTCTTACATGTTACAAGGTTGCTGGAGAATAAGTAATTGTCTGTTCCATGACTGTTCACTCCCTTGTACAACAGGGCCTCGAATATTACCGAAACTTAAGTGGAGCATGAGGACCATACTGTTAAGCTGGAGGTAAGTGAAACAGAGTGAAGTGTGTTGCCTCTGGAGACCCATTTGAAATCCACAGGAGAATGGTATGGGTGGTGTGGGGGCATAGTTCAGCTCTCAGCCCCTGTGGGCTACTTCAGCATTTCGTACACTTTTGGCTAAGCTCCTGCCAGGCTTCTCATTACACAAAACACAGATGCTGTCATGGAAAAAAATTTGAGTTTACTCAACAGCAAAGAATTTTGGCATTGTTTAAACTTACATACCTGTGCCTTCGCCAGCTCTGCCTCCAGCTTAGTGCCTGAACCAGCTCCACTACCACCTGGCTGACAGGGATGTAATTTCCAGAGAAGATGCTGACTTAAAAATGAGATTTACTTTATCTCATCACAGAAACTCAGAAGGGAAGGAAAGGAAGAAGAGTGTGTGACTGCACTGCTTCAAAAAGCAGATGCTTTCTAGAGGTAAGTGGGAAGTATTTCTTTACTGTTTCTTCAGTACCTGCAGAAGCAGTGCAGCCATTGTAGGGCTGTGTCTTCTGCTTTTTGTGTCTGTGATGGGCAGCAAGGATTATGATTAGAAAATTAAATCAGTGGGCAAATGCAGATCCGACAACACTGCAGCACAGGGCATTCTTTGGTAATGTAAGCTAGAGAGGCAGACTTTAATTCAAATTCTGCTAATTGCTTATGGTATTGTGGTAGGAAAATCACCCCAGCTGAATTTATGACCCCAACTGTAAAACAGAAATAGCTGTACTTGCAAAGTCCTTGCCGATCTGAGAGGTGTTATTACTGCTTATTCTGAAGCTACTCTGACTCCCTTTAATAATATGGACATAATGCAGCAGAAGAAGATAAAGAACTGGAAATTAATTTGTAGCTAGTTGCCACAGTTTGATGTTTCTTTTTCTTCTGCCTTCTCCTGTCACACTTTTTATGTCTTTCACCAGGGCTGAGTGGCTCTCATAACTTTAAGAAATACAGGACAAGATCAAGACAATTGAGCTGGAAAGTGTAAAAGAATGAGGTTACAGGCTCCCCTGAGTCATGCAGGTATTTCTACTAGAATGACTGAGCCATACTGTTTATACATGGCTGACTTTAAAAAAAATAAAAAAGGAAGCATTACCATGAGGGGTTTTTTAATTATCCCAAAAAAGAGCAACAGTAGGTCTTTTCCTTCAGCTTCTTCATTTAAAGTGAAAGGAAAGAGTGGGCTCACATGGATATAATTGATTGAGACAACATCAGTTTGCAGCTGAGGTACCTGAAGATTAATAATGTGTGTCCATCTTCCCTGACCTGAGGCCATGCCACAGCCGCATGCTGGGCCCAGGACTGGGGGCTGTACTGCAATGACACCTGCACTAGAGGAGAGCTGTGACTTGCGCTGATCAGCTATGAGCTTGTTGATTGGGGCAGCAGGAATCTTAATTTCAGCTCTGGCACTGTGTGCCCAAGTGTTAGGAGCTGGAGTCCATCCTTCCTAGACTTTTTTTTACTTCAGGATTCGGAAAAAGTTTCCCTCACGCAGTTTCCAAGACACTCTTGTGAAAGAATAGTCTGTTTTTTCTGTTGGCTTTTGTCCGTGTCTTTCTGCTGATCTTACAGCGTTCAGTTACAGAGCCAAAGACGTGTTGACTGTCAAGTCACAGTCTTGCACATCCTTGATACCCAGTGGAATCTCTTTAGAGACATGATGTACAGAAGGAAGGTTAGTACAATCGGACATGCTGATTTTTTAAAAAATCTGCTTCTTTTTTGTTTTTCTTTTCCATTTATGTTATGTCCAAATGAAATCATTATGAACATATTCATTTTCATGGGCACATTACTAGATAATAAGCAGGCAGCCTGGCCATCTGAAGGGAAATAGAGCAACAGAGAGAGAGAATGGAAACCAGCATTGCAGTGGCTTCTCCATAGTTACCTTTCTGTATTGGTGATTGTAGTTACATGTCACAGTGTGGTGCGTTTGGGTTTGCAGAGCCAAGAGGGAACCTTGAAATAAGTGGTCCAGGTGAAAACCAGACGTGAGCAGCCACCAGAGAAGCAAAATCCATTTTTAACTATAGGGGCAATTAAAAGTCAGGCAGACCTCAGAGGCCAGATTTAATTAATCTGCTCATTGCAATCCAAGTAGTTTATTTCTGTGCTTGTCAATCTGGTTTCCTTTTTCCAGAAAGGGGACTGGGGTCACCTTGCTGTTCCTTTTGAATCCCACTTTGCACAGTACTGTGCTATTCAAAAATCCTAAAAGAAGTAATTTCCTCCTCCTGCTTCAGATTTCTCCCTTTGGGCTTCAGGTTTCTGCCCGTCTCTTTGCTGATGCTTATCAGATGTACCTTGGAAAGGAACTTGCTACAATTTTTGTGGGTATGCAAGGCTTTACCAATCACTTGAGCAAAGCTTGCTGGAGCACAGAGGGACCTATCACTTTCCTATTGGCATTCACCCAGTTTCACACAGTGGTGTATTTCCAGTGCCATTTTTAATGATACCGGTTGTAAAAAAATCAGTATTTGTGACTGTCACGGACAGTTTATCAGCCAGCTTGCTAGTGTCATTTCTGTGGGTTTTTATGAGATTGTAAATTCTCTGGACAGGTTTGCAGCCTGTTTCAGATCTCACCTTCACAGTAGTTACATAACCATGAAATCCCAGGCGCTTCAGTTATTATTTGGTGTTGATGTGAGGAGGGCATCCTCAGGCCCTAGACATGATTTGGTCAGGAGCTTTAAAATACCAGACTGGAGAAACAAACCTGACAAAGAATGTAAATGCTTTAGCTGCTATTTACAAAGCTGAAAGGGAGATGAGTTTTTCGTGGCTTTTTAGAACATCTGGCATATCCCCAGTGCCATGCAAATAAACAACAACATTGCAGGGAAAGGCTGTTAAATACTTTCGTTTTAAATGCCAGCAGTCCCCTATTTGCCACAAATTGCATATGCTAGAGGGTGAGGGAGATTGTTTTTCAGAATTTATTGGAACAAACTGTAGCTTGTAGACTGACCTGCTAGGGATTGAGTACTGACCCTCCAATGTGTTTTCTATTGAAAGAGTGGGGAAATGGTAAAGTACTGCTGGCAGCTGAGCATCAGGAATCAGGATAAGGCAGCACTCGGCATGCTCCTCACTTTGTTAGGATGCCACCACAAGATCAGGGCCAAATGTTTCCCTTCAGAAGCTGTAGGATCAAACTTTACCTCTTTCACACAGGAACGAGAGTACTCTGATGGAGATCTCTGCTGAAGTGGCACAGTTGGGAAACATCATCTCACCCCTGCGCTGCAGACACCAAGGAAAGGTGCAAGGCAGATGGGACAGTACAACTTAGTTTTCTTCTGCTAAATGAGATTTTGGCAAAATTCACTCTATCCCATGAGAGATTTGAAGATTTTTCATGTTACTTTTAGCACCATGCAATGTAGTAAGATCTTTTCAGTATTTCTACTTTGCAGTAAGAAACTGTGTTAAAACTATCTGTGTTATTATAGGGATAGAAGTATCTTAGGCCTGTCTTCCTCCTTTCACCACCCCTTCCCCACTCCCCCCAGCAAATTCTGGTCTATAGATTTACCACTGCTATTACTTTAGATTAATGACCCCTCAACTTGCTGTGGGGTATCTTGAAAACATGCATCACCTTTCAGGGTCATGTCTGAATATACTTTAAAAACCCTACCAAGGATGTTATTCATATGTCATCATTTGTATACTGGTTCTGAACTGATTCATCTTAAAAAGGACTTGAAAAAATCCCACCAAACCCCTCTCATCTGATTTGTAGCACCAATACAGTTTTTTCTTTCTTAAACACAATTTGCCATTCAGGCCATCAGACAAGGAGCTGAGGAGCAAACATGTTCAAATCTGAGATTTTTTGAACAAGTGATTCATCAAATGATAGTATGCTGTTTATGTTCCAGTTAATCTAGTGATGAAATGGTATAAAATTAATTCCAAGTCAGGCTCTCAGTGAGGGAAGGTGGTGCATCTGAATCACAGTGCCCGCTCATCCCTGCCTCGCTGCTGCTGCTCCTGTTCCCCTATTTCTCCTTCCATTGTCACATGTGCATGTGCAGCCTGAAGTGTCTTGTGCAGTTGAAGAGCTTGGTGAAGCTTGGGGAGTTTCCAGGTCAAGGCTTTAGGTCATGTGCTTGTGGGCATACAGAAATAGATATCAGGGTTTCAGACAGGTACAGCCTTTTGTCTGAGTGGTATTCCAGGAAATCGTTGTTACTGTGCAAGCACCTAAAATGCTTCACCTCCGTGTTTAAATAGCAGGGGTTTGTGACACTTTTAAAAATCTGACCTCACGAGTTTTTAGTTCTAGAGATGTCAGGACACAAGTCACTGTAGTGGACATGAATAATAGTATTTTCTAGGTTTGTCCTTTTATTTGGGAGGAGGTTCTTGTCTTTGCAGCCTGCCCAGTACTTATGGGCAGTCACACCACAGACACTGTTCTTGATTTTTAAATTACTATTGATTAGAAGTCATGATCCTTTTGTCACTTGTAGTCTGTAACTCAGAGGGAAAACAACATCTGCTGGAATGGAAGAAAACAGACATGTTCTGTTTAAGCAGTTTTAAAAACAGCCATTTAACTTTGATATCTCAAATATATCTCATTTCATATTAGTGCATTCATATTTCTTGCATCAGCTCTGACTTTGAGCAAGCCTCTTCCCTGTCACGCTCACCTTGGACTACCTCAGTGGTCATTTTAAAGGAGACACCATGTGTGCTTTGAGGTGCTTTTGGTTTTGAATCTGAGTTTTTAATTTATTCTTTCAGCAAGTTAAAAACCCAGTGCGGGGATGAAGCCAGTTCTTTCTCCTCCAGTCTCTAGAATAACTATTGAAATGCCCAGCAAGGGTCATCTTCCAGTCTGTCCTTTTCACACCTTTATTTTTTTATCTATTTGTGCACTACCAGTTTCCCTTTTTACCCAGGCTGGAGATCAAGGCAATCTCAGGAAACTCCAGCATTTGCTGATACTTCATAGTATTCAGCTGTGGCTTCTAGGAAATGACTTTTAGATTTTGCACCAGCCACCCAAAGGCTGGGACAAAGGAGACATGCCGAGAGGATGATAGTGAAGCTGGGCAAGGAGAACATAAATGCTGAAGAGAAAGGTCTATCATGAGAAAGAGAACAGAGCCAGAGTGATACTGTGTTTCCTTTTCTGCCCTTATTTGCGGGTAGGTGTGCTCTGCTTGAAAATCTGGATCTTCCATCCAGGAACAGCTGTGGTCACTACCATGTTTAGACAAAGGAAAATGAGTGGCTGCTTGATGGCAATAAAGTCGACAAAAGCAGGCTGGACCCAAGCTGATGCCTCAGTGTAAAACAGCATACTGCAATTATGCCGTGCCATTTGTTTCTAATGCACCTGCTGCTGTTTGTTGTTTATTTGTTTAATATTGCTTTATTCGTACATTGCACCACCCTTCTCCATTCTTTGACAAAACTCTTTTGTTAATGATGGACTGCATGTGGCACTCCTGCAGTGAGGTGCTCAGTGCTGGGGTATTTTGTGCGGTGTTATAGCAAAACAGCAAGGGGGAAAATTTAAGCCTAGAAAAGCAATAATTTGTTACAGTAGAAATGAGCACAGAATGAGTCACGCTGCTGCTGATTCTGACATGCAACCAATCTATTAGAGGCTTGCTTTTCTGCAAGATTTTTCTCCCTCTCTCTGTTCCAGATGTGCTCTTCATAAAGGCTGCACAGATGCACAGACAGATATTTCTTGTCTTGGAACTTTCTGTCCTTATCTACAAAAGCTTTTGGAAAAAAACCCCCTGAACCTGGACTTGGTAAATGTGTGAAAATATAGCAGGGCTTTTCTTCTGTCTTATGATGCCTTGGTATTGTTAGTAGAGTATGAATGTTAACAGCAAGTGTTTTGGGACTGTAAAACATAGCCTGGAGGGATAACTACCTGGTCTGTGAAAGGTTATTCATTGTTGCCAAGTTTTTCCAAGAAGAGCTCTGTGTCATCATCAGTTTCCTTGGACTTGAGAGCATTTGCTCAGTGCCAAGATACAGACTTTAAGGTGCATCTTTGCTCCCAGATTCTTACTGTAAGTACTGGGTCAGTCACCCTTTACCTCTTAATGGGAAGCAGTCTTCCTAAAGAATAGGATATTGAAACCTACTAATACTTTCCTTAGGACTGAAGACTCTGTAATTTGCTGTGCAGGTGACAAAGCACTGGAACAGGTTGCCCAGAGAGGCTGTGGGTCTCCTTTCCTGGAGATATTCAGTAGCTGTCTGGACACTATCCTCTGTCATGTGCTCTAGGCAACACTGCTGCAGCAGGGAAGTTGGACCAAATGATCCCACCAGTGGTCCCTTCCAACCTTTCCCATTCTGAGATTCTGTGATTTAGAGGGCTTCATTATTTCCCTTTCCATAGAACAGTCCTTCTGTCTTGATAACAGAGCTGTGCAAAGGAGCAAAGGGCAGGGTGCTCTTATAGAAACTGCAACTCCAAGATGAATGATGGGTATCTTACATGATTAGTCAGTCTTCTAAATCCAAAGTACGCTGTATTTTGCACTGTAGGCCAGGGGGAGGCTGAAGAATGAGACCGAACTTCATTAACAATCCTTACGTGCAAACAGTTTGTGGAGCTCGGGACTTTATGAGAAAACAGCATGAAATAATATTTGAATATTGACAGTGACAAGGGCTGCATAATCCTTAGACACTTCCTCAGCCCTGAGCTATTCCATAAAGAAAAGGAAAAGCAGCCCAAGGATATGGTGTATATTCAATTCCATGCACACAGATGTAGACACAATATTGAGAAACTTAATCAAATCCTTCCAAGAGAGGAAGAATGGGTTCTATTTAAATTTAGTGTTTATCTGCTAGCTCTAGTGGTTTGTCTGGAGGAGGCAGACTTGCAGACTTTCATTAGAAATAATAAATAGGATTACATACTTCTCAACTGCGCACCACAATCATAGTAAGCCATGTTTCTCAGAGGGCAAATGCAGTATATTTTTCCCCCCAAGTGAGGGAACATTGTAGTGACAGTGCTGGGGGCAGGTGGGACCTGCAGGGACTGGCTCATCAGTTTTATCATGAAGAGAGCACAGAAAGGGAGAAAGGTGAAGCATGGTAAAGACCCTACAGAAAGTAGGTTTGTGGCATTTCATTTACAAACAATTATAGAAATGAGCACAATAGAAAAGGTCAAGGGCATGACAGTCTGTGAGAGCTCTTGCAGCAGAAACTTGATTTAAGGGCTAGAAGGAAGGAGGGAAGGCAGCTCCAAACATCTGCTGTACAACATGAGTCTGGTGAGTTCAAAGAAGATGGGGAGGCAAAGAAGCAGCAGTACAGGTGGGCCCTGGCACGAAGTCTTAGACAACACGGAGGCAGAGCTGAAAGGCTTGGTTTTAAAGCTCCACCTTCCAAAAGTGCTCAGCTTGCTAATTAGGAAGGGGCATGTGGGACTTACTGCTTCCACAGAGCTGTTACTGGGCTGTTGTGCTGTGTTTGGTTTTTTTAAAAGCACTTGTTCCTGTTGCCAGCCTCACCTTACTGCCTCGAGAGGGAATTAAGGCAGCACTTGCTCTGGCAGACCCAGCTGGTGGTTCAGACGGTGCTCACAGGAAAGGAAGGTGTTGTCTTAAGCTGTTTCATCTCAAAAACGCTTTGCTTCCCACCAGAGACCTTGGGTGCACAGTATTTAAAACTTCAGTGCATTATTAAGAATAAAAGAGTATAAAAGGGGATGAAGCAATCTTTAAGTAGACCCTGGTATGCATGGTTATATGTTTACTGAAATGGACCTTTGGTGCACAGTCGCCTCTCCGGAAGCCTCCTGCTTTTAAAGCACTGGCAGATTTCCGTGCGCAGCCCAGTGGGGTTTTTAGATCAGCCTTGAAATGGGACATTTGGTGCCCCTAAGGCAGTAGTTATACCTGCAGCCTGTGCTTTCAGCTGCCTTTCTGTCTTTCACTAGGAGGCGGCACAGTGTTGGGTGAGGTCTCGTGCATCGCTCCTGCTGGAAGGGTTTCTGGAGAGATGGAGAGACAGGTACAGTTCTGTCTGTCACTGCCTTCAAGGCCAGGGAACTGATTTGGTCTGCCAGAACTTTGGCTGTGCTGTGGTATTTTTGCTGAAAAGTGTTTTTAACTCCAGCTAAAAACGTGAGAATTAGAGATTGAAAAATATTCCTAATGGCAGGCAGGAAGGCCTAACTCTTGGTAGTTATTTGTATTTTAGCTCTCAAAATAGCTTGATCTCTGCACCACATAGTTATATCACTAGAGGGGAAGATTTTAGGTGGGTAATGAGTGCTGCAGCTCAGATCATGAAAGAGCTGGAGAAGTGCAGTGTGAGCAGAATACTGTTGCATGGGCCAGGCAGTGTTTCCACTTAAAAGCACTAGTGGGAAAGTATTAATAAAACTGAAATTAATTGATACAGTTATTGGCTTAGCTGCACAGATAGACAAGTCAAGTGTTTCCTTCTCTAGAGAAATCGGCATACCCTGTTACTTGGAGATTGGGCAGCACAGAGGGAAGCTGCTGGGGCAGTGAAGGTGACAGTGACCCTGTCTGTGCTGGGTGTCCTGCTGAGAGTGAAGGGGAGGTCTTTTGTGGGGCTCAGTGGGCTGCTCACAGCAAGCAAACATGTTTTATTGTCCCTTTACCTACACCAGCTATAAGGTGTTCACCTCTCAGCTGACCAGATGCTCTACTAAGCTTGGTGTTATAAATGGCATTCCTCATTCCGGAAAAATAACAGGAAAGACTTATTCAATAAAACCAGTTTCGAACTGCAGCTAATCCCTTTGCAAGGACTCAGAATATTTGTAAATCCTTAGACTTTTCAGTCTAACTGGGAAAGAAACTGTTGAAGTACAATACAGGGCATTGCCACCATAGCATCTCTATAGTGACTAGAGGTCAGTGGTACCAGAATGTTTCTAGCATTATAGCAGCTGAGGTCAAGTCTCTTTGGTGCTCATCTGAATTAAAAAAGAAAAAAAAATTGTTACTTCTAGTGCCAAGAGAAATGCAACTTTTTTCCCCCCATATATGGATGTTCAGATGACAGTTCCTTTATTTTCCTGTAGGGAAGCTGTTATATGGGCATCATAATGGTAAAGAGTTTTGGTTTTGTTTTTAATTATCTTTGTTTTCTCATTGCCTCCATAAAATTCATTATTTCTTCCCCAGCTTTTTATGCCTCCCTTCTGAAGGCAGATGCTGTTTATGGGTGCACTACTGTTCTCCTCCCTCTTTATACATTTTTATCACTATTTCCAGTTTCAACCAACAAGTTTGTTTCTCTCTCGAGCAGCTGCAGAGGGCTTGAGGGTTGCAATAAAAATTTGCCATTTAATGCTTCACAGTTGAAAATCTGCTGATAGAGCATTTGATGTCTCAGGTCCAAACTGGGTTCCAGTTCGTTAAAAGAACTCAATTATTGCCTTGCCAATACAATACGGATTTCTTAGTACTGTACACAGTTCTCAACAATGCCTGGGCTGGAATTCAGTTTAGAAAAGATGGAAACAAATGTCTTCTATCCTTTCAGCTCCAGTTTATAGCTCTTTCACAAACTACCAGTCACTGTATTACATTTCCAACCTGTGTGGCATCCTGATAATATTAGAAACAAAGAACAATGTGATTAGCCCAGCTATTGGAATGCTGCCTATCACGTATAAATGGTGAATCAGCTTTCCAGACAAAGCCTCTGTGGAGCAGAGCCTGCTGCTCAACGCACTGGCATGATGCTCCTACTTGCCTATTTAGCTGATGTAGTGGTTTGTCTTGTCACTGGTATTTCTTCTTTGTGCATCTGTTTTTCTCTAGTGTTCTTTTCAAGAGAGAGATCTTAATCCGTTGTAATGTGTGGAATGATAGTATCAGTCTCTTCCTTTTCTTTTTAAAAACATGTATTTTGCTGTTGGCTTTTTTTTTTTTTTTTTTTTTTTTTTTTTTTTTTTTTTTGTGCTAAGATTCAGTCATTTACCAGCAGCTTGTTCATGATGCTCAGCTTAGTTATTTTGGAAGTGCTTGAGTTTTTCTGTGAAAAAAGTCTATTAACCATCTCTTTGTGTTACATCAAGTTCCTTATGTACTGATTTGATAGGTTAAAGAGGGCTTAAATTACAGCCTTCCCTCTACATCCATCAATTGCACTTCCATGTCTATTGAACAGAACTTGTAAGTAAAGAATTTAGTTGGTTTTTTTTTAAATAAACACGTTACATATAGAATGTCAAGTATCCATAGGCTTCAATTCTACCACTCTGTGAAACTACAGGATATGTATATGACCTTAGGAGTAACACTTCAAAGAAAATGCAGCAGTCATTGCAATACATGTGCTGCAGCACACTGTAATTCCCCTGCTGAGAAACAGTTGCATATCACAATCTGCAAATATACGTGTATTAAGTTAGACTAGTTTTGATACACTTGTGGTTACTGATAGTTAATGATTCAGTGTATTCTCATTAACAACAATGATATTTTGTTCTGTGCTCATTAATTGCCACTAACGGGTACTTCTGTTTGGTCCTTGGTGAAAAATAATCCTAGTCAATGACCTTTAAATACTTGAACAATTCAGAACAATAAAATAAGAAGAAGACTTGCCTGCCACTCTTCTAATATACCATAAAATTTTTCTAAGGAGCCTACAGTGTTTAGATACCCACCAGGTTTCACACTGCAGTTTGTTTATTTTACTCTTCAATCTTCTTTTAGTGTTTTAGACACAACTTCAAGCCCAACATGAAGTGATGGAGTCTGCCTCTAAGGAAGCTTGCAGCAGGGCAAAGAACTGGTTTTATTGATGGTGGTGTTTTTAAATGGAAAATGACAAATTGCTTTCAATAATCCATTTTTTTCCCTACCTTTTGTGGAAATGTTTTCTATTTGTAAAGTCTCTGTTATTTGTGCTATGTAAGGCTTTATTCTTACTGAAAAATTTCCATAACCTCTGGGGTTTAAATTAATATTAATGTATTTCTGTGTACTGTCCACGAGGAAAAAAAAGTACAGACTTTTTTCACATCACTGGGATGTGAATAGAGATGTATGTAATTCATTAGACATCTGTTTTTAAAATCAAGCTGCTCACCTGGGGGCCCACACAGCTCTCGGCTGTGTGCACCAGGCTTTTTCCTACGGCAAGACTGGGAGCTGGTGTATAGATACTGTTTATGTGTGCATTTTCCTGCTCTCTGCCCTTTAAATCTCTGTATGACCAGCCTGCTCCTTTGGTCGGCATGTGTTCTGTGTCATCTGGTGCTGACCAGGGCAATCCAGAAAGAGTAGAGTTTTTTGAATTCACTGGTTTGAGTGGGAGTTCCTGTGCCCACGTGTGTGTTTCAGGGTGGGGGAATATTTTCACTGCTTCCCCATGCTGAATTGGGAATCCACCTCAGAAGCGTGTCTTCAAACAATGATGGATGCAGTATTTCAAAAGGCAGTGTACTACCTCGGACTTAGATAACATAGTGATGTCTTTGAACCCATATGTCAGGTCTTTCCACCAGAGACATGATAGAATGATACTCTCAGCCATAATTTTGAGGGGAAAATCACCACAAGAACATACGAGCACATGAACATAGGAGCACAAAAACAAATGCCTTCAAAAGCACCAGAATCTTTTGTGTATGAAAAATTAATCACCCCTGCTGGGGAATATCTCCCAGTACATATGAGGAAATTTGCTGTAGCTGAGAGAATAGAATAGCACAAACACAAACCAGCAGAGATCTCTTAGGTATGAGCACAGCAGAAGGACTTCAGGGAAGGTGATCCCATGAGAAATTGTGAAGGCAGGTTTCTGTCAGCAGATGAAAGCAAACTTCTCAGGAGATGGACTGCTTTGTGGGGAAAGGAAAGCAAAAACATTTCTGTCCCCTCTTACTCATTGCCTTCCCGAACAAGCACTGTCATTTCCTGTGCCTCTCCATCACCCCTCTATTAAGTTTAACCACAAATTGTTTAATTTTGTTCCTTCTCTGATCCACAGAGGCAGACAATCTATGACTGCTTTCAGTTACCCTGTCAACTCAAGTGTCTTCAAAATCTG
Organism: Margarornis squamiger; assembly: GCA_035222235.1. Lineage (NCBI taxonomy): Eukaryota > Metazoa > Chordata > Aves > Passeriformes > Furnariidae > Margarornis > Margarornis squamiger. Next base: position 19,083,655 of record JAWWTY010000123.1, on the reverse strand, counting down.
GAATCAGCCTCAGAGTTTGGAAAGACTCAGGGACTGGGGGAGTCTGCCACCCTCCCTTAGGTGTAATAGAAATGCATAGGCAGACTTGGCCATGGGGATACAGGCTCTGATTTGAAGTTACCAGATGGTAACATGGTGATGAAAGAAAGTCCATAGATCATCTTACTCTATGATAGATGCATCCCTGCCTTGGCTGGTATATAAATTTTCAATGAAGAACAACACCTTTTTTGTCTTTCAGCACTTAAATTGTTTATCTTGATGTTGTATAGTACAGCTTTCATTTTCAAACCAGAAATGGAAGTGGCATTTTTTCTCTTAAGACAGCAAGCTTGTTCTTTTAAAAGATTTTAGATTAGTAACTGTATTTATCCACCTTCTCTTTGTTTGTTTCATTTTTCTTTTTCCTGTCCATTTTGTAGTTATGCTATTGGAAATGTCATTACTGGAGGTAAGAATGAGTGCAAATACTAATGTACGTGTATTTCCTGATGCCTGCTCAAGCAAGGCTTTCTTCTTTCAGTCTTTGAAGAAATCCTATTTATTTTAGTAATTAATTTTAGGCTCATTTCCTTTGTGCCATTCCCCGTTATTGGCTGCTGTTCAGGAGGGTGTATGTGTGTGGCTTGAGGCCAGCTGTGCTCGTCAGGGGTGTACACATGAAAGAACCCTCCCTACCCCTGGAGGTGCTCAACAGGGAAGGCAGGAACTGGCTGTGGGAAAATCTAGAGGGCACATCTAATTATGGGGCTGTTTGGCATTATGTGTGCGGCCTGCCTGGGCTGCATGGTGAAAAGCCCTTGTATGAAGGTTTCCTGTCCTCCCCTTCACTACTGCAGGCTGATGTTTTCTGCTAGATTACCTGCTTTAAAATGCGGCATGGCCTCACCTCTCTTGGAGCCCCGTGGAGATGGGAGAGCAGTTGTGCTGTGTGATGCATCCTGTAAAGCACTTCAGCAAAACCCCAGCTTAAATGCAACAGTAGGGATTGGGAATTAAACCTCAAGCTTCAGGCCTTAAAGCAGGCTCCAGTTGACTGAGATCGAGATGAGGTGACAAATGGCTCTTTTTTGCATCCCGGGGTCTGATCCTAGCCTCGCTGTGCTGAGATGGAGAGGTAGCATCTGCATGTCTGAGCAGCACAGAGCAATTTCCATAGCCATGTGGTCAGCTTGTGTTTTAATTCTTAGTGTTGATAATGTTATTAATTGTAGCATGGCAGTTGTCTTGTGCTAAGTGCTGTACAGTCATAAATACATGTCTTATCCCCTAAATGCTTTTTAATAGCTCTTTTGGGGTATTGTACTGCGAAGTGACACTTCTATTTCCTTATGCCTTTTGTTTATTTCAGAGATATTTTTTGAAGAGACCCATGCTACACTATTACCAGGAATCAGGTAATGGCAGATGTTTATTTTTCACGGTACTTGAAGGCAAATCTGCCTTACTGCATGATGCTGTATGGTAAGGCTGGAAAAAGGAATACACTGTACGAGCCTGTGTGCCCAATAAGAAAATGTTCAATAAGCTCATGATCACCTGGTTTCATTTATTGAAGTTCAGTAGATTTTATGTAATATATTAAATGTCACATGTAAGCATAGCTGCAGAACTTTTCTTCAGGAACTCAAGGTTTAATCTCCCTCCTGGGAAGCTGGATGTTCAGTGTGTCTCTGAGAAAAGGGAAGTGTTACAGAGCTTGGTGATGCCTCCCTTGGAGATGCTTGTCACCTGCCTGTTGATAAACATTCCTGCTCTCTGCCCACAGCACACTGACACTCTAGATAATTGTTGCCTGGTTAAGGTTTCTTATACTTCATTTTGTGAAAAATATGTTGATGTGTCATTTATGGAAAGGCCTCAAACTCACTTGATATTTCAGTTCTGGCATAGGCCTGTATTTGGCTTTGGAGTGGTGTTGGTGAACCTTGTGAATTCCAGTGGAGGGGAAAAATCAAATTACATCAGGACTTGTATCATTACATCTGTCATCTGCTTAGACATTCAGGTATTACAAGATATAAATGAGTTGTTCCTATATCACTGGCTACTGTTCCTACCCTGTCACATTTGGGGCTCTCACTGAATCATATGTGATTAGGTCTATGAGGAAGGGATGTTCTCATGCAGAGATCTGGAATCAAAGAGTTCAGGGTTCATCTGTCTCCAGGAGGATACAGTGTCTTTGCACATCCCATGTCTTGGCCCAGAAATGGGTGTGGACAACATCGTGGTTGCCCTAAGTGGCTGTCACAAATGGGGACCAATGGCATAAGGCACCTTAAAACATTATTCCAGACAAACCTGATACAGTGCTGCCCCTGCTAACTTGACTGACATGGATGAAGGCTAGAGTTAGGTGTTTGGGAGACATTATGTGGCACCCTATTTACAATACTGCAGCTTTCTTCTGTTGTTAGCAGATTCTTTTCTATGTGCCTGAAGTAGATAACAACTTTGGTCTTTGCGAAACAAATAAATATAGATAGTAAAGAATAATTTACATGTATCCCTACCTCCCGCATAAAGAGTCTGCTGGCCTCTTATCTTTTCATGGCTTTTTTCAGTAGAGTAAGAATTTTTTTCCTGTTCTCTAGCTTGTATATAGAGGCTACAAACTCCCACTAGTATGCATGGCATGACAGGAAGAATTGTTGCATTAGCAAAGAGCTGCTGAGCAAAAATTGAGTTAGTGTAAGCAAAACTCTGCTAGGTGTTTCAGAGATGGCAGCTTTCCCTGTGCTGCAGGCAAATCTTCACAGTGCATTTTGTCTGTGAAAGAGGAAAGAGGCCATTGCTGCCTTCCGCCCCTTATGCAGGATTCCTGAAAAAGCAAAATGCATTCATCCACAATCCCTCTGTTTGTCCTTTCTATTTATTGAGATGGGGCTTTGGAGGACCACCAGCATACCTCTGTTAGTGTAGAACTCCAAGGAGAAGCCATGCCAGAAGGATGAATAAGAGTGGGATGGGAAACTGTTTCATAAAGATGTCAAATCTCTGCTGGTCAGTGGTCCCCTAGTGGTCCTAATTGGTTGTCAAGGTGAGAACAAGCCTAGATTGTTCCGACTTACTGCCAAGGCCAGGGCTGGAGCCACTGCAGCTGAAAGCTTACCCTGGGGACTCTCACTATACTTTTGCTAAGATGCTGTTTAGTCAGGATCAGATCTATTCCCTGCACGTTCCTCTGGAGAACAAAGCAGGGAAACCTTGGCAGGAAGGTATTTGCCAAGGGGGTGGAGGGACAGAAATAAGAAACAGTGCAGTATAGGTTAGTATAAGTGCTTTTAATCCACAAATCTCCTCTCAGCATTAATCATTTCCATCTGTAACACGTGCCGCTGTTGCTGTCAGAGTTGATCCTTGTCCAGCTGGCTGTTGAAACTCTTGCACAAGATGCCAGACCTTCCCAGAAGCCAGGATCATTAATGCCATGAATCACACAGCCTTGGCTGGCTCAAACACTGGGCTTTGTTTCAGGGACCTTTGTGTCTGCCCAGGCTCTTTTCTTGCTCACCTTGAGAAATGCAGCAGCGTTTACACTGTCATGCGTACTCTTTTTCCTGTGCCATGTTTGTCCTTGTGTTTCTAACATACTGGATTTCTTAGCTGTTTTGCTGTTTTAATTGCCATCTGTAGCAAATCCTTGTGGATGCTACAGATCCATAAGAATGCTTGTTTCCATTTGTCCATAAATTTGCATCTCTTGCATCTGTGCTATTTAATTTCCAGGGCTAAGGTATGCTGTTCTGTGTTTATGAAGCACTGGAGCTGTACATAATAAGGTGTTCAGGCCCTTGAAGTCAAATGGCAGCTCTGAGGTCCCCTTGGGCCTGAACCACCGTGGTCCCAGAGGCAGCTATGCCTGGCTGAACAAAATGTGAGCAGCCATCCGATTTTACCTCCTTTTTGGTGCCAGGGGGAGGAAAACCTCACAGGCAGGGAAAACATGCACAACCCTGCTCTGCGTGGGACTGTGACTCTGCTCTCCAAAGTTCTTTCTGAATGATTGCTGCTGACAGGGAACTGTGGACAGGGCCCAAGTCAGAGGGGAAAATAAAATCTGTGCCCCAGTCCATCACCAGCAGGTGTAAGGATGGTCCCTACTCCTGGAGCTAAACTTGGGTCTCTTCTCAAAGTGTGGACAGTTACAAGAGCTCTTCCTGTACTACCCTGGCTATGACTCAGGCTATTCCACCAAGTTCATCACTGTTTAAACTTAATGCTCTGATACATTCATGTATGCTCCTGAAGGGCACCCAGTCTTGATTAGGACATCCAGGGATGGAGACTGGTTTGCTTTCATTCACAATGTGCTTCTGTGATTAATCACTGTCATGACAAAGAGTTGTATTTTACTCCTAGTTTTATTTTCTCTGGCTTCAGCTTCCATCAAGTGATCCAAGTTACTCTTTGCCTTGCTGGATTAAAAATCACTTCAGGACCTTATTGTTTCCCCTACAGGGAATTACTTGTACATTGTAATTACATCTTTGTCATCTGAAAATTTGATAGTGAAAGTTTTTAAAAGTACTTCTGGATCACTAGTGAAAACAATTGAGTTGTATCAGATCTAATATAATTCCATGCAAAAAAAAAAAAAAAAAAACCTCTAGAAACAATGTGATTTCAATAATAATTGTTTAATAAATTTGTGTCTGTCAGTCTGTCAATTCAAATCCATTTATGAGAGCCAGTTTTTATCTCAATATTCGGCAAAGATTAACTGAGTACTTCAGCAAGGTCTATGTATACATTACATTACATGACATTACACTACACTGCATACCTGCAGTTCTCTCCATTAAACAATCCATAGATCCTCAAGGAAGTTTCCCATAAAACTGTCTTGGTGGTGTTATTCCATCCTTCACTGACTATCACTTGAATCTTGTGTTTATTTCCCCATGATTTTATTTGGGATTGATTTTAACTTAATTTCTCTGGATCATCTTACTTTTTGAATTTTTAGATGAGAAAATTCACTAACTCTGCATGCCAAAGCTACTGTATATCATATTGTTTTGAATTTCTGTCCTGTGCTGTGGTATCCCCAGATATAACTTGTTACACTACTCACATGAGTGTTAAAGACATCAAATCATTTCATGCTTCTGCAAACAGACACAAATGAACATTATTGCTTGGTAGTAAAACAAAAAATGTTTGTTTGCTTGCTTGTTTAAAACTATATCTGCTTGAGAAAGTTCATTCTGTTTAGGAGCAGAAAGAAAATTAAACTCTTCATCAGCTGGACACCTGCTTCTGGCATTTTTTTGTATGCCCATACTGTTCTCTTTGACAGAAGTTGTCAGGAAGAAAATATTGGCAGGGGGGAAAACTGGGGACATGGTAGGGTTAGCAATAGCTGGCCTTAATTTGAAGGGGGTGGGGGGAAAGTACTCTGTTAATTTTAATTAAAGGATATTTTTGCAGATGAAAATGCATGCATTTGAGCGGTTTTTGCTGTCTTTTGGTCACCAGAAAAATTACTTTTTTAACCTTAGATTTAAGAACCTGTAACATTAATGTGTACATAGCTTTGTGCAGCCTATTGATTCTGTTGCCATTGGATGTCTCTGATCTCTGCTGACGTTGGGCTGCTACTGGCTCAGTCATGTCATATGCCAAAAAAATACAGTCTAATCAGACTGTGGTTCACTGGATACTGAACAGGGGTTTCAAAACTTCTTTCTTTTTTTTTTTTTTTTAATAAATGGTGAAAAAGTACTAGTACTGACACTGTTTAATTTGTTCTGCTCCAGCTCTTCAGCTTTGAGTTGTTGTAATTGCATTTGAGAATTGAAGTCTCTCGTGCTTGTATTAATATGATTTTTTACTTTAGTTTTTTTATTCCTAACAAGCTGGTACATGCGGAAAAGAAACTAGATCATAGTACTAAAAGTATATTCTGGAGTTTACAGAACAGAGATGCTGTAATTTGCAACCAGTCTGCATATTTCTCTTTATTTCCTAAGAGTAACTGTAACTTGAAAACTGTTTGTAGCATCCCCGGCATGCAAATATGCCAGCTAGAGAATTTAAAAGGTACTAAATGAATAGAGCTTGACTCATTTTTATGCTCTTCAGATTTCTTAGACAAGACCCAAATGATGAGAAAGTATGTCAAAATATACTGAAGGGTGTGCGTTTAGGTTCTGGAATTTTCTTCTGTGTTTTTTCTTTATCCCCTAGTCTGACTGATTCCATGTTTGGGTATACTTTGTACAGTGAGGATCCTCTTAACTATGAGCCAAAGGCCATCAGAGTCCATTCTGACACTTGGCAAAGACCTTCAGGTGATGTTCTTTTTTCCTCCAAACAGCTTTAAAGGCTAGTAAGAGTCTGAGATATGGCATAGAAATTTACCTTCTTTGCAGATCAGGAAACATTCAGTGTACCTATTGCATGTGAGAGACTGACTGAGTGTTCATGCCCTGTCCACACCCCTCCTTTCCATTCTGCAAATACTCAGTTTGCAATCAATTGGAAAAAGTTCAAAGGTCTTTGGGCCAAGAGCACTCCAGAACTTCTTGGGTCCAACATATCTCAATATTCAAGAGGAATATCTTTGCTCCCTCTATCATCTGGATTCATCTTCTGGTGTTTTACAGTTCTTAATTACTGAATTCAATATGAATCTGAGAGAGGGAAGCTGCTTAATCCCTGGGAATAAAAAAAATATCCATAAGGTAGAGAGACAATTAAAAAACAAACAAACAAAAACAAACCAAAAAACCAAAACAAACAAACAAACCAACCAAAGAAACAAACCAAAAAAAACACATTGCCTTGGCTTGTACTTTATCTCACTGCTACCAGCTCTTTTTATACCCAGATTAGGCAGGCAGGCAGGCAGCATGTTGACACAGCCAAGACTGCACATTCTAACATGAAAAAGCAGCATTTTTAATTAAACACACTTGTTTCTTTTTCATAGTGACAAGCCTGCTGCAGTTTACAGTGTTATTCATTCTATTTAAAAATTAATTTCTTATCTTTTTTTCCCAACCAAGAGCTTTCATTCTCAAATTCATAATTTTCTTTATCTGCAGTATTTGCCTTGGTTCACAAGAACAGTGTCTTACTAAGGTTCCTTAATTTCCCTTAAAAATTTTAAGTCTGGTGAGTTTTCACTTCAGCCATTGCATTGAGGAGCAGTCCAATATTTTCTCTTCCCTCCCCTCCCCTCCCCTCCCCAATCCTTTCCTTTTTCTTTCCTTTTTTCCTTTTTTTCTTTTCTCCGATACTTTCTGTTTGGGCTCAGGGATTAGCAGTATTTTTCAAGTGAAAAGACTGGTTCTTTTTGCCGGTGGTGTTGATTAGCAAGTCACAGTGAGAAAACTGTAGAGTAATTCTGGTCCCACTGGCGTGAGTTTGTAGTGATGTCATTTGTACCATATTTTCTCCCTTCAGTAGCTCCACTGGAGAGAGGTGTCTCCAAGGGTCTGTGCAAGATATAAATTGCCATAAAGACTGTGATTTACATCTATTGACAAATACAACCTAAGTACCTGAAGTAAGCAAGAATAGCTGCAGTGGATGTTTTTCAAAGCTCTGTTCATCAGTGCTTTATTTTTCCAGTTACATGTGGGTTGGACATAACCATTCATTTGAAAAGAATATTTTTTTCTCAGCTGCTGTTGTCATGGGTGGAATTCTGTGTGAGGCTGCAAGGGCTCCCAACATCTCTAGCTGAGAGCTGTGTTCCTCCAGCCAACTGTCCTTGTCACGAGCATTAGAAATCCTGAAGGAAGGACCTTCTCAGACAGAAATCAAACTGTTACATTTTTTTCTTCTGCAGTGAGCTTGAGCCCAGATGTCTAGGACAAGCCCAAAACAAACTTTTCTGAAGATTAGCTTTTAAAATTAGTCCTCTGAACTATTACAAATTTGATGGCAATAGTGTGTAACACTTAAATATGAGCATACATTTTCAGCCTAAGGTACACACATTATCTAGTGAATTTAACCAATTAAGTCACATCAAAGTATAACAAATTGCAATTGTCTTAGCAAAGACCATTATAATTAGATTGGAGGCAGATGTTCAATTAAACTATTAATAGTAATAATGAAATGGGAGAAAAAATGCCCCACCTAAAATCTCTTCTGTATCACACAATGTTAGTAAGTAAAGATTTAGCAAACAAATTGAAACATAGGCAGAATGTTTATGTTCTTCTGTAAATTCCAGCCTTTTAGCTACTGCTTAGGGATTAACATATGAAAGCAATGGCTTTTCTGCTTCATTTTTTTTACATTTTATTAATTTTTTCTAGGAAACATTTTAATATGAGAGTGATATTACCAGTTTCCCTCTCTGCCTTTTGTAATGAAGTAAACAAGCCCAAAGATCCCTCTCAGCTGTGCAAAGGCTTTTGAGAAAAACATTTTGCAGGCTGTCTGACAGCCAGGGTAACTTGAACTGCCACAATTAATTTTGCTTGGGAAATCTGGAGTAAATGCATTGCAAAGCTGTTCATTTAATGTAAGTGTACGTCTGGGCTTGAAAGTATATCTGACCCCAAAACAGTATTCATGAATCATAGTCCATGAACATCTGTGCCAACAGGGAGGCACGGCTGAGCAAAAATGCATTTGCAACTTCTGTCCCTACCTCTAATTTATATAATTTAATAAATGTTTACTAGAGTTTTAATGGATCTAGTAAATCATGCCAAAGATGCCTGTGGAACTACTCTTGTAAAGCAATTGGAGATGAATATTTCATTTAGTCCTTTGTTGTATCAGTACTCAAAATAACATCTCCAAATTGCCGTGGAAATATGGAGTAAACCATCATCAAAGGCAGTGGGTAATTTTCATGCTGGAATCAAACTCTTGCTTAGGGGTCCAGGCGCCTCCTGGTCACAAAGGTGCTGCATCCCAGCACTGCTCCTTTGCTCCAGTATCTCCAGTATCCAGAGCAATACTGGTTGTGTTCTCATGTGGCTGTTGCACCATGTACCTTCTCTAGTTACTTGTATTTGGGCGTGCTGTACTGTCAAAAACTTCTCTAGAGAACAGATTGGTCAGACATTTTATTTAGGCGCTTAAGTAAGGCTGTTTTCTGAGTATAAGCAGTAGGAAGCTCTTCTCATGCTGAGTAAAGGAAGGATGTGCTATCCTTTCTTAGGCTGCAAGAGTTTCTATCTGCTAAGGAGGGATTGAGCATCACGGTGTGTATTGAGGCAGTTTCAGCCATTTCACCAGAAAGGCCAATTCCTAGTCCTGCTCTCACTGCCTGTTAAGTCAGCCTGAACTTTGAGAATTCAGTGCCTGGGTTTTTAGGGTTTCTTTCTTGCTGTTTCAGCTGTCAGTTAAAGGAGATTGGACAGTAGTATCCAGCTGGATGAAGAAGAAGAGCTGTCATTCTGCATATGTCACTGTTTTTGTTTTTAATTTGGTTTTATGATTTCAGAGGCAGCCCAGTCTTGGCCTCTGCTTAGGCTCAGTGCATAATTGCATTGCCTCTGATGACTGCACTGACTGACACCATCCTAGAAATTAAGTGGCTGTAATTCAACTTCCCAGGACCTCTGAAGTCTTTTCTGACAAGTTACTATTCTACACACTGAACTTAACAAAGCTAGCCTTTGGTTAAGAGCCCTACTGGTACTTTATATCTTAAAAAGCTCTGGAAAAAACTGGGCATATCCCTGGGAGTGGGCTTTTTATCAGCTCTTTGGAGGCACTGGTGCCCTGGTCTTCCAACTGGCCAGAATCTGCCTGCTGGTGACAGTAGCTTTGCAGAGCTGCTGGAGAGTACACAAGAGAACAGCAAATGAAAATCACGCTGCTTCTCTGTTTCCTCTCTGAAACAGAAACTACTTTGCCAGTCTTTGGTAAAGTATTTCCATTATATATCTGCTGTTCAGAGGGTGAAGGTTAGCCTGCTAAGCTGTCCAGACAGCAAAAAGAAAATAAATAGTAGGTGCCAGGGATGGTGGGAGAGGAACTCTGCTCCAGGTGCCTGCTTGTTCTTATTCTCAGAACTTGTGCTTTAAACGGCAAAGTAGTATTTAGCTCAGGCATCATTTGGATAGAGAGGATGCCCACCAGCAGGTTTGTGGAGTGCTGCTTGGGAACACAGCCAGGAACATAATTCCCCAGTTACCTTTGACCCTCTGGTGCCAGTTTTCATTGAGGTGCAACTGAGCAGGAAGCTGAAATTCTTTAGGGATAAGGCATGATGCAGAAAAAGCAAGGAAAACTGCAGCATGCCTGTTGCTGATTCCTGTAGAGGTTTCCCAAACTGACCTACTCATAAGGGAAAGCTAACACCCATTGATGTAAATTCATTCTCTTCCTCCTTTGTTTTGCTAAAGATTGCTGAAGGTGGTGGGTTTTAAATTGACACCATTTGAGTGAAAGCAGTGATGGATCAGAGCTGGAGTTCCTTCTACTCCCGCTTCATATACATTTTAAAAATTTTTGGATTGACTGATGTTGGCAAAATTGTGCATGTTTTTTTCTTGTGCAGGTGTCAAGGCTGCAGTTACTTTATGCTATTTTGGAACTAAAACAAGTTACAATACAACCATACCCAACATCCATGTTATTGTTTAACCCACCAGCAGAAAAGCAGTGGGAACTGTCTTTAAATAACCTTTATTCTAGAGAATAGTATCACATGGAGATCACTGAACAGCCAGGGTCTGTTGTTTATGAGGCATTATTTGATTGTTTGAATTTAATTTCTTCTATTTCAAGCAGAAATCTGTGAACCAGAAATCAAAGAAAATTTCATTTCAGAAGCACCTGAATGCAATATATTTGAAGAAAAATATTTCCCTCACTCGGCAGCTGTGCCAGGGGACCATAATATTCCTGTTGCCAGCCACGAGGTCTGTGGAGCCACAAGGGACCCTCCAGTGTGTCTGTCCCCTGGAGATCCCTGCTGTACAAGTCATTTCAGAGCAGCCCAAAACTTCCAGCTCCTCCATCCCAGCTCTCTCATGGGAACACTGGCCTTTCTAAGAGCCCTGTGTCCAGCTTTTTCAGGATTTTACTCTAGAGGCTGGAGCGGAATGTGGTCAGGTTCTGAACCTTCAAATCATTAACTAGGGGCCCGGGAACCCAGGAGAGTACTGAAGAAATCAAAACCTCACAGTAACTGGACAGGAGTGAAATGTCAGACTTATATGCTGCATTACTTTTTGTGGGCTTTCTGTACACAGCATTTTAAATTATTTAGATTGGAACAGAATATGAGTGCCACAAAAGGGGAATATTTATGCAGTCCTGGAGATATCAGGCATAGCTTTGTATTTGCAGTGAGATTTATAAAACAAACCAGCTACCTCCAAATGTGACACAAAAGTGTTGATTTCTCTGAATAGTTCCAACTCATGCCTAGCAGGGTTGACTTTGATTTAAAAGGTAATTCTGAAGAATGATTTGATTTGAGTTTTCCTTTCTGTAGCTAGGCTGCAGGTGTCTGATGAAACTATTCCTGAGGTAAATGTTACTACTCACGGTCCCTGTATTCACTGCAAATTATTCACCCTTGTCTATTGTAGAGAGTGGTGAAAAAAAATTGGAAGTGATATAAGCATTTTTCTTATAATAGCATTGTATATCTAATTCAGATGTATAAAGTGACTGGATCTTTTCTAGGCCATTCCATACAGCTTAGAGATATCCTTCCAGCAACTCATTACTGAGTTACAATAAGCCCAATAGACTGATTAGACAAGTAGTTGGCTTAGATTATAACTTCCAGGCTTTCCTACTTCAATTTAGATGCATACTATATGGAGTGTAACAACCACACAATTACACAGAGTCTTTCTTAGAAATTGCCCAGCAGAGGTGGATGATCCCCATTCAAATTTTCTGTTAAAAATTACAAATGTATCAGAACTGCTGTTTTAGTTTCTTTTTTTTTTCTTTTTTTTTTTTTTACCCCACAGCTGAGAAATATGTCTGTAAGCCTCAGGATACCTTCATGTGTCTCTGAACTTACCCTTTTTTTTTTGTGTTAAGAATTTGGCTAAACAGAGCCAAGCTGAATTTATACTACACAATAAGACTCAGAGATGTAACAGTACTGATCTCTGTTGATGTCTAGAAAAGTCCTGCAAGTGTCATAGGACTGAATTCTGTATAATATGGGGGGCATTCATACAGTTTCAGAAATTTCAAGGTAGAATCGTAGTCTTAAGGGCAAGAACTTTACTGACTCCATATTGTAAAACTGATGGATATTCTCTTTCTTCAGATGATGGTGCTTGAATATATGTATTTTCAGACTAGAGTGTTTGTAAGCCAACTAGCAAGTCTGCTTCAGGTTCATTTAACCTGCAGCAACATCTTTCACATATGTGTTATTTCATAACTCAGATTCAGGACTTATTTTTTATCTTCATGTTCTGGTAGTTTTCATTTTAGTTCTAGGCACAAATGAAGAAACAGTCTTCCAGCAGAAAATCTGATGAGCCTGATTTAATCTAGGGAGGGACTTGAACATCTAGTCCTGATTTACCTGCATGGGCTTAATTGTGTATGTTTTTCCAGATGAGGTTGGCTTATGGTTCTAAACTATCAGTGCAGAACAGACATTGCCAAGAAACTAATCAATAACATACTAGGGGGTGGCACACACACACACACACACCCCTCGGCCCTTTGCTGTTCCTGTGTTTTCGTGTTTCCATGATGGTATTTACAGCGCCCAGGAGCGGGATGTTCCTGCTGCTGTCCCAGGTGCTGACATGGATAGACTTCAGGAGGAGTTCAGGCATACTCCTGGATTCTTACTAATTACAAATTATGTGCTTGCTTTTAAGTAGAGCTGTAATTGTGCTGTTTGTAGATTTGGCAGATTTGGTTTGTTTCCCTCCTTATTCTGTTCAGTCAATCTAAAATTTCTGCTCATTTTTCTTTTAACTCTGTAAGATTGATTTCAAGGTGGGTACAAGTTTCCCATTGTGGCAGCTTTTGGATTTAATGACTATTACCAGCACAGATTGAGGCATCATGAAGGGAAACCCAGACACACACTGAAAATATAAATTCTCTGTCATGCTAATGTTCTTTGTCCCGGTGACGTCCTTTTCTTTCCCCACCTGCACCTCAAACTCCCACTCTGTAGAGGCTTCCTTTGTGCATGATTAGTCACTGCTTCTTCCTGCCAAAATAAACCTACCTACATTTTTCTTATTATCTTGTCAGAGAGTGCCCTGAAATTCTCTCACTTTCTTTGTTTGAGCAGTTCATCCCTTCTTATTTCTTTCCTTCTTTCCTTCTTCTTTGCCATCAGAAAGTATTCATTACAGGATGTGAGAGGCCAGGAGAGGTCTGTAGAAGTTGAATGGGCACTTGCAATCAACTGTTTACTAATGGTAGGTAAAATTTTTGCAAAGCTGTGCTCAATATTAAACCATTTCAAGGTAGCTTTAGAAATTGTGCATCTTTGGTGAATTTTTCTTTGCAGAGCTATATCCAGCAAAACGGAGATGACTAATGAAAACATTTCATCCTGAGACTGAAATTTCACCAGTCACATGGTTTTGAAGGCAACTTGCTGTTGTGAAAGTACTGTGGAGCCATGCTGCCTTACAGAATGCAAGAAAGAAAGGCCCGTGTTTAACCTAGATAATATTTCCTTGTAATTATGAAAATTTGTTCTCACCTCCCTCTAAAGAAACAGCTTTGAATGTTCAAACTGAATTGCAAATAGTTGTTGGGACGTGAGTAGAGAGAAAGGATGGACACTAGTAATAACACAGCTACAGCAATGGACTCCAGAATATTAATTACATTCTTAGAGGTGGAATCTGCATTAACATTTTAAATTCATACATCTTTTTCTCAAAGGAGCTGATAGCTCTTGCAGAACTAGGTCTTGCAAACTGAGGGAAAATGTCCTGAGTCCTTTTGTAAACACACACTGAATGTCTCTTTATGGTGGAGGCAATGTGGCCCATCTCACAATCTAAGCAGCTCATCTGAGAGTGCTGGAGATTTCTGATTGTTGCAAGTCACTTCAAGGCGACTGAATGTTACAGCAGGAATGTAACTTTGAAGGAATTCTTAGGCATAGATGTTCTTGCTGTCACATATCAGCTAGCCCAAAGGGCTACACAGAATTATAGAATTGCCCCAAGAGTCACACCATGTGCCTGAGAGTGTTGTCTAAATGCTTCTTGAACTCTGTCAGGCTTGGTGCTGTGGCCGCTTCCAGGGGAGCCTGTTCTAACACCCAACCACCCTCTGGATGAAGAACCTTCTCCTGATATCAAATCTAAACCTCTGTGAAACAGCTTCATGCCATTCCTTCAGGTCCTACCAATGGTGACCAGAGAGGAGATCAGTGCCTTCCCCTTCACTGCTCCTTGTGGGAAAGCTGTACGGAGTCAAGGTAAATATTCAGACAGGGTGTGTGCAGGAAAAATTGCTGTATTTGGTGATAATTTTGTCTGATTATGTTTTAGAAATGTATGAGAAAATAAACTGAAAGTGTCAGGAATAAATCTTGTACCTTTCTGACCAGAATCTGCGAGCTCTCACAGTGGTAAGTAGAGATTTACCCACTGAATGCAACTCTGGGGAGAAGGGGAGCTAAGTAAGGAACTACCCAACATGATACAGTATTTGAAGAGACTGGTGCCGGACCCAGGTAGGCCTGTCACCACAGCATAAGAAAGACATTAAGCAATTAGAGAGCATCCAAAGAGACCTGTGGAGATGCTGAAGGACTCTGAGGAGAACCCATATGAGGGCTGACTGAGGGCACTTGGTCTGTTCAGCCTGGAGAAGAGGAGACTGAGGGGAGACCTCACTGCAGTTACAGCTTCCTTGTGAGGGAAGTGGAGGGGCAGGCACTGATCTCTTCTCTGTGGTGACCAGGGACAGGACCAGAGGGAATGGCCTGAAGTTGTGTCAGGGGAGGTTTAGTTTGCATATTAGAAAAAGCTTTCTCACCCAGAGGGTGGTCAGGCACTGGAACAGGCTCCCCAGGGCAGTGGTCACAGCACCAAGCCTGACAGAGCTCAAGAGGAATTTGGATGATACTCTCAGGCACACGATGTGACTTTTGGGGATGGTTCTGTGCAGGGCTAAGGGTTGGACTCGATGATCCTTGTGGGTCCGTTCCAGCTGGGCGTATCCTGGGATTCCGTGTGGTGCCGTGTGGTGCTGTGCGATGCTGTGCGGTGCCGTGCGGTGCTGTGCGGTGCCGTGCGATGCTGTGCGGTGCCGTGCGGTGCTGTGCGGTGCCGTGCGGTGCTGTGCGGTGCTGTGCGATGCTGTGCGGTGCCGTGCGGTGCTGTGCGGTGCCGTGTGGTGCCGTGCGGTGCCGTGCGGTGCCGTGCGGTGCTGTGCGGTGCTGTGCGGTGCTGTGCGGTGCCGTGCGATGCCGTGCGGTGCTGTGCGGTGCTGTGCGGTGCCGTGCGGTGCCGTGCGGTGCTGTGCGGTTCCCCGATCTCGCAGTGTGCGAAGGTGTCGGCAGCGCTGGGCTTGGCTGACCGTGCATCGCCCCCTGCTGACTGCCCGGGGAGAGGAGCGATCCACCCGGCCCCTGTGTCACTGCTGTCCCCTGTGTCACTGCTGTCCCCTGTGCCACTGCTGTCCCCTGTGCCACTGCTGTCCCCTGTGCCGCCTGGTCACTGCTGTCCCCTGTGCCACTGCTGTCCCCTGTGTCACTGCTGTCCCCCGTGCCAGCAGCTCAGCAGCCGGGCCGGGCTGTCCCCTCTGCCCTGGCTGCAGCCGGGGGGACGACAGCTGGTGGGGAGTGCCCCTAAAATGCTGCTGATAACTTTCCGAGGAGGATTAAAAGTATTAGCTCTGACCTAGGGGGTGATGGTCTGTGCTCCAAACTGGTTCTGTGTTTTGCTTCCCTGCCCTCCTGAGTTTAGGATCTTTTTCCTCGTTCGATTTTTTAAGATGGTCTTCTCCACAATCATTCCATGTCACCAAATCTAGTTTTTCCCTTAAAAGTGAAGCTGGTGAGCTGACATATATAAGCAAATACTCATTTAAGCACTTGGTGAAGCATTTCTTAATGTTGGAACAAATTATTCTCTTACTTTTACCTCTGTGATCTTTTAATTTGTATAAAAAGGCATAAATAACATAAGAAATTAAGTGAAATTAAGAAAAATCATGTTATTCTGCTCATGCATCAAAGATATGGCAGGATACACTGAGAGAGACAGATCCCAAGTGAATTGAGGCAATCTGACTGCACGATGCTCAGTCTAACAAGGGTAGGTGACTCATTCTGACTACTAAAAAGACTCAGAGTATTTATTCCTTGGTCAGAAATAAGAAAACAAACAAGCAATCAATTAAAAAAACCCCAGCACGTTGAAATAAAGAGATCAGTCAAACTTTGGGAACCCTAACGGAATCACTAGAACAAGCAAACACTCCTGAGATTGCAGATAAATGGAAAAAAAGCTTAAGATCTTAAATATAGTAACTGAATGAACTGTTTGTTTTTGCAAAAGGTATCTATTCTTCAAGAAGGAAAAACTTGAGGGATAGAGTTACTCCATGTAAGAAGCCCAGCTATGGGTGTAAAATGACTAACACATACATTGACTAATGATTTTATCTAAAAGACTAGTATGAAAACTCTTGGTGTAAATTGCACTTCAATTTGAGAATATTAATTACACTAATTAGAAAATCAGCATGATAAGTCATTAACAAATAGCAACTCATTTTAAAAATATAGTTTTTTTTATATTTTATGTGAGTTTTATATTCATATGTATTGTATTAAGTAAATAACACTTTTTTAAAAAATTGGTCTGAGCCCCAGAAAACTTCACATATGGTGAAGTTCAATATGAGTATGGATGTTTAGCTGGAAGGATTTCCTGAAAGGGTAACATTAGCAAATCTTCCCTCTTTTAACCTGTCTGAAGGTCCTATAAACACCTGTCAGTACAATGCTCAATGTGACCAGTTGTGGAACAAGCTTAGAATAATGGTCAGTGTTTCATATACCCTTTGGGAAATCAGAACAAAGGAAACCTGTTTGGCCTAGCTGTATAAGCACAAGGCTACAACAGAAGACAGTTGTATTGTGAAGAAATAAACAGAAAAAAAAACACTCTTGGAAGAGATTAGTTCTAGACTTGAATGAACTAAGAAGAAGCCATTATCTTTGAACGTTGCTTGAAAGAGGGATGCATTTGTTCATTGCCTAGAAGTACAAACAAGTCATATTGGTGATCAAAAATCTGGTTATATAAATAAAAATGATCATCGAGGGAGCAGTGAGGGCAGTACTATGACTTTTCAAGAAATCTACATAGTACTGTAATTCCTACATGTACTGCTAAATTTTTTAAGTCCTTTATTATTTCAATGGCAGTTAGTGAACTCAATATATAGAAGCAACAAAAAACAAAAGGATTTTGCATTCCATAACTTGCAAATTTTAGAGGCTCTCCTGGAAAGCATTCACTATATAGCAGACACTGATCAGTAATCAGAGCATTAAATTTCAAAGAAGCATAACTACAAAATAGCCTCTGCTGGGAAAAAAAAAAAAAGTATTTAGAATGATACTGTCCTATATTTCTGCTTACAATCCTGTTTTTTATAACTAATTGGAGACTACTTTTTTTTCTCCATACAGAAGAATATAAAAAGAATGTCTTCTGTAAGATATCTTGATGATTAAAGGTGAGTGGGATGAACCCTGTCCATGATGAAGAGTGAATGTGCTAAGTGAATGGATGATCACAGGCTCAGGGAGGCTCCAGGGAGCCAGGTGAAGGTCACCAGCACATCATAACTTGTCGTGCACTAGGGCACTTTTCTCAAGATCTGTCGCCAAATGTTATAGAGGTTTAGTAGTTAAGAAAAAAAAGACAAAAAAAGGAAAAAGGGGTCCTACATGTCACTTATTTAGCAAGTTAATTCATTTAAACAGTTGAGCACTAAACTCAGCAAAACAACATTGCCTCCTCTTACTTCTTCTTAAGCTTATCAGGCTGCAGTTATATTCTTTAGACAGTTCGTACCATTCAATGCCATCTTGTATTTGTATTGAGACAGCATCTAGGTCAGGTCCCTAAAATGTAGAGTTGGTCATCTAGTCTGAAACTATCTGCTGGGGTCCTTCCTATCTCTTGGTTTTACTGACACTCAAGCTGTGACTGAAGCATCCATGCACATTTACATCCCACCTCCTCCTGGAGAAGATACCACGACTACACACAGAAAGACGCTTTCTGCTCTTAAAAGTAGCCACAGCCTGTCATATTCAGGTGATTTTGGCTGCTCAGTTGCCCAGTCATTGTGAGCCTAACAGTCAAGGGGCAGTGGACTCATTTTCCTTGGGCACAGCCACAAGTGCTCTCCTGGACCACATGCTGTTCTCTATGTTGCCTTCTCAGCTCCTTTCATTTCATGGCTGTTCTTTAGGAGTAATTGAGTTTTGCTCATTTACTGCTGGAGTACCAAGGAATGGAAAGGACGCAGTAAACCAGAACAAAATAGCTGTTCAGGAATGAGACTAGAAAGTTCCTTATCTCTTTCATTTTTTCAGTTGTCTTCTAACAGCAGCTCCTACTAATTAAAGTTTCAAGAGCAAAAGCACCAGCCTGCACAAAAAGCTACTATTGTGAAAAAACATGCATCTTAAAAAAATCTCATTTTAATAGGCAGAGAAACTGTCATTCAAGCTGTTCATAGACCCATGACTCTAGCTATTTTGCTTTTGTCAGATTTTTTACTCATGGGAGTTTTCTTTTGCAAAGACCAAAAATATATTATTGCATTACTGTGCCATGGTGTGGCACATGGCTTGGAACAGGATCTGCAACCCTCACTTGGAAAAGCAGTATTGCTGACAAACAACAACTGGTGGATTATCTGGCTTTTTAAAGTCTGTGCAGATTACCACAGCTAGGAAGCCTGTAGTTTCTCTGGCCTCAAACCTGCCTTGCCTTTGGGCTAACACAAGTATTTGTGTAGTCAGGTGACAGGCAAGACTCTGGGAGCTGAAAAATAGCCTTGCCAAAACCAATAAAGAGACTTATTTTTCATCCTGCTCAGTACTGCAGAATATTCACAGAAAAGCTGCTGCTAGACCAAGGAGGGGATGTGGAAACAAACAACTTGGGAGAAGGGCAGGACTGCTTCTTTCGATGGCTTTTCTTGCTTAGGGAGGCTGAAAGTGTCCTTTAAAGTACAGCCAAAGGCTAGTCATCTGAAAATGTCTGAGTCACTGCACAGCCCAGCTTGATTCCCTCTCCTTTGGAAGACTCAACTCAGGCTGTCAGTGCTGTTAAGGAATCTAAAATTTGGATTGTTTTCCCTGTCTGGAGGCATCCTTGAATAAATTTTTGACATTACTTTGAGTAAATTTTGGGAGAAAACAGTCAGACTGTTTGACATTTTGCCACTGTCGGTTGCATTCACGTCTTTGTCAGCTTAGCACACAGAGAAACAGGATCCTTGAGAGGTTCAGCGTTGCTTGCCAGTGCCACTGCATTGGAGCACATGTGCACACCATGATTTGCTTTTGGCAGCTGGCTCCTAAGGTCATGAAAGCTTGACTCATTTCTCTTGCTGGAATATTTAGGACAGCGTTACATGGATATTTCCTCATTTAAGAGAAGGAACTGAGACAGACATCGGGCTGTTCTGATGTCAAGGACGTTGTGAAATATTTGCAAGAAAGCTGTGACATTAACTGTCATTAACACAGAGATACTGTAAATATGAACGCGTTGATGTTTTTATCTCAAATGTACTGATGGCATAAAAGTTTATAGCTTCCTTTAAATAAGCAGGTAATTTATCTTCTTTAAACTGTAGAAGTGCATGTCTGCAGACAGTTCTTTAAAGAGTGTCTCCTTTAATGGGTGCTCGTCACCTCATTCGTCTGACCTGAGACGTTATCGGTACTAAAGGAAAACCACACTGCTAGCAAGGGTTTACTTTATGACTTTGTGACCAACCAAAGATCTCTGCTGAAGTTAATCCGTAGTGTTTTGTAATAAATATCAGCAATGAGCCAAGCAAAAAGTGACTGACATTAACTGGAACCTGTCTAACCTAGTGGTCAACAAGATGCACCAGATCACTGCAGAAACATTGCCAGAGGTGTGGAGGGTGTGAAGCAGCTGCCTCACATACAGCAAACTGCAATGTCGCGAGCAGCAGCAGCTGTAGTACAAGCACTGACGAGGTCTGAGACAGGCTGTAGGCATTTATAATGAATTGGTCTGGAATAAAAAGATAAAAAAGACTCTGTAAAATCAAAACAAACTGTTAAAGGAAAGCAGTACCAGCAAGGAAAAAAGTCAAGGTCATTCCAACTTTGCAGCAAAGGTGTTCTTGTTTCAAGAAAGGCAGCAACATCCTGTGTGTGTATGAAGCATGTCAGAAAGGTTTTGACAAAAAGTGTGAAAGGAAAAGGCTGTTTAACTCAAGCCAGTGACTAGGGAGAGGACTTAGGAGGTCAGTATTCATTAGCTATCATTATCAAGGGTAAAGTATGAGCGGAAGTGACAGAGTTACACAACTTATCGTCACCCACCAGTTGAATTGTGAAAGTTGATGGGCATCATGACCAATGGAAAATAAAGCACATACAAAGACAGTGAGAGAATAGGCAGAAGTAAGTGCACCATCATGAGACTAAACTTGAGCTGTGTCCTCAGGTACCAGCTGACTCAGACTGATACTTAATATTCTAGTTCAATAGTGATGACCTTTCTGTTACCTTGAGAATTGATGGTTTGTTTGTCTGAATATATAAAAGCATGCAAATCTAAAGATAAGGCGTGATTTAAACTCTGCACTTCTCCCCAAACATATATTCTCAGTAAAAAGCAAAAATTCAAACTAAAATTATGTTTCAGGGCCTGATTTGACACTTGACTCTTCCAGCCTGTTCCAGGCATCAATCAAAATATGTGACCTTTTGTCATCTTCAAAACAATCTGTGTAGGAGCTCTACAGAATTCCAAAGGTAACATGACTTTAATGAAAAATGAAATATATGCTCGACTGATGCTGGGTGGAATGGTTGGTGGTGAAGAGAGAAAAGGGCTTGCTCTTCCTTCTGACCATCTCACAGGAGGGTGTATTTTCATAAATGAAAACTTTTCAAGGGCTTTCTACTTCACATATATGTGTGACAGCTAAGAAGCCAGAAAAATGCTTGACTGGTGGATGCAGAGTATAAAAGAAACATCAATTGGAAGAGATACATGCATAGCTCTGAACTCGTACCTCATCTTTTTTTTTTCTGTTGGGTTAATCATCAATAAGTATACCACCACTTACCTCACACATGTTCAGTCAAGCTCCTACTATGCCCTCAGGGCACTTGACAGTTTTGGGCTGCTCTTGCTTTAATCCGAAGTTCATGGAAAATATATAGAAAAGGTGTTTTTGTGTACGTGGAGAAATACAGCCCTAGCAAGAGTCACCCTGGTATCCAGAAGAATGTAACATGATGTGTCTAAGATACAGGCTATAAAAGAGCATCATAATGCAGCATCTCACCTCACCAATACTTCATTTGATAGGACCAAAGGGTTAGACAAAATTGTTTATTCATTAGAGAAAGGATCAGAGCAGGATAAACTGGGAAAACTATAAAATGTGAAATTATATGAAATTGAGTGTGCTGGGTGTAAGTATTAATTAGGAGTTACTTATCTTCTGTTCGTAACTGACTCACAGATGTTCTGAGTCTCAGAAAACCAGACAGGAATTTTTAAGTTAAGGACAATGGCATTTTCATTTTGTTTCAAAACCTGTGTTTCTGTCTGTTGCAGTTTAGTCAAATGGTTTCATCATGAACTTTATTTCTAGAAAGACAGACCTAGGGAAAATTGAGTGTTACTGAAGGGACACCACCAGTTCCACTTTGTGATTTATGTGATTGGTGGTCAGTCTAAGGATACACAGAGAAATGCAAGTGTGGAGGCTTTTATTTGTCTTTTCTGTTTGAATTTACATATTTTCATGTAAAATCAGAGGAAATTCCAGCACAGGAAGAGGGGCTGGGCAACTGGTAATGTGACTTTATAGATCTGGAGGTCCAGTCACTTCATGTTACAACTGCCCAGGACAAACCATTTTTTAATGTAGTGGTAGTAAACCCTATTTTAATACTACTCTAGTGGGTTATCCTCATGTTCCTGTTGGAAGACTATTCTGGGAGCTTGGTCCCAGCATTGAACCCTCAAAATACCCAAGTGGAATTAATTTTTAACTGGTTGGTACCTGCTGATTTGCTGCCAGTACAGTCCAGTAGTTTAATCAGTGTTCTCCATTTGCAGTAGATCCCATTCTACAGTGTTCCTGAAGAAAAATCCTACTTTTCTAGATTTCATTTCTTTAGGTAAATAGGATACAGTCTTACAGTTTTTTTCTTCATAGGTTGCCTGCAGGCAGTTGTTGATGCATAAACCATTCTTCATACAATTGGTAAATGCAGAATTGCAATGAATTTTTTCTTTTCATCTTTGATGGACTGATCTGCAGCTTCTCGGCTATTCTGAGAAAAACATATTCTTAAACACTTGATCAGAAGACTACAGTGAAACAAAAAGACATGGATGTAACTAGAAATAGTGCTGTTTCTGTTTCTGTGTAGAAAACTATTGTCCTGTGCTTCACTGGCGCTACTGTACTTGCCTTCTAGCCACATGTGCTGGTGACAAACTTCTGATAGCAGATCCTGCTGGATTTGATGGTGTCTATTCCGATGTGATACCTGATTCATTTTTCATCCACAGAAAACCAGAAGTGGTTTTTTTTATTGTTACCCATTATTCAGAAACAAGACACAAAACAGCAAGCTCATTTAGTATCACTGCTTGTTGCCCTCTCCATATTTGTACTATGCCAGACTACTCCACAACAGGTCCCTCAAGGTTTCTGAAGATATAATTTTGTCTAAGTGCATGAACTCATGCATTTGGGTTACCAGGCCTGAAAAGGATAAGTGGCAAAACACTGCGTGACTCAAATTAAAAGCAGACAGACTGTGATACAAACTCAGATCTTCCTTGGGTTTCTCCATTTCATGCTTCCACAATTTTTGATATGGACTTATACTCAAGCTGTGACCTATCATCACTACATTGTAGTTTGTTCAGCAGGACAGTGTTACCTGTGGTTTTCATCATTGCTTGAAAAACACAACAGAATGCAAGAAAACCTAGACATTTTCTTTTTTAATGTATTTTGATTAAGCAATAAAGGTTAGAGAGGTCCTTCTAATCTTAAAATAAATAGCTGGGGGGGAAACAACATTTAAAAAAATAAAAAAAGACTCTAAATAATTTTTAGCAGAGACTAGAACTACCTAAAATGCTTGACCAAGTGAAAAATAAGGAAATAAGTTCACATTTGAAAGTAAATATATCATGTAAATAGATCTGTTTAGCTAAGAGACCTAGATGTCTATTTTTAACACAGAAGTTAGCTACCTCTTAAACAAATTATATTCCCAGGCAGAAGGTATGTCACAAATGCAAAGTGCAATTTACATTTTGAAGTGATAACATGAAAGAAAAATTGCATTTCAATGGCATTTCAACCTTTGTCAGATCTTTTGTAGCTCTGCAGACAGCATCAATGTAACACCATTATTTTCTGTAAATGTGCTATTTTCCTCTGCAGTTATTACAGAGAGCTCACCAGAGAACAACAAAATGATCTGAATATGTCTCATGCAGGTGGTGTTTTATTCAACCCTGAAGCTGCTCGCTGGGTGTAGATAGAAGAGTGTGCATTTTGCTCACAGTATATATTGAGCTTCTGTAATTTCCCAGAAAACCCAGTCACTCCCTTTGTTTAACATACACCTAAACGTATGTCAAGTAGAGCAAAGAAAGCCATTCCAACCTTTCTGCTTTGAGGAATAATTACAAAATCTCTGACCATCTGTATATGGGGAGAGGATTCCTAACCTGAACTTTTTGTTGGAAGGAGATTGGCAATATGGAGAAAATCAGGCTGATGCCAGCAAGAAATTCATACTGATCTGCTTGAAAAGAGCACATTTTATTTCAATTGTATCTGTTTATTCTCTTTATATATTAAAATTTAGTAATAATATTCTGATTGCTATTTATTTTAGTAAAAGAGAATAGTAAAGCTTGCAGTAGGAGGATATTAAAAAGGATATTGGGAGATTATAGAATAATGATAAAGTATATACTGTTGCTGCTCAGGCAGACATTGACCATGCAAAGGAAATTGGAATGAAGTCACGTGGAGGGAAAAAAAAATATAAGAAATGGAACAGTGGTGTAGAGAGAATGGAATTAAGTTCACCACAGTTTGCATCAGTTTTCAATGATGATTTCAGCAGAGGCTGAGCTGGCCTATAGAAATAAATAGTTGAGCACTGAAACTAGGTAAAAAAAAGACGGTTCCATGGGTTAAAAAAGACAGGGGAAAATAGGATGTTCTCCATCCCAGAGCTCTGGCTCAAGTTGTCAAAGATTTAATATTTTAAATAAACATGAAATTGAGGTGCCATAAATACCATGATCACCGAATAGCAAATGAATAGCTTTTTTTCATGAGGAAGATTAAAAAATGAGTTGCATAAACATTGCATCCTGTCATCTGACCTCAGAATTTGCAAAATTCTGAAACCTGACAGAGAAAAATAGAAACATTGAGCAGTGGTATATGGCAGGTTGAAGCAAATTAACCTCTAGATCCATGAGACATGCTTTCTTTTTTTTTTTTTCTTTTTTTTAGAAATGGGAAAATACAACAGTTTTGATCTACTTACGCTTAAGCACAGTATTTGATTTTATACCACCAGAAAAAAAGTACTATTTAAACTCAAGGAGGCAAGACAATAAAAAAATATGAAGCCAATAAAAAACTACTCAATGGGCACATGGCAGCGGCCAGGCAGGAGACAGCTGGCTGGGGGGTAACAAGGAGCAGGTTTGGGAATGGTATCTGTGGGTCTTTATGGTTGTGCAGGTGAGCTTCTATCACATAACCTAACAATTATTACTAAGCATTTGATACTGCATGATGTGGACTGTTTCTGTGTGTTCCACATGCTCAGCATACATAGGTGTTCCTGTGGTAGATTGTATGTATGGTATCTACAGTGGCAATGCCACGACAGGCCACATGCATGTGGACACCAGACAGCAAAATGGGACTTGCTGAGTCTGGAGCAAATGCCATGCTGAACAGCTGATCCCTTAAGCTCAGAGCTACTCTTTGGGCTCCATGGAGAAGCTGACGAAGGAGAATAGCCCCTGCCTCAAGACAGGTAAGACAGAGGTGACTCTGAAACAGAGCAGGCCAGCAGTGACACCAGAAAATCAAGTTGGACACATTGCAGGATGTACACTCACCATTTTAAAAAGGCTTTGACTGAGCTGCTCCGTTTTTAGCATGTTTGTATGACTCTTGCCCCTTAGCAAAATGAGACTTATCTCTCCAGATGTTGTCACTTTTTCATATATTACAACAAAGCGTGAGATTTGTACTAATCACTTCACTTGGCTGAACAAAACTATTCTAGTGAATGGCAAATAAACAGATAGAACATAACAAAGAGAGGATTTTGTAAAGCTATAACCACTAAGCTTGAATTTTAAGAAATGTGAAAATGAGAAAAGACAGGCTATTAATTCCATCTAAATGACTGGCCTGATTTCTATTCTAGAAACCTATTTTAACTCCGTGTAATCACAATATTGCGTTGATTAGCTCACTGGAATGTAATCTTATTAGTGGTTCACAAGGTTGCATTTAATCTAGCTGATTATGCTAGTGCATCTCTGAGTAGTTAGTTCTCTATTGTTGTAGGTCTTAATGATCTGACTGTGCATTAAAATTCACCAAATAAATGTTGCTACCTAGCTTATTCTTATCTGTTCTAGTGTTCTGCACACAGTAGTCATTTTCCTTTATTTGCAGTCTTACATAGACTTTCTATTGCTAACAAGCCACCAAACACTGCAGCATATGCTGTCTCTATGTCAGTGTGTATTTGCAATCTTCATAATTAACAACAAACAAATAAACAAACAGGTTTTCTTGCCATGGATATTAGTGTAGCTTGTTTCTGCACTCTCACTCTGTTGATTACCTGCTTGGTGAAGAGTGCCTGACTTATGAGCTTCACAGTTCTATTTGCCAAAAGAAATTACATCTGCAAGAGAGGCTTTGCAGTGATTTCATTTACTTTCAGTGCTGGATTAGTTCTTATATTAATCCCTATTAGGACAAGTAATTGTTTACAGAGAGCAGCTTTAATAGCAATGCTAAGGTTTTCACTCTGCCTTTGCCTGTGTATTGAAAGTCACTCAGCTGTGAAAAATTACATTTCCATCTGGGGACTTGTGCCAAGAGAAAAGGAAGGTCATCCCCTGCAAATGGACAACAAAAGCACTTCATGCAGCTATTGCTGGTTTGCGACAAGAGTTAAAAGCCAGGACAATGGAGCTATGGCTGGTTAGGGAAAAGGAAACATGGAACAAAAGAATGATTTTAGGCTGCTTGTGAGGAGGTTGCAACTGCACTGAAGCCACTGTAATTACACCAGGGCTGAATTGGGCCATGCTGTCTTCAAAGAAACAAGCTGCATCTAGGAAGAATAAAAAGTGTGAGTATTTGGTACAGCCTTTTGAAAGTGCATTTGCTGAAAAGTGACATCTTTTGCCATCCCTCTCTCCAGCACATACCACCACAGAAAGCTGGCAGAGTGCAATGTATCCATCTTTCTGCTGCCCTCCTCACTGCTTGTCTCTTTTAATTTCCTGTATCAGGGGAAAGAAACACTTGACCCTACCCTGTACAGAAGAGGCTCAGCCTTGCAGATCTGTGTGAAGGGGTAATAGTGTTGTAAATCTAGAGCTGTGCAGTACAAATCAGGGATGCTTGTACACATTTTCTAGGTGTTTATTGCTGTGTGTTTTAGGCTGCATTTGCTGTGGCAGTTCCCACAGCTGGGGAAAAGGACCTGTGGCTATGGGCTGGTTTTCAATCTCAAGGTCCACCTTCAGCTATCAGTGTGAGACGACCTAAACTGCTCAGCATTTCCTCACATCTCGGGGGAATCTTGATTATAAATTTCTGACAGAGTGATGCTAGGTGCACGCCCTGGTCTCTTGCTAAAACGAGGCATTTCTTAGCAGTGTTCAAACTGCCCAGCTGTTGTGCATCAACATGTACCTTCATTTGGCACCACCAGGATGACTTGTGCTCCCGTGCATGATGGCTATGGGGCACTAAAATGCATTTCAAGTGCTCAGGCTTTTTTTCCATCTATCAAATTGAGCTTTACCGAGAAATCAACAAGCGTTACAGCTGCTGATAAAATGGTATAAGCCTAGAATTGGAACTAAAAGACAGAAAATAGCTTGAATTTACTGCTTTTAATTTTTTATTTTTTTTTTTTTAGTTAAAACATGTGCCTTATAATAAAAAGTGAATAACAGTGTCTTAATGTCTGTGTGAGGCACCTCAGGCTATTTTTACTTCTTGCTTATGTTGGTGATGGGAATAAGCAGCGAAATCCAGCTGCCATCTGTGTGCCACCCATAGACACAGAGAAAATACAGAAAAAATACTATCTCCTTTCCCCATGAGTGAGGGCACTGTTAGATCAAATGCAGTATTACAATATTAGCCAAAAGCTGCCTCTGAGGTCACGGTTTCATGATAACTTTACTGAACCAGAGGTTCTCCCTGCCTTAGGAGCAGCTTCAGATGTGGGCAGACAGCCCAGAGGCTGAAAGAAGGAGCTTCTGCTGTGCTATCTACAGAGAAACAACAAGTGGACACAACAATAACAGCAATAAACTTGTTGAATGACAAATTACAGACCTAGCTGAGGCTAGAAGGGACACATGGAGGTCATCTGGTCCAATCCCTCCTGCTCAAGCAGGGCCACCTATAGCAGGCTGCCCGGGGTCATATCCAGATGTTTTTTGAGAATCTCCAGTGATGGAGACCACCACTCCTCTGGGCAAACTGTGCCAGTGCTCAGTCAGT
This sequence comes from Margarornis squamiger, assembly GCA_035222235.1. NCBI lineage: Eukaryota > Metazoa > Chordata > Aves > Passeriformes > Furnariidae > Margarornis > Margarornis squamiger. Next base: position 19,055,680 of record JAWWTY010000123.1, on the reverse strand, counting down.
GTCACACTAATAATAGCTATCAAACTCAGCTTCTGTATACTGGGTCAGATATTTAACTGGAACTGTCCTTGCAGTTGATACAGGCTGCAGTCCACGCTTCTGCTCTGTACTGAAAACTACCTTACTCTCCCAGGCAATTCAGAGTCCTTTCAAGATTCTGAATCTGTCATTCCCTCTTGTCTTATGAGCTGCCTCTGGCTGACAAGATGGATGGATGTTTTCAGAGTGGAAGAAAACTTCTGGTTTTTTCCCTTTTCCTACATGTTTTTGAAAAAGGAAGTCCTGCCTCAGGGTCTGGGTGGCACACTGTGGTGCCGCTGGGGAATTCAGCATACCTGACATTCAGTTTATGCTAACTCCCAATGGTGCCACCAGCAAGTAAAAAATGACAACAGTTCATGACCGTACCGCAGCTCCCATGTTCTCTTTCCAAGCACTCTCCACGGGAGGGGGGAGCATTCGCAGGAATATCAAATGAATCAGAAGGTCTGTTTTCCTTTATTGCCGTGTGACAGCCCCACTGCAGCAGTGCTGTGTGTTCGCAGGCACCCCAGGGAGCAGAGGTGTGCTCCGTACGTGCCTCCTTTCACTGTGGCGTTCCACTGCACCACACTGTGCATCTCCAGACAAACAGGTCCATAAAGGAGCTAGGGAAAGTCTGCTTGCAGCAAACGTACAGCTATAAGCACGTCTCTCAACTCTGATTAAATGCCTGCTTTTTATTCATGGCTCCTTCCTCTCTGATAAACATCAGAAACAGCCTAATTATGATTCTCTCACTACTCAACTTGTGTTCATTAATCTTATCTACACGTATCTCCACATTATACCATAGAGACTTGGAGTCAGATTTTTCAAAGGCTTTTAAGCACCTCATATACTGTGATTTCTATCAACTGTGACATGGACAATTTCTATAAATTCTTATTTTCACCAATCAGTGTAAGGAAAGCTGGTGGCTTAGAAAAACATTACACAAATCATCTGAGTAGAAGTGAGGTAGAGAATGGAAAGTCTGATTGTCTGTGGGTTTTCAGATTTCCAAATTAAGTTTCATACTAAACAGAAAAATAGCTCTAAAACTGAGTTGATTTATGCAGTCTGTATTCCTCTATATCATAGGAAATTGCTAAATAAAACACCTAAGACTAAATTCTTATGAAATGTGGGCTATTATGAAAAGTGGCATATTACATTATTGTCAAAATTCTTTCCCTCTCAGACAGTGCTTTGGCAAAGTAGTACAATTTCTCAAAGTTCAGTTTCAAAAAATGCACATTTTTTAAGGGAAACTAAGATCCTGGTCACAGCAAAGCCAATCCTGCCTGAACTGGTGTTTTGTATCAGCTGAGCATGTCCATGGATTCTTTATGGGATTCTAAAGAAAACATGACCCAAGTCCTTCCTCTGGGATTGTTTGAAAGCTTCAGCCCCAGTCCTGTAAATATTTTTGTATTTGTAAATATTTTGGTATGCTTATTGTGCAAAATTGACATACATGCCTCCATTTTCTTTCTACTGAAACTTCATCTCTAGAAACAGTTACTTAAAGAACCCACTGTTCATCCATAAGCAGCATACATACTTAGAGTGTACCACAACTTCATCAACAGAATAGACGGTGAGACTGAGTGCACCCTCAGCAAATTTGCAGATGACACCAAGCTGGGTGGTGCAGTTGACACACCTAAAAGACATGATGCCACCTGGCGGGACCTGGACAAGCTGGAGAAGTGGGTCCATGGGAATCTCATGCGGTTTAGCAAGGCCAAGTGCAGGGTCAGGGCAACCTTGGTATCAATACAGGCTGGAGGATCAACAGATTGAGAGCAGCCCTGCTGAGAAGGACTTGGGGGTGCTGCTGGATGAGAGGCTGACCATGACCCAGCAATGTGCACTCACAGCCCAGAAAGCCAATTGTCCTGGGCTGCATCAAAAGCAGCATGGCCAGCAGGGCGAGGGAGGTGATTCTGCCCCTCTGCTCTGGTGAGACCTCATCTGCACTGCTGCTGATCTAGATGAAGGTGTCCCTGCCCATTCCAGAAGGGCTGCAGTAGATGACATTGCAAAGTGCCCTCCAACCCTTTCCATGAGTCTACACGTTCCACAGATAAATGACTGAAAGAGAAACTATAGATCTTCTCTCAAGTGTGCCTGCCAAGATGATGAATATCCTCACTTACAGAAATGAGGAGAATCACACGGACAAGCTGCTGCAATGTTCTTTTGCCTGCCAGGAGAGGGTTTTCTGCACTGTTCTTAGTTTATATTTGATGTTATACTGGAAATCTGCTCTAGGAAAGGAAATTAGTGTCACCAAAGGATAATACTTAGTAGTGTGGAGTACTGAAAATCCTGCTACCAGGTGGAAAAGAATAAATAAATACATATGTGTTATTTGTGAGGTCAAGTGAGACCTTCCGAAACAAGGAATAGCCAAAAGCATCTAATAGCACTAAACAACTGGATATGGCAGAGATTGTCAGAATTACCATTAACATTGTATTCCCTGACCTGATAATAAATCTGATTGTTTTCACCTACTTATAACAATTTTAAATTATTTTCTAATTTTTTAGACAGCTGCATGACTGTCAACAGACCTCTGTATTCAAAATTACTTTCAATTTCTTTAGTACAACCACTGCTAAGGCATAGGATGTGAGTTTATACTGGAATTTAATTCCTGTGTAAAGACCACCATTTGATCTGTCGCTTGTGTATCCATATGATGGAGATATTTAAAAAGAGGACTGAGGAAAGTCTCATGCCATGACAGTGAGATATTGCTTCCTGTTGCCATGTCAGTATTTCTGAGGTTTCTGGTTCAGTGTGAGGTTGTGAACTTTCAGAACTACTTTGGATGCTGCTTATAGACCCATTCAATGTAATAGGAATTTTCTGACTGAAGCAAGGCAAGGATGAGGCTGCATTATCTTAAAAGCTTCTCCCAGCAGCTTCTGGATCACAGCCCCGGAGTAGCTGCTATGAGGAAGCATGCCTTGGCTTCATTCTCTCGAGGAATTTCAGGAATGCTATGGTCTAGTGGAGGTGGTCAGAAAAGAGGGAGATTGTTTCTTCTGAAATGCCTTTAATAATGAGAAACACATCCTGAAATGAGTGATTCTGACAGACAGTTTGATGGCCTTTATGTCACTTCTACTGCAGAGATTTCAGTAGTAAAATCGCTGCCATTTTTATGATCTTGGCTGCTAATGGGAGTATTCATTCAAACTGCAACGGCATGTCATAGCTTTGAAATGGCTCAGTGATGCTCAGCAGCTGAGGCAGAGAAGCAAACTGTGTGCATGTACCTGGATTCCCTTTATTACTTCTTGTAACTGCTGTGGGAAACAAAAGAAAAAGATTTTAATGATGGTTTTGTCACTCTTTAGCAATGCTGTTTACAAACAATGTAAAACATAGCTGCTGATTTCAATGATGTTAATTTTTCCTGACTTCATTCACAGGGTTACAAGCCTGCTAGAAGACCAGTAGTACCCAACGGGATTAAACCAGATGTAATGGATGCCTGTATTTAAATGGCACTAGCAGAACTGAGGCCCCTGAGAAATTCAAAGCCAAAATGGCTGAAATGCTACAAATTTCCAGTTGCTACAGCTGAGACTGTCTTTCTCCTGTAAACTCCCATTTGAAAATTATTCATCTATAATCCTGCCCAAACTGGAGTTATGAACTACATGCAATGTTAATCAGTTGCTGTTAATTGGCAGTGTAGCATGTCACATCCACCAGAGTTACCAGTGAGGAGGCATCAGGTTGGTAGTAGCCCAAATAGGCAGATACTTTACACAGCCTTTGTCAGGAAGCCAACAGACAATTTAATTTAAATGCACCCCAAGCAATATAGTGACCTTGACTTCTGCTTCATCTCAGAGCCATCTGCCCAAGCCGCTGTGTTTGGCAAGCTGTCATGAGTGTCCAGGCTCTCCAGGTAATTCCAGGCTGTGGTTGACGTTGTGCCACTGGGGAGAGGAACTTGTGTGACCCATGACTGATTTTATTCACTGATGGAAGATGTGAGCTCATACCTCACACCTCAGTGCTAGAGGCTTTAAAAACTAAATTACATGTTCAAGTAATATAATTACAGTGCCTTGTGCTGTAAGTCAGAAAGCAGGAAATAAATTACATTCACTCAAAACTCAGAAGATCCTTATCATGCACATAATATTGGTACGACATGATGCCAGTAAGTTGGCAGGACTGCACATGCTATTTAGATATAGCATTAAATCCAGACTCAGTACTAGCTGTGGCAAAGATCTTTGGCAAAGACTAGATGTGGACTTTTACCTCCAGGTTTAACTCCCAAGTCCCAGATCAGGAGAAGACATTGGGAGGATACCAGCACGATACAGCTGGGAAGTTTGCTGCCAAGGCAGAGAATCACCTGATGGGAAAATGAAGCACTCAAAGTCCTAGTTTGCTGCCTTACATGGTGACCTCAGTGACTGAACTGACAGCTGACAATTGTGCCTCCCATTTTAGCCCTTTACAGAGATTTTCCAATAATGACATTGTGGCAGAGCAGTGGAAAAGCTGTGCAAACTTTTGAGCGAGGCCTAATATAACTTTGAAGGTTGCTGGCATAATCAATCAATTAATGATTAAAAGGCCATGTGTTTGGGCCAGTGCAGTGTCCTATGTCAGTGAAAAAGCTTACATGTTCTTAAAGTGCTCTTCAGCTGAGCCTTCTATCTTCAGAGTAGCCTCCTGGTGTGTCCACAACACTCGCAGCACCAGATAAGCAGTGGGGCGGGGGGGGAACAGAAAAAAATAAGAAGCAATCCTGTCACATGGATTTTGACCTGCAGGGAAGGAAACCCATGAAAACCTCTAGAGTCTAATGAGGACTTGGTGCTTGTTAATTGTTCATTTTAGGGGTTTGCAGCATATTTCATAATCAACCTTGAACCAGTGAAAGCAGGTAGATTGCCACAAGTGCATACAAATTTTAAATTGTCTCTCCAGTGGGTAACTGTAGAGGACTGGGAGCAGGATTCAGCTCACATAGCTTACCAGGGAGCAAGGAGATAGGAGGGGGAAAACAAACAAATGGCAGTCAATAAATCCTCTGGAGGAGGCTGATGAAGCTGGATTTCCACTGCCATTGGCTGAGGACTCAGGATAGGAAAGTGAGTGACAGAACACAAAATCCAGAGAGGGCAACCAGGCATGCAGTATTTTGCTTTATAAAAAGAGATGCCATTCAGTCTATAGATGCATCTCAATGAGAAGTAGGAATGAAAATTTGTCATCAAATGGCTCGTGAGAATGGAAATAGTTGGATATTTTATACCAATCTGTCTTTCTTGCTGATGTCTGTAAATACTGGTGCTTAGTTCTTTGAATTCCTATTTGTTCTGTTCTGGCATTATTATCTCTCCATCATTATGAACAAATGTGGAGTAAGCCATCTGGAAAAAAACCAAAAAAACATATTCTAAAATATGTTTCTCTACTGTCATGTGAGGATTAACTCAGACAAATGAATTTAAGCTATTCCTGGTTCCATTATCAATCTGCTAGACAATGACAGTAAATAACTCTCTAGCTTTTTTAAAAACATTTTGAGATGTATGTAGTGAGAGCAACAAAGAGTAATTCGTCTTTCTGAGGGATAATACCAGTCCTTACAGCACCTGTTCTCACACTTCTGTCTGTGAGTCAGAACTGCAGCTTGCCACAGCTTTTCCCAATGATCTACAGGGAGAGGTGTTTTGGGGAAAATGCTTTTTAGTCATTACGAAATGGGGCCTATTTTGTCTGTCAGCTCTTCAGAATTGGTATGAAGTTCTTTCACTGCCTACCAAATTTATTTTACTGCTGACCACACATAGATATTAACTGCAGCTTGCCTGCATGTTTTTGCTCAGATGAAACATAGCCTTCAATGAAATCCCACAGATACAACTTTGAAAAGTAATATTTAGCTGATAATTCTGGTAGAGAAAATGGAAAGGATCGCATCTCATTCAGTTTTAGAAACAGGAACTCTGCACAGCTTGTAAAAGTAAGGGACCAATACTTCAGTCATCAAATATAAGTGTGTGACAAACCTGCTGACTGAGAAAAACCTGGTTTGAGACACTTGGGCCTTAGTTTAGATGCATATTTGTGATGCCTTTTATTTGAGTTGTGTGCAGAATTTTTGAGAGTTTTTTTGCAGGTGCTGCAGAGAGGTTATTTTTCAGTGACATCATATTTAGTGACATGCCTAGATTTCCTTATAAGATACTAGCCAACCTTTCAAAATTGAACATATTTCCTTACAATGAATAGATTTCTTTCCCTATTTATTATCCTTCTGTTTCTACTTTTGGAATCTATCTTTTCCATACATATTCTCATTTTAGATGTACATATAAAGATAGTATATATAGAGAGAGATTATATTTTTTTAATAACATATATACATATACTTTGTGTGTACACTTCCCCAGTATAATGCTACAGTGACTTGGAAATTGTACAAAGTGGCTTGTGGTTCTAATTTTAGCAAAACTACAAGAACTGAGAAGAAAGTAAAAACTGTAGACCTAAGACAACGTGATTCCCTTTCCAGCTCTTGACTTTTTCTGCATTTTAAAGGGCTTCCAGGGCTCTGCACAATAAATTTTACATAGGTTCTGACATGAACTTTCCTGTGAGGAGTCACCAACCTTGCAGCAGTTTGCTCTTTAGAGATCAAAGCAAGGGAAGATGCTGTGAGAATTTTTCCACGAACCCTACCTGCTCTGTCTCCATAGATCTTCCCAAAAGGTCATTCATCATTTAAGTTAATGTAGAAATTGATAAATTGCTATAAACTGCTAATTTTCAACACTACCAAAAATCAATATCATCTTTTGTAAAATTTGTTGCATATGTCCTCACTTTTTTTTTTTTTTTTTTAATGTGGAAAGGAGAGAAGAGACTTCTTTTCCCTAAAAGCTTGTGTCTAACTTACAACTTAAATGCTAATCATCTTCTGGCCTAACAGCTCTACTCTTTGTAAGCGTAGAAAATCAGTTATGCTACTCCTTTATGCAATACTCAGACTTTTGGTGGATGTGTCCTCAGGATAAACTAGTTTCTGGCCTTAGTTTTGCAGCAATATGATGACAGCAACATTTAGCCCCCTCCTTCTGTCAGGGAAAGGTAAATAAAGAAATCAAACCCCCTGCATAAGTCAAACTGAAATTCCTAGTAAACTAGAAGTAGAGAATGCTTAGTAAATAAAAAACCACACAGTTTCAGCCATGGCCGTATTTAGCATAAAAACGCAGAGTTAAAAAATCAGAAATTAGATAATTCCCTATAACTAAGTTATCAGGTCCTGGGGCCTCTGATATCTAAATCAAGAACTAATCTAACAGGGCCACAAGATGCCCTCTGTATGCTGAGACTCTCCATCAGGCTGTCCTTTCTATTGAAAGAGGTTGCAGGGGTACAGCTGCTCGCATGGGTGCCCTCCGTACCTGCAGTTTGTCTGCTCTGTGTCTCCAGCTCGCACAGCTCCGGTTTCCTCCAGGTGCCCTGGAGAGGTTGGATCATCCAACTGACAGCTCACATCCTAACTCTTTCACCCACTCATATGAACAGGCTGAGACTCCAAATCCCAGCAGCTGGCTATTATCTTACTGGTGTAATTATTAGATCCAGCTCCAAATTAAAGTTAGTGAGAGAGTCCTGTCACTGTAGGACCTTTGGATAGGCTTGTTGTTTAAAGGCAGAAATTGGCAGCAGTCTTTGAATGGATGGACTTGCTAGTGAGCATGTTTTACAGAGCACTTCTGGTCTCTCCTACATATAAACAGTAGGCTGAACATACCATAATTTTTTTAGCTGCTGGCAAAAGGTCAATAGCTATTCTTTTCCATTTAATGGAAAGAAAGCATGAAGAAGCACTATGATTTAGCCCTTCTATCTCTCCACTAAATTAATTATAGGTAAAGGTATCAAATCCTCAAGTTCACAGGCAGCATTCACTTGAAGAAAAAATCTTTTTTGTTTCTTGTTGCTTTTCGTATGCAGTTGTGCTAACCAATATTTTTAACAAAGTTGGGTTTTTTTTATAACAGCAACATGTAATAGTGAGAAAACTAAGTCAAGCTGTGCCAGTTCAGTACAAGATAAAAATTCAAAATTTTCAAAGGAGAATTAATGAAAATGCAAATAATTCTGTCTAATATAGCTCTTCGGGTGCTAAGCCTCCAAGATTTTTTGCAACTTTTGAAGATGAATAGAACTAATTTGTTTTGTTTTGTGGTGGTTTTGGTGGTTTGTTTTTTTTTAATTTGGCTGAGGAGAGCAAGAATGACTTTGCAGCCAACTGGCTGCTGCATTCCCTTTGGGGTGGGATGAGAAGGACATGTTCTGCAATTGGATTCCTTGTTGATGCAGAGTTGCTAAGAAACATGATTCACTCCTGGCACTGTAACTTGCTATCACCATGTAATTCCTATGTCCTGCCTAATCCCTGAATAAGTAATGAACATCGTGAGTCTTTCTTTCTGATGACTGTGCAATTACCATACACAAAATGCAACAGCAAGAGAAATTAAGACAATTCTGCTAGAGGGTGAGATGGGGAAATATGCAGAGTGAAACTGCCTCAAGAAGGGGAAGGAAATGAAGTTGAACTTCTGGCATCCTAGACTACTAAGTCAGTAGCTGAAAGACCAAGGTGTTGCAGGAGAATCATCATTCTGCCTTCGTACAAATTTCGCCTTGTCAGATGTGCCAGTTTGGACACAAAAGATTAGGGAGATGGAAATGAAACATCTACTTGTGGATTTGGGGCACCTCACTGCTTTGCTCTTCAGAATCTTTATTGCACTGGGATTTCACTGGTGAAAACCCTGACTTGTAGAAACCTTACATACCTCTGGAAGGTGTGTGGTAAACAAGAGAATGAAATATTAACTTTTCAAATTTACACTGGCCTTCTAGGCAGTACTAAAGTTTCTAAATGCTTTTGTAGATATAGTCCTTCATTAAATATTATTGATGTATTATAAATGGCTTTTAAATTAATATTTGAATAACAGACATATTATTATAATTGATTTACGGAAACTACAGCCCTTAATACTGAATGCTGTTTGCCACTTTGTGTAATATTAAGGTCTTCACACTAGTATCTCACCTCTACCTACCCTAGAGGGGTGTGAAAAAATTTCTTTAATTTTGTGATTTTAAAACAAGGTTACCAAACAAGAAAAATAAATACATGTATTTTTCTAATTAAATGAGTAAGGCAACCTCTTCTTCATTTTAAAAAGAAAATATCAAAGGAAAAGCTCCCAGTCAATATATCTACCCTGGGAGAAAAGAGAGGCAGAGATTAATATGAAATTCTGTTAGTACATGCCTGTGTATATAAGAGTAATTACTTCCTATAATGAAACTGGACAAAATTATGTATTTCTGCACACAGTAGGCAGAAAGAAAAACTTGTTTTGCTTATTCAACTACATTGTCTAGGGCAGTAAATTAGTATATTCCACAATATCTGAGTAACATTTCTCCATAATCTATTTTATCTTTTTATTCCATATTTATTCTTGCATATTTCCCTGTATATTGTGTAAATGTGTATATCAGATTTATCTGTATATTTTCTTCTACAGAATCAGAGGAAAGACTCACATTTCTAAGGACACCTAAAACAATTATCCAATCCTGTTATAAAGGATACCACTTTTTTTAGCCTTGATAAGATGGCAAAAATAAATTGTTTGAGAATTCTCCTTTTATGCTATTCTTACAGTTTCCTGCTTCTCGAATAGCAATGGGATGAATCTGAATATGGAAAGAGAAGATCACAGTGCAGAATACTTTATTACCTGAATGTGTGTCCGAAGTTTGCTGTGCCAGTAAGGAATAGGAACATCATTTCTGCATCAAGTCTTGCAGGACTCCTGCATCCCCTGGGAATGTGGATAATCTAGCCAGGTGAGTATAAATGAATCAAGTTTTTTTTAAGCTGTGTGTGGTTCCATGGAACATGTCCACAGAGTTCAAGACCAGGCAGTCACCTTCCTCTTCCATCATCAGCTGACTACCAGGAATGGTGCTGTTTCATTACCTGCTGAGCAGAAAGGCTGTGCAGGAACCAAGGATCTGAAGCAGGTCCCATAGAGCAATTGCTATCTGTGCCAGGGTGATACGCTTCCTCTTCATGTTTGACCCTTGTTGTCATTCTTGTTGATATTTCCCAGTCCAGTGAGAATTTAGTGCCATGTTAATGAAATGTGAGGAGAACAGCTGAGTTAAATCTGCTCCTGTTTTTTGCATCAGCCACTGTCCTTTCAGCAGGCCTTTCATAATCACTGCAAACCCAGAAAACAGGATGACAGCCATGATCACCTTTCGAGTCAAACATGCTTAGGTTTTACTATCTTTCCAATCTGTTTCCTTCCTGCCCAACTTTAAAAAAAAAATAAAAGAATGGAAATATTTTCCTATGTGTTGTTCTGCTTGAAAGAATTTTGTTTTCTGCAGTGCTCACACAATATTTCAAAACCCTTTCCCCCCAGATAATGGACCTGAAAACTGCAGAGCACCAGTTGCTTGCAGCAAAGCACAAGTGCAGGTAAGTTTAAACATGCATCGTGTTTTGCAGGATCAAGGGTGGAGTTTATCAGCATTTTGCTATGCAAAGGATAATGGAGGACCGAGTCCAGTGAAGGAACATTGAAAATTCAGGTTTAGGACATTCACTCGGGAACAGTCAAAGGAATGGGATTTTAATCAGATGGTTGTACAATGCGCTAAGATGCAGGGGGTTGATCTGTGCATGAAAAGCAGTCCAAAGTGTTTTCCATGAGAACAGGAGGGTTTTTTCAGAGAGCTAATGGCATAGAAAAACACTCTTGAGTTTTGCACCTCTTTCTACAGCATTGCAGGTGTTCATGGCAGAGCACGGTACTGAAGTCTCAACTGTCTCAGATGAAATAGGAGCTGCACCATACTGATATTTTTACTATCTACAGGTTTTTCAAGTGTGTGAGTACCCCTTGAGATGACCAGAAAGAGACGCATGAGCATCATTAAAAGATTTAAGCACCTCAGAGATCTTAAAAAGCCCACTGTATTCTATTTCTCTTGCTTGCAAACCCACCTGATGCTATCAATAAATAATTCTAATATGGGCACATAAGAATTGCTGTCATCCACAATTTTGAGATTTTGCATGTTCCTTTCATGAATTTTTCACTAACTCTTGCCAGAAGCTGAGATAGAAATAGATAATAAACTCTCTAACTGTAGAAATTTCCTGGCAACCCATTGCACAGTCTATAAATTCTTGTTGAACTGTAGGGATCAAAAGTGATTCAGGAATACAAAAGAGCTTCTTACCTTATACTCCTGAAATTTATTCACTTGCTCCAAAACCCTGGTTAGGAACTAAGGCTGTCATTTCAGGATACTGGCAGGATCAAATATATGGTAAAAATAATTAATTTTGAAGTGTATGACCTGAAGGGAATTGCATAGTACATATACTCATATTTAACATTTAGTTTTACACTCATTTCTTCTACATGCCAATGCATACAAATTATGACAGACTTCTAAGGCTGTAAGTCAAAAAAAGACAATCTAATAAATTATTTCAGCACATATCTGTCTGATCTTCTAGGTGTCAACCTAAGTAATAATAATAATAGTAATAATAATAATATTGTAATAACTATAGCACTGAACTAAAAGACAGTCTAAAAATGATTGCCATTGCACAGGCTTATAAGAATATGCTGCTCAAGATAAGTTAAATGTAAATGGAAGCCATCAAAAAATAACTACTCTAGTATCTTGAACAGCACATCATCAAAAATAAAGCAAATTAAAATAATCTATCCATATGTTCATCAGTGCTGGAGTAAAGGTAACAGAAGATGAAATACCTACATTATTTGAAGTGGCATGCTTTATCCACGCTAGGATTGGAAGGTATCCCGTCACAGGAACTATAATGAAAACAACATGCATCTTTCTGATTTTCTCAGAACTGTCTGTTAACCTAAAATTCTAGCCAGGACAAGGCAAAGGTAAAAATCTGCTTAAAGTAACCATTTTTTTGAAGTGTGGAAAAAGAGCAACGACGGTTTTCCATGTTCCTGATTATAGCAATACAATCATGTGAAATACCAGGAGAAGTGAGAATTTTTGTCCCCTATAGATAGATTATTTAAATTATTGGCACAATACAATTTGGCTGCTCTTCATCACTTTTCCTACAGGTTCAGAGGCTTGCTCTTTCTAGATCCTACGCACACCCTGTTGTTACCCTCACACACAGCTGTCAAGGGAAATTACTCCCCTAACACAGTCTTGGTATCCTTGTTGTACTGAGCGCTGTGCAGTTCAGTGCCAGAACTCCAGTGGCCAAGATTTTACTGGAGCACAGTCAGAGCTCAGGTTGCAGAACTTAATATTGGGCTTAATACCTGTCAGTAATCACTGCCCAATCTGAGAAACCCTTTCTGGTTTTCCTAAATACAGACGTTTAAATGGATGCTGATGTCACTTTCCCAGACAGCTAGGATCTTGCTCATTCCAGGATGTCTTTTGACCTTTGAAAATTAGGCCATCCTACTTTTGTGCATTTGAGTGCTTCATCAGAATTGTTTTATTGGATTTCTAGAACTTCCCTGAACTTAGAGAAAGATAGAAAATTATAAAGTGGGAGGGAGTTCTCAGCATTTAAAGATGCTGCAAATGTCACCATGTAGCACCTTGCAAAGTTAGCAGATTATCTCACAAGAGAATTGTTGGGATGAAAAGTATACCAGTCTCCTTCCTTCTGACAGTGTGTTTTCCTGCCATGTTTGCATTTAGCTTGACCATAGAGGGCATGTGAAGTTCTCATGTGAGATTTATAGAAGCTGGAACCAATCACCTATGGCTCATGCATACCTCTTATTTTATCTGCTGCTCTAACTGAATTTCCATGGAGAGATACCAGAGACAATAAGGCTTTTGGCTCTGCCTTGTGTGACATTGTCAGTAGCTGGCTGGGAAAAGTACCACAAAACATGAAAACTCTTTGGAAAACTCTGCACAGAGGAGTACTTACCAGTGTGTAAGGCTGCACCAAGTAGGATTCTGACAGGCTCTGTCTTAGGTCTTGTTCTTGTCTTTATATCTGTAACAGAAATAATATGTATCACATTTTCATACAAAACCAATCTGGAAAGATTTATAAATGGTGTTTAGAGGATCTCATTAGTGAGTCAAAATTATCCTGACAACCTGGAGTAGCAGCCTGAAAAGATATGATGCTATTCAACAAAAAGAGGTGATCATTCCCATCTAGGCAGGAGTTACCACTAGCATATAGCAGGATAGCACTGGGTATAACAGGAGCATGGGGCCAGTTTTATATTGCAAGACATAGTGAAACTGGTACAGCTGTTCCTGACCCAAGGCTGGAGATGGACCAGCTCTTTCAGACCAGATTTTCTTTGCTTCTATGTCAAATATTAGCAACAAGAGAAAGTGTGAGGTAACACATAGCTAGAAGAGGTCTGTCTGCATTTTCCCCCAAGGTGGCTAAATGGACCTATAGCTGACACAGACACATGACATTAGCTCTGGGCTGAATTCCAGCTCATTAGCTCTCCTGGAGACTAAATTTCTGTCCAGGATAGAGGCACAGTATCCCCCATAGACATTAGTGAGAGCAGCATGAGCATACCCAAGGGCAAAAGATAGACCCGCTGCTTTAGCGCTTCCTCTAGTTTTTGTTACCCATAAGATTGCAAAGAATATATTCATGTTAGAAGAAAAAAGAACAAATGGAATAAAGGCAATTCAATGGCTAAAACATAAGTGCTCCTAATCCTATCTCTCTGTGGCACCTGCTGTCAGCAGCAGTTGTAGGAGCTGGAGCTAGAATTTAAAGTTATGTGAATAACTTAAATCATTTATGTACCAAAATTCATCTTACTAAAATATATCCTTAGGGATGTTTCAAAGGCATAAACACTTGCAATTAATGCAAGAGGAAAAAAAAATCAGGGTTTTGCATTTTGGTTTTGGGGTTTTTTTCCTTTATAAAGGCCTTCATAATTGTGGGTAAATTGGATAATTTTGCTTGCAATGAGGGAATGCATTGGGCTGATTTTTTTTTTTTTTGGCCTTCACACAATGGTTTCTCATCAGACAGTGAGAACAGTGAAACAATAAGATAAAACTGGTATTGCTGAGTGAGAGGTGAATCTCACTTGGTGTCTGATCTGACCCTTACAACTAAAATATCTAAGTGATTCACATTCTTGAATACATGGATCCTCACAATGAACCTTTGAGACAGAAGACAATTTGTCTTACGGAACTGTGCTACAGCGAAGTTAAGATACCTGTCACATTTACTAGGCAGGAGCCTGCTGTGGATTTACTCATTATATTGTCCTAACAACTTGATAGGCTGGATATACCCACCCTAATTAAAGCATTTGAACTTCCTTCTGCAAATAATTACTCAGGCATCACTGAAAGACAAAATTCCATGGACAATCTTATGCCCAAGAAAGAAATTGCTTTTTTTGCATCACTGAACTCTCATTGCTCTGCTACACTTGTACGAAGTGACACTTTGGCTTTGCAGACCAAGAATGCCATGCCTTTTTCTCTCAAATGGCAACATCATAAGAGAGGGAAAAATCTGCCTTTATAACATAAATATTTTGTTCTTCCTATGAGAACGGTGGCCACCAAATACAGTTCAAGCAACAGTGTTAGAATAAAGGATAGCATCTATTTTATCATCAGAGGACAAATATTTTCATGTAAACTCTAGTTGTGTACAATCCCCTGCAAAGTCACCAGAACAGAATCTGTTACAGGCAGATTTTCTATTTTACAGTGACACCTGCAGTGTTGGGAGGAAAGTGCCGCTATTAAGAGCAGTGCTGTTCAGTTGTTTCATTTTAAGACACATGCTGATTAGCTTTGAGGGCAGCCTGTGAAGCAGCATAACACAATGTCAGACTTGGAAGACATTTTCCAAAGAGCACAGGTCCACCACAAGCTCATTTACAGGATTGATTAAGAGCAAGGACTGATTACTTGCTGTTACTAAGGAAGGCAGGATTTTTACTTCCCGGTCCCTGTGGCAGGGGGAAATCACATTTCCTTTTGAAGCAGTGGTAGCTTTTTGTGCACAGAAGTAGAAATATATGGAAGTATACATTGGACTAGGAATGAGGATTTATTTTATTTTTCCTCTAGTGTTGATATTTCTCTTGGAAGTGGAAGAATGACACAAGGGTTGAAAGATAAGGACTGGAACTGAGGAAACCTAAGATCAAACTTTATGTAGCTACAATACACTGAAGAAATAAGCATATATTTGCAGACATTTGCCTTCACTACTTCCATGTTCCTCTTTCTGACAGGAGGGATATCCACGGCACATGGATGTGTTTCAGGTGTGGTATGCTACAATTTATGGAAAGCAAAAGTTCTGCCCTCATCCCTGCAACTGCACCGACACCATGGGAAAATTGTAGATCTGTGTGTGGACACAGAGATTTCAAGGCATGCCAGCAAATTCTTTAACCAAATATTTTGTTTAAATTCCATTAAGACTTCTTGCTTTCCACCTTTTTTTTTTCCCCCTCTGATCACCTCTAACTAAAGGATGTTTTCCTTTTACACTGCCTGTGCTGCACCTTTAAGCTTTTAATCCATCCCTGGAAAGTCCTGTTTGGTGTAGTGATCCAGGCTCCTGCATGCAGAGATGCTCGTGACAGAGGAGCCTCACTGTTCCCAGCTGTCTGCAAAGGATCCACGTGTCATGCTAATTTTTCATCTGCCAAACAGACCTATTTACATGAATACAAAGGGAGCATATGGTAAGAGAACAGCTACAAGGTAATCCTGTTAAAAGATGTACTCTTTATGGGGAAAGCTGGATTGCTTCAGCTGAGAACTTAAGCTAAGCCTGCTCTTGTTAGTGGGAGTATGTTCTGGTGCATTTCTCTTTTGTTGTTCCCCTACATGTTCAGGAAGTACTAAAGCACAAAGCCCAGGTGCCTGCTACAGTCTATAGAGGGAAGGGAGTTTGGAGCAGTGGCTGAGTGATGCCTGCGAGTGTGTCTAATTATTATATTCTGGCCATGTTATTGGATTTAAATGCCAGAATTGTATTAAAGGTAAACATGGGTATGCCTCTACTAGAGGGCCACAATCCAGTACTTGATGACAACTGAAATAGAGAGATAACAATTCTGAAGTCCTCTGGAGAGATCAGTGCATCAAAACAGATGTTTCAGGCCAGAACATGCAATTTACATTATGCAGCTGCCCAAATTTCTCTCAAGGGACAGTCTTGTTCTTTAATCTTCATGTTGCTGCTGTGACAATTCCTTCCTAAGATTTTCTTCTACAAGGCAAGTCACAAAGCACTAAAGAGTCTTTCATATCATACAAAGGAGGTTTGACCAAAGAGATAGGGTCACAGATGGGGATTTGGGAAGCTTGGCCATGCTTCTGGCTTTAATAGCACACTTGTCATTGCACTGAATAATGCCTTGTTCACTGCTGCTTGCCCCTCCTTTTATCTCCATTGCCTGTTCAGCCTGAAAGCCCTAGAGGTCAGTGATGTCTTGCACGTTTGTGTAACACTCAGCATGCTGCAGCTCTTATCTCCACCTGTGTTGTGCAATTCTCTACCAACCATAGTGTTCATTGGTTACCTGCAAGATCTTTCTGAGAGCTGTTTGGACAAACATACACTTCTACAAAGCACTAAAGGGCACTTGGTAAGAATTTTCCTGAGTTTCCTACTGAATAATATAATAATTCTCAAGTGCAAACCTGTGAGACCGTGACCTTAGCTGCTGGACAACCAGGAGAAAGTAAATTCATTCTGGATCTGAAAGATCGTCTTCTTTTTTAAAGTGTGATATGAAAGAGCTCTCTAGATTTATTTGAACTTGGTAGTCAAACAGAGAAGCAGACAGAGGAGCAGTCTGCAGTTGCATCTCATTGGTGCAGTGACATGTAGACTAAAAATTCCAGATTATCAACAATGAAGCAAAGGTAAAGCTGTTCCTTTGTTCCATAAATATCGAACAAGACATAATCTCTGAAGAGTTTTTCCAGCCTGGTCTAATAGAAGGTGTCCCTGCCCATGGCAGGAGATTTGGAGCTAGATGATCTTCAAGGTCTCTTCCAACCCAAACCATTCTATGGTTCTGTGATTCCATGATCTTTCATTTCAGAATTATTGTTGAGCAGGAAAGGAATGAAGGGCATATTTTTCATTAGCTTAATGTTTTGGTATTTTGGTAGAGACGTGATCTTATTTTTTTGTAAATCACGCCTGGATGTAAACTGAAGCAGTAAAAAACCAATCAAATGGTTAAGGCAGGGCATTTTAAAGGCATTTAGTATAAATCATGCAAATACCTCGGTGCTGTGCCTTGGTGCTGTGTTGAAGCAGGAACACCAGACACGGGAGCTGCCAGAAGTGTTCTTGGCCCAGGAGTGGGTCTCACTGCTTGGCTGCATCAGCAGCAACCCTGCGGAGCTTTACCAGCCAGCACTGGAGGAGCCAGAAGCCCTTTGGAGAGACACGGGAAAATGCCTCTCAAATTCCTCTAGATGGCACAGCACCTTGACAAATCTGGGAACAAACATGCCTAGCAGACAGTGGGAGCCAGACAGCCTCCTCTTGGCTCCTGAGAATGGCTTTTCCTGTGGAGTTGTGGCTAATTGTTCTAATTCCACTCTTAGGATGGAACTCCTTCTTAAAGCAAGGTAGGCTTTTGTCCCCAAAGTCTTGCCTTCCCCATACACCTCCCAGGGCACTTGGACATTGTGCTGTCAGCTCTGGGCACTCGTGCAGGGGTGGAGAACATCCCACTGGATGCCTTGTGTAAGATCTGAAAAAGATAAAGACAGAAATTTTGAGCAGTGTCTCATTCTTCTTACTCTGCAGTATGCTGTGCTCAGGATCCAGCAATGAGCTGCTATTCAATCGAATCCCTTGCTCTCTAATGCAAGCAACTTTTTTGAGGAGAAAACAGTTTTCATGAAGCCACTAAGTGGCATTGCTGTCCTGTAACAGTAGTCCTGAGACAGACACACAGAATGGTTCCTACAGAGCTACAAGCCAGGTTGCTCCTTGAGTTACTGGAGGGAAGCAGTCAGACCAAGCACATCCAGCTTTCAGTAACATGACCTCTCCAGTGCCAAATTCACTTGCAGTGGTTTGCTCATCTGTTGAGTTCCATCTCTCTTCTGACACTTCTGTCTCTTTTTTAGGAGTGGATCATGAATTGCTTCAACTTTCATCTTGATGCCTAAAATCCTGGAAAATAGGCACTCAGAGAAGCGTTAATGGAGAAAGATAGACAATACCTTTACTGGGAGTTGGGAGGCTTTGGGCCTCCGCTGGGCCTACAAAACGCGCGTTGTTTCAACAAGGATCTCTGCGTCCAAAA
>JAWWTY010000123.1:19019202-19030129 GCA_035222235.1 Margarornis squamiger | reverse complement strand
GGTTGGGGTTTCCTTTCTCCATCAGCTGTTCATCTAACACAGTGTTACAGCTGAATGTGCCTGTTTGTGGGAGAAAGGGGGACAGATTCACCTGCAGCCTATATCCATATTGGGAATTGACACAGGGGAGCAGGGAGGAGGGACTTCATTCAGATGGTTCCTAAGCTGCCTCTGTTTCTACCTTTCTGGAGCAGTGGGAGCAGAATGAGGAACAACCATTTACTTTTTTTGAGGGTAGCAACTAATTGGCTATTAGTTTGAATGTACCTAACCAAAATAAGGTGTCAAGAGCCCACCATTCTTCCCCTGTTCTGTTGCAACTGCTTTGCAGAGCTGGTGTTATTATGCAACACCTGGGGTGCACACTGAAATCTAATTTTATTTTCTTTTCTCTCCCTTCCCATATGCATTTATGAAGTTTTCTGAAGGTGAGTTGATGTTTTACAGTTACGAGTAGAATGGTCCTAAATGTAATTGTTATGTTTTGTATGTGTTCTCCAAGAAACTCGATCAGCAGGAATTGAAATGCATTGAGCTAAAGGCAAAGGGCATTTCTAAATCCTGTGTCCAGTGTCTTAGAGAATGGATCCAATCCATGTCTAATAGCCACTATCAGACACAGTGAAGAATCCCTGCAATAAAAGTTGTAGATGAATATTTATGTAGGCATGAACTTTAATTTTGTAATAGTTTCTGTAATTTTATTTGATTAATGCTAGATTATTGTTACATAAATACTGGATTTGCAGAGATTCTTGTTGCATTCAGTTTCTGAGGGTTAAAAAGCAAACAGCATTTCTGGACCCTTTGGAAGTTATAGATCAGGCCATTAAAAATGGATCTCCTTTGAACCTGGGCACTATAACTCCATTTTCAAGTTACTTTAACCCAGGAGAGAGATGATAATTTCTAGGGAGACACTACTTTAAATCATTTTAAATATTCCAAGGACTCTTCTTAATGAGACTCATTTGATAGAAACTGCCTTTGAGTGAGAAGGTTTGGTTTAACACAGACAAAAAGAGCGCAACATTTTAGAATCATACAGCAACAAGGAAGAACAGCAGCTCCAGAATGTACAGTTTTAGATTTAAGCATCTCTTCCATTCCTTCTGGAACTTTCTGAACAAAGCAATCTGTGTTTTACCAGGCCTTTTCAGTGTGTCTGTGTGCTACGTCACCATGCTCCTTGGAAACTTGACTGCAGTCCTCTCCCTCAACTATCACACAGCAATTGTTGCCCTTCCTCACCATAGGATCACAGCAGACATTTTTAGTAAAAATGGGGAGAGGGAGCTTCCCTTTACAGGGCAAATTTATACACTGGTAGTGTAACTCTGTGGAACTTATAACACTGAGAATCTCTTGGGTCACCTCTATAGCTGTTTGTAGGGTGAACAGGGCAAATGGTTTGTGTTGATCTGTTGCAGAATAGTCACAGTGTCTGGAAGGCTTCAGCCTTAATATTTAGGAAGGTAGTTTGTTTAAGACTGCCATTAACCCAGTTGAAAAGGGTGCATTTAAAATAGGAACCATTACAGACTACTTAAAATAATGCATTTGAAGGATAGTTCCAGAGAGTGAAAGAGAGAAAAAGATATCTAATTTATCAAAATTAAATTACAGGATATGGACGACAAAGGAGAAATCTTGCACTAAGAAGCCAGCAACAGTCAAATAGCTCTGTATGGAGTCGTGACAATGAAGATGAAACAAGAGCTAATGGTGTGTATGTGACTGCTACAGCATCTGAACAACAGGAATCATCGGACGAGGATACTTCAAGTTCACAGTACGTATGCCTCATGACCTAGAAAACACTGAATTTTGCTTTTTTAAAAATTTTTTTATACAGATAGGACTAAATTATATTGCTATGGCCTGGCTTATCTTTGGAGCTTCACTTACTTCACTTATTTCCCTCTCTCAATGAGGACAACATCCCATGTTACGTGATGATCAAATGATACCACTTTAGGAGTAAAACATAGCCCGTGGCAGATGTACAACCTTGCCTACAACCTTAAAGACAAGTTGGCGGTGTATGGCAAGGAAGGGAGATTAGTCACAGGCCACAGCTCACCACTTGGTTAATATAAAAAAATATTTTGTTCATTCAGACCAAGCTTCTCTGTTACAGAATGCACCTTCCTGCTCTGTTTAGGTCAGGCTGAAAGAGCTCAGTGCTGCAGCATTTAAAAGGGTCATCCCTGGGGCTGGAGCTTGCCAGAGGTGTCTGCAGTGTTACTCTGTGGTGTCAGAACTCATTCCCTTCTGGAATGAATAGTTCTCAGAGGACAGCTCAATGCTTTAGTTACAAAGCTGTTATTGATGACCGGTCGGAGATTAACTCTGCCGATACATAGACTGCCCAGTGCTGGAGACTGCTGTTACTTCAAATCCCAGAGCAGGGTCACTGACTGCTTTTTCTCCCAGTGAAAACTAAGCTACTGTTTCCTTCAGGACAGGGAGATCTGAACTCCCCATTATGTGCAGAAAACTGAGAGAGTTAAAGATACACAGGGTTCTTCAAAAAGAAATGTATCATGGCCAGTCAGTTCAGTCAGACGATCACGTGGCATTTTATCTATCAGTAACCCTCGATGGCCAGTGGCATTAATGGCTGCTCTTTCTGACTGTTCCCTCTAGGGAATGGCAACCAGCTTTTAGGTGTCCAGTTTGCATGGATTTTTACTCACGGGTAAGGATCCACTTGTTATCATCCTTGCTGCTTTGTGGGATGGGGAGTGGGGCAGAGGGAGAGCTGCACAATTCGGCTGTCTTATGTGGGATGCTATGGGCAGCTGGTTTGAAGCACAGACCTTGCTATGGAGCTCCAAAAGTCACTTTTTGGTGGTGTATATAGCAGGAAAAAGCCTTGTCAAGGTGGCACTGGCAGATCTGTGGGTCCCTTATGATCCTAGCAGTAATGGACTGATTCCAGATACTCCTACTCCTATTGGCCTGGTGCCAAGAGAGCAGCAAACTCAAATCCTTTCCTCCTGATAAATGTTGTGGTTTCCTTTCTTCCAGATTCTGAAACGCAAACGAATGTTTTTGGTAACCAGGTGTGGACATATCTTCTGCAGTCGGTGCCTCCCTGCTGCCATTCAGGTTAGCAGTGCTTGCCCGACGTGCAGGACAGAACTCACTCAGGAAGACTATCATCCCGTTTACATATGAGTACTCCTATTTCTTAGCACAGACTCAGATGGATTTGGGGGTTAGGGGGCATAGAGAGTTTTTAATTCATGTATATAGTTCTTCTTGTATACAGTTCCATTTTTCCTGAATTTCTTCATAAGTAAAGTTTTAATTGATTTAAATATAGTCAAGTCTGCCTGATCATCTATGCTGGATTCTGCTGAGACTTCTTTTAACAGGTGGAAATAACAGCCTTGGTTTGATCAGTCAGAAGCACTCATTCTTTTCATCACACTCAAGTAATTGATTTGTGGCGGGGGGGGAATGCTAAAGGCATAAGCTTTGTAGTTCTTGTGGCCAGTGTGTGTTGTATGGGGAAAAGGAAACAGGCACTGCCTAGCACATGAAGGTTTCTGTTGCTCAGGACAGACTCAGGTGAATGTTTCGGTGCAAATCCCATGATTTTGGTGCTCTGAAAATTGAAAGGGCAGCAGGTTGTGCACACATGCAAAGAAAACTATCTTGTTTCAGAATGGCTTGCACATATCTAGACAGCTGGTTTATGGCCCAAGCTGCTCCTTGTTATGTCCCTGGTTATGATGTTCCACTGATGCCTGTCAGCCGATGACAGGAGCACTGCCAGCTTCTATGAAGCTCTTCCCTTCCAAAATGCCCATAAGCTTAAGGGCAATTGCGAGAATATAACAGTGCTAACATTTAGCCTGCAAAATAGAAGACACTTTAAGTAGTGAGGTAAAGACACTAAGTAACCGCCGGGGAGCGCACCACCACCATGATCACTACCATCATTGTCATCTTCATCACCACCACCATTTATTTAGCTTTCCCACTACAGTGTAACTGCAGCTTTAACGGGGCAGATATTGTTTGTTTGTTGTTCAGAATGTGAATTTACCTTGAAGTCCATGTGGTGTTCCCCTGAATAGGACCAAGGTAGTATGCTTGCTAGAGCCTGACTGAGGTAGTATTCAAATTAATGGGCACTCTTTAGTTGACTCTCAGGGGAATGCATTTGGGTGGTGCATGTAGTATGAGGAGCATCCTCAGCTACTGTGACTTAAAGTCACTGCAGGTAACTAAAGTCAATTGGACTGTGACAGCTTGTGCCAATAAATTCTTCTCTTTGTGTGGAGATACAGGACTAAAATGCCTTACACACAGAGAGCCTGGAAGGGCACACAGGAAAATGACTGGAATTGTGAGCAGACAGTAAATAATTTCAGCAACATTTCACTGGGAAACAGGAAATAATACCTCCAGCTGATTATTTTCAAGCAGTTGCATGCTGGCCTGTGAAAAGATGGGATATTTTTCTTTGAAGTCCTGTGATAGTATTGTTATGCCCACTATACACACTGCGAGTATTAGAGTAAGTATTTGAAAGAGTAGTTTAAAACTGGTTAACTCAAAGTTTTTCTATAAACTCTAAGAAGTTTCTCCCTTTATTTGGAGCTAACACCTTTTCAAAATTCAAAAACTGATAGCTAAATAACCGTTTAACGTACTATCATTCCTACTGGGGAAAAATCAAGTCACTTTTCATGAAAACTGTATCTCCTAAGTAATAATGTTCACAAGGAAACCCAGTCAATATTTCACTCAAGGCAGTATCTATTTTGGGCATTCCTGTTGTCTAATGATAGTCTAACACACCCACTTCACGCAGCCAGGGGCTACATCCTTGTGAGACTCTTACCCAGGTAAAACACCTACTGAAGTTGGGGCACTTTTTTTTTTTTTCATATTACTTTAAACAAATAAACAAAAAACCCTGTATGAATTTCTGGGAATCTGCAGGGCTTTCTAGGACTGGCTCAAAACTTATTCCAGTGACTATGAGAGAGACATGCACAGCAATGAATAGAGTTTGGGTTCACAGACCCTGACTGAGGAAGGTGGTGGCTGTTCCCTATCTGTCCCTGCTAGCACTGGGCCTATGGGAAGAACTGCATCTTCTAACATGGCCCGATTAGTCACACATTCAGTGTGACAAGTTCCTGAATGCCAGCAGGATGAAAAAAGTGCATAAACAAAGCAGTCTGACACCTGCCTTACAGCTCTTTGTATCAGCAAACCAGCACACTGGTCTAAATACACCTCATGAGGATTTCTTTAGCTTCCCAACTGTCACACATGAGTGGCATCCCACAGTGAGGAGCTGGCAGAGGAAACTGAGGCAGATGGCTTCTCAGACCCTTCCTCATCCAAAGGGCTTCAAGTACTTGTGCTTCTCTGAAAATCTGTCTGCATTTCCGTTCCCTGGCAGAGAATAAAGAAAAGCATGACATCCACCACTTTATTCTCCCATGGCTGTGTCCCATGAGGGCTGAAGACTAAGTGGCAAAGCCCTTCTCTGTATCCCCCACAAAAGGGAAATTTGTGCTGAGGCCTCCTTCATCACCAGTGTGTCTTGTTTCCAGCTTACACTTTCCCTCTCATTTTCCTCCAGCCTTTCCAGCTTTGTACAAACACTTCAAAACCTGTCTCATCTCCACACACCAAGTGCACAGCAATGCCAGGACTAGCCAGGGTTAGCAGCAGGAAGTTTTGAATCCTGCACCAGATGGCTGAGAGAGTCTAGCAGCTCCTAACAGTGGGGGAGGCAGAGGAGTGACAGCCTGACATGGCAATAAGGAAACATTTTTTTGCTCACAGCACACTTGTCTCAGCATTTGCAGAGTTGCTAGGCCATACGGTACACTGTCAGAAGAACCAAGCTGCAGGGAGGGAAGCAGGGATCACCCCTTCAGACTATGGGCTGGCTTCCTGCAGGAAATTTTTACTTCTTTTCTTCCCATTGCCTACCTTGCTTTAATGCTGGCTGTTGTTGAAGCAAGGCCTTCATGAAGGAACATTGCTGGCTCTTCCTGTATATTATTGAGACAAAGAGTGCCAGAATTAAGTGACTGAAAATGAACTCTGGGGTTTTTTGATTGCTCTTTTTATTTTATTACGGGCTGCTTTGGGGCTAGGGCATGTTTCTGACTGCTAGAAAATGGGCTTGCCAAAGGCAGTCATTTTTACCTTCCATTAGAACAGCTGCCAAAAGAGGGTAAATGCCCATACACTCTTTTTATTCAGCCTTCAAAGCCCTTAAACTGCTTCATCTCCTGCTTGTGTTGATGAGACAAACGCCACCTTGTCCACATTGCTTGAAAGTGACCTCAAATATATTAAAGTGGACCATGGTATTCTGGAGACACCTGCTCCCCACATAACAAAGCTGCTGTAAAACATCAACCCTTTGTGTTCTTGGGTTGCAGAAACATAGGAAAGGTGTGTGCACACTGCAGAATGTATAGAAAACTGATCTAAGTACCCTCTTTACTGCAATGATGCGGCATGGATGTGCCTTTGGAGGTTGCTCCTAAGTCCAAACGTTTGAAGTCACATCAGACATAGAGAAGGGGAAGGGAAGTAGAATTCACCTGCCTCTGCAGCTGGGTGAGGTTGTGTCTCAGCCTGTTGCAGAGCTAGAAACAGAAACTCAGGCTCCTGAGTCCTGGCTGGTCACCGCACTTGACCAGAAAGATGAAGAACATTAAGAATGCCAAAGCTTTACTTCACAAGGCTGCTGGCAAAGACTATGTGACAGAGAAATGGTCTCCCAGTAGGTTCGTAAGCAAATACTGACATAAAATGAAAGTTATTCTTTCCTGCAGCAGAGCCTATCAATCTGACAATGCACGCAACTAGGTTTAATTTATGCTTCCAAATAAACTAGCATTTAGAGCAATTTGCATGTATTTTTTTAATTGGTTCTGAAACCCTGATGTGAACTGAGCAGAGATTCATCAGCATTTCAAATAAAGAGGCTCTCTGCCCCAAAATAAATTGTCCAAAGTAACTGAGACCTACATAATTCAACCAATATGCTAGGAGAACTGGAGACGTGTTCAGCTCAAGATGTGCAGTGCTGTGGCAATAACATTAGTGGCTCCAAGCTGAAAAGGTAAACAAAATGATGAAATAATTGGGATGAGCATTAATCAAAACCTCAGGGAACCTGGGGCAGGTTCAGAGCAGGATCCATGCTCTGTATGTTAGACCCCTTCTGCCAGCCTTGGCACTGCTCCCATATAGCCATATTGTGGTATTACAGATCATCTGACAAGGGATGGTTGTCATGTAAGCACAGCCAGGAAGAACACTGCTCTGTCCCCAAATAATAATGCAATTCATGATTTTCCTTTAAAGTTTGCCACTACATTCCTGTCTCCACCATGTAAGTGCCTTTAACATCGAGCATTACCAGTTCAGGATTGATTTTTCACCATTCCAGCCCTCTCTGCTACTAGGATTTCTCAGCCTGCAAAATGTAACTATGCTAAAATAACTATTCCCAAAGGGAATGCCTTCAGTCCCTGACTGTGCATGGCAAGCAGCATGGGAAGCTCAGCATACTGGCCAAGCAAGCATACTCTTGGCATGAAAAGAAGTACTTCTCCCTGGTAGAGTGGCCAGGAAAAACTGAAGACCTGTAGCTCCACTGAAGTTGTAGGACCAGGCCCCCAAACCTCCCCTGTCCACTTTCCCATTGGTGAAAGAAGTCTCATTGGGATCAAGTACCCTGTTCCGCTTTCTTTCTATTATCTAAATGTGGTGTTCACACACTCCATAGAACTTTTGGAGAGGCACTGATTTCCCTATATATCTAACCAGAACAAAGGATAATTGTCTTTCTGAAAACCACTTTCTTTTCTTCACCTCTCAGCATTTTTGCCAGACAACCAGAGAACTTATGCAGTGTCATTTGAAAGAGGAGATTGAATCAGACCACCTTGCAAATGCTGAACAGGTGGAGCAAATAGCACATGTTCAGACTGTAACCTGGCTTAGGTTTACATTTGCATTTACAGCTGAACACTCAACAGTTGTCCCTAAGCTATTCATGCACAGAAGAAAACAAAATGTCATCAAATACAGTATTTTCTAGTAAGCACTTGCCAACATGTATTTTAAAAACAGCCTTTAAAAATGGAAACACCATAAGAATGTGAAACACAGGATGTGTGGAGTTAATGCTAATTTGACATTGAAGGTGTAATTATTGTTATTTTTCTCTAGGTATTTATTACATGTTTGAAAGAATCTGTTTGCTTCTCCTTAAGTCATTGCAAAAACAAACAAGCAAAATTGGTACTGCTATTGCAGTAACAAATACAAACAAAAATATCTCATTTTAGTTAGCTAAATGAAGTTTGTGGTTAATTGCCTTTCTAATGACTTTGGACCTAAGGATGATAGTGTTGGTGGAAGGAAGGAAATCGTACAGTAGATGACTGCTGTTTAAATTATAGTGCTTGTGGCAACAAAAAGAGCTTATCCTATAATAAGTATACTCAAAATATGCTGAGAAGGAAAAACACAGCTCTGAACAAGCTGATTCCTGCTTGCATTAGGGTTGTGGTTGTGGCACACCAAGGTGAACTCAGGCAAATGGTCCGGCTCTGTCTGGTTTTGAAGATGCAGGCTGAAGCATAGGGCCCTCCAGACCTGCCTGGGCATTGTGGTGAGCCGATCTGTGAGCAAAGAGATCTCTCTGGGTGTGCTGTAAAACCAGCAGTAGCAGGGCCATGACAGGGCATCATTTCGTTCTCATCCAGGCCCTGAGAACAATCGCAACAGACTCTGGGAGACTCAGGTCAGTTTTGGGGAGAAGGAACTATAGACATATTATTCCACTGATAGTTTTTACTCCCATCTCCAGCCCACCACCCTCATGGTCTGCCATTCAGGGCTATCTTTTATCAGGATTCATCTCTCTAACTGGGATCACATCAAGCTATGGACTTAAGCCCATCTCCTTCTGAAGTGTGAAGAAGTGATTACTGGTGTCAGTTTGTATCATACCACATGCAGTCCCCAGCTGGAAACCAAATCCCTTTTGTGCTGAGAGCTAACCAAGTGAAAACGTGCTCACTGTTCCTGCATGTTCTCTTTGAAACTACTTGGTCTCTTTTTGAGTGGAGTGGTTATATTTGCTGGAACCCACAAAGGATAAGAACAAGCATATTCAAATAAAAAAATTAGTATATCGAGCCTTCACTGCCATTGCTTACTCAGAGACTGAGGCTGGTGCAGCATATGTGCTAAGGGGAAGAGAGAGCAGAACAGCAGTGGGGATACACTGCAGTACTCACAAACTGCTGTTTTTGTGTAGGTACTCCCACGCTCTATGGGCATCTACACCCTTGTTTTATACTGCACTTTGAGATGCACAAGGTTATTCTATAACACATCCAGGATAATAAGAGAGGGACTAGAGTCCTTCTGTCTGAGCTGGAGTCAGGAATTTTCACTGCCAGAAGCAATAAGAACAAGATGGCCTTAAATTCTACTGCTTGGCCCTAGACATTCTCATGGTGGAAGCTGTTATTTTGCTTTTTGGCCCCTTGCCTATAAAAACTGCAATTAATGTTAAAAGGAAAATGGGATCAAACCAAGATCTTTTTCTGTGTGAACATTTAGGATTGAAAGGTTTTTTTTCTTTGTAACAGACTCTGGTGCAAAGCCAAAATAATAAATACCACTGATGTGGAGCAAAAGTTTAAGCCTTATACCTGACAAAGCTGCTAAAGAACTAATAAGCGCTTTTCTGTATTCCTTATTATACCTAGAGATGGGAAGCTGGCAACAGGGTTCATTCACAGCATATAAAGACTTGCATTCTGTCTGTGATGTGTATATTTAGCATCCATTGCCTTATTTTCATCTTCAACATCATGCTTTAATGTATTGCTTGTCAGTGTCAGGGTTATGGAGTTCCTGCAGGTGAATGCCACCGAGTGTTATGTATTTCAGCAGTGATCTATTTTCACTTTAAAGTACAGAAAAGGGACGCTGCCTGCCAGCCTTCAGAAAGAAAAAAAAAAAAAGCCAATGAGATTAAACTTAATATGACTGGAAACATTCCACAGTTTCCTGTAGAAATTACAATCAGACTCACCATTGTTGTTTCTATTTCATTTGCCCACAGTGATATAGGACATTACAAAACATCTTCACATTCTTTGGCCTGAAGGATAGGAAATACAACAGAAACAACACATAAAGTCACCCATTTCGTTCCTTTCCACAATGCCCCTGAAAACCTGCCCGTTGAAGTCACATCTGGCCAAAGTGTGGATGTCAGGCCGGGCTCCAGCTGTGCCAAAGGAGGGCGAAGGGCCGGCCAGGGTGGCACACAGCTCATGCAGGGGTGCAGAGGGATGGGTGCCCACACGTCCCCACCTGGCTGGTGACGAAGGCTCTGGCTGCTGCAGAGGATGCACTCTGGCTGTGCCTGAGCCTGCCTGCTCTAGATCTGAGGCTGGTCTAAAGAGTGACTCTGGCCTGGAGCTGCTCAGCAGCTCAGTCTCACTGGCACAGTGTAGGCTGGGAGAGGGCAGAGGAGTGGATGCGCTAAGAAAGACTGTAAAGGGTCAGAACAATAATCCAGATACCTCAAAATTTGCATAACCAGTTTTTCTAAGGTCCTCTCTACTGATGTTTCGTACCTCGAAAAACCTATCATGGACCAACATCCGGGTTAAGGCATAATTTTAGTCATTTGGTTAAACAGTTGTGTCTGGCTATGAGACTGATTTATTTTAAACTAGCTTGACTGGAATGAATTAAGATTAATTTTGAAGGAACTCTCAACTGTAAATCAGATTTTAAAATGCCACAACCACATGTAAACTCTCAATCCAGTTTAACTTCATTTAGCTGGTTGCTATTTCGACAGCTATGGCATCAAGGATCATGCAACCACAGCCTT
>JAWWTY010000123.1:18995104-19017957 GCA_035222235.1 Margarornis squamiger | reverse complement strand
AAAGAGAGGATAAAAGTGTGATGGTATTTACATCACTCTTGAACCAAGCAGGCTCTGTCTAAATGTGCAGACTGTCTGTTGCGTGCAGTGACTCCTCCTCCACATCTCTGTGTGACAGAACCATCTGCCTTCTCTGTCAGTGGGAGAGACTCGCTGTTAAAAATGATGCTTCTCAAAGTGTACCTAAAGGAATTTATCTGCAGAAATTAAAAAGTCACTGTGTTGCAAAATGTTCTGCCCTTCTACCACAAATTATATTGTTTAAGTAATTACAGGTCAGAATATTGTGCTAATTTTTTGCTGATGCTTTTTGAAGACTGCTACAATGCAGAACTCATAAAGAACAGCATTTCTGCACTTTGTGCCATCAGCTTGTATGCAGAAAGGCCAATTATGAGGACCACATACATTTTGTCTTGTTATGAATTAAAACAGAATGTACCAAATAATGCTACTGATTGTAAAATGAAAGCCAGTGTCCCTTTTGCAAAATGACAGTTCAGTTTATACAAACGAAACATGAAGAAGGCAACAAATCTTGAGTAACATAGGAACTAAGCAAGACAAAGAGGTGTGTTGTTTGCACTAAAAGCTTAGTGAAATTGCCATTTCCTTCCTCTGCACAGCATGCAGACGTAGCACTGAGCAATTAACGTGGTATCTTTGGATTACTCCCAAACTATATTTGACTTCATTACACACCCACAGAGGAATGACTGCTTCTGCTTCCACTGACACCAGGGTGTAAATCCAGATCCTACACTGATCACGTGGATCACAGGCAGGTCTTTCTAGGCCCTTGTATTGCTAGTGTACTCTGAAGTTGTAATTTCCTTCTTCTTCTCACAAGTTCTGCTTCATGGCTTAACCCACTCACAGTTCTCTCTCTGGCTGGAAAGGAGTGGGTCAGCTTTGCCAGAAAACGAACCCCTCAGAAGAGATGGCACTTTAGACTTCTCTGGCTATGACCTGTATATGGTGTTTATATGACGTATCAACCTGGAATAGGGGTAGGAGTCTGGGAGACAAAGATTAAAGTTCTTCTGGAGCAGTAACTTACCATACAAAACAAAGAAACCTCCATCCATCCATACTGAGACAGTACCTGTTGTCCCAAGATCAAAAGGTCCCAGGTGGTTCAGTCATCACTGCTATCTGATTTGAATCAGGACAGATAAGAGCTAGAGGTTCCAGTGGCATAGCCAGTGATAACCAGTGCCAGTAAGTGACACAGCCACAGGACAGAGAGTCCACCTTGCTTGTGATCCCTGTGATCAGTGAAGTGTTGGCTGACACACACAACAGAGCTCCAGCTGAGGAGCAGTACAGATCAACTACCAAATGGCAAAGTGAACAAGCATCAAGTCATATTTTAATCACAAGAGCTTTGTTGCATGTGCAACAGATAGGATTCCTGAAGATTCACAAGATCAGAAAAGTAATTCATGTCCAAGGAACATCCCAATGAAATAAGAAAAAAAAATAAATTGTAAAAGCAGGAAAGATAAAACTTGTTTAGAGATAATTGCTGTTGAGAAAGTAGCATACACTGGTACCCTGTTAGGAAAGCTGAGAATGTGATTTGAACAATTTTCAGAAACCATGGTCCCACAAAATGGCTTTAAAGGGCTTGTTTTCTGAGAACTTCTGTTTTCATCTTCATAGAGAGGGACACTCCATTAAACACATGAGCCCATTTTCCCTAAGCTTAAATCAGAGGAAAATCTAATGATATGTGGACTGTCTCCTGAGCAAGATACACCCTGAATTAAATAAAGATGGCAGACCCTGGCCCAGGATGAGCCACAAAATACTTGCCAGTGTACCAGATATACTTTGAGGTTGTTTAGTGTTGGTGTGTTTGCAGTCAGATTTCTACTTCCTTTGTAAGTCAAAGAGTGAAGAGAGGAATGTTAGGAACTGTGAGAATACCTAGCAGTATATATGGATGCCAGACATAACAGATAGTCCAGATATATCTGGAACATTTCACATTTGTTTGAAAGCTTAAAACACAATATTGATGGGCATGAAGACCGAAATTTTGAGTTCTCAGAAAGTACAGGAATTGAGATTATCTGTGCAATTAGGTCCTTATGTACTTTTCTTGTGTTAAATCTTTAGCACCAAAGAGGAAGTCTGCAACTGACCCAGAACCTCTGACTCATTGTCCAGTGCTTTAAGCCCGTAAAACCCCCTTGTCTTTTCCTGCAGTTCTATTCCTCATGCACTGCACACTGTGCAGTCCATGAGCTAACAACTTTCCAGAGACACTAGTTAGAAAATAAAGACAGTGTTGGTGTATTACTGGAAAGAAGGAATTTACATCTGTCACACAGACTGCTAACACTTACACTAGGGAATTAACTAGTAGAAAAGAAATAAAAAAGCAATAGGTTTTGGCTTATGTTGATATATGTGCAATCCTGACATTTTACAGACTCCTTGTCTAACTCTAGTGCACCTCCAGTGCATCTCCAGTCATCTGCAACAGAGTGCTGTGGCAGAGATTGGAGCTGGTATGCTACAGAAACAGGGGTGTAGTCCACTAAATATGTTGGGAAGGTCACATCAGGGCTGAGGAAAGATAAAGAAGCCTTTAGATAGAGGTTTTACTTTGGTGCTGTAATTCAGCAGTTATCTGGCTGCCTTATCCAGGTCAGTTTGTCCAACATTTGTGTTTATGCTTTAGCACAATCTGAAAAATGCTGTGTAAGGCAGATGCTTACTGATGGCTGATGCAAAATCCTTGAAAGAAGAGACTTCAGTGCTGAACAGGGTGTCTCTTAATGCAGGAAAGGGCAGTACCAAGCAGAGTGATGGGTGCTGTGTGACAGGTTACATCGTGAATGTGATATCTGGTGTCTCTTCCTCAGTCACGTTATTGCAGAGGCCGAGTGTTTTATATACGCCTTGGTGCATTGCAAGGAGTGATTGTAAGGGTATTGAAGCTATACTTATCTGTAAGCATTGTAGCAGATTGAAAATTCAGCTGCAGGAGGTATTTGAAGATGTCTACTGCTGCAGAGAAATTGTTGGGTACACTGCACTGGCATTTCTGATTAACCTAGGAGTGAATTAATGGGGGAGTCAGTGAGGTTGGCAGTCTGAACATTGCAAACAGCACAGACTGAATCAGGGGAGCTAACATAAGGCACTCTGGTTTCACATACAGATAACAGGAAGAGCTCAGAGAACCTGCATGAGTTGTCACCTCACCTGCTGAGTGGGCAACCAACCTGGCATGTGCAAAGGGTAACTCAGTGTCTCTCAAGCGAGAGCTACCTGACAGGCAGTGCTAGAAATTGGCCTGCCCTGTATTCGTATACAAAATGTACAAATATGTATGCATGTATTTCAGTCAGTACTGTAGATTAATACACCCAAAAATGTGCATTCCTTCCTCTTCCATACCATGTCCTTCATTTCTTTTAACCTATGAGCCATTCAGGTCGGGTGTTGTCTCATACACTTGCCGTCTGGGGGTTATTTGAACACAGATTAGAAAAACTACTTAGGGCTGTGCTGACGGATGTTGTTGATTTTTGAAATCTTGCCTTCATGCCCAAACCAAGTTTTTAGTTCTTTCATCAAAAATACCTCTTTCCATTCTGAGAGCAAGGCAAGGCTAATCATTATCATTATCCTGTAATGGAGTGATAAAACCCAGTGACACATACGAAGCAGCTGTCACAGCTTCTCTCAGCCAGCCCATCAGCCCTGTCTATTTTTTTACAACAGTTTTAATGACAGTGATGTGCTGATGACAGGGACAGGAAGGGCTGTAGGAGGGGCAGATCATCACTTAGTTTGTCCTGTTGCCCAAGGCGACTGAGTGTGCACAGACCTTTGCAAGCTGCATGAAAATACATTATTTTCATGACTCTTGTCTTGCTTAATTATCACTTCAGCAAGATAATTTCATTTCTTTTTTCTCCCCATCCCTGTTTATTCTTTATAAAGATCTCTCTTGAAGTAGAAAAGGTCAACTGTGAAAAAAGTTACAGCAGAACCCAATGCTAAATAAAGGTTAGATGATTTGATTTGACTCCTGTGTAAACAGCAATTGTGTTTTCTTCCTTGTGATTTATTAATGGGGGAACTGACAGAAATGTCTATATTTAGATGCTGTGAAAAATTTCATTAGAATGGGTTCTTGAGACTTATTATTTGCATGAATAAGCTTGATGCTTGGCAGAAGGACTGCCCCATTCCTGTAGAATGCCTCAGCTTTTCTTATGAAGCTCTATACAGCTTTGATCCATGTGAACATGTACATCCAGAAAGGTACATGATGCAGAGTCAAGCAGGACACCTTTTGAAGTCAGTAACCAAAGGGTTAACCCAACGAAAGCAACTTTTAAAGAGATGTAAGCTCTGCGCTTGCTGGAAGAGGACATTAATTTTTTTTTTATCTCTGTTCTTTGACATCTGATAAATGCAAATTTTTACACTGGACCATATCCTCCCTTTGATTCCTAGGAGCCACTGCAGCTCCTTCAGACCTAAACTGACATGGGTTATAAAGAATATACACTTAAGAGGCTAGAAGGTAAAAATAGAAAGGAACTTTACTTGATGTTCTGAAAGCACAGAGATATGCCCTGGAAAAAAAAATAATAATAAAGTTTAGATGCTGAAACCCTTAGGTCTTCTGCTAGTTGTTTTTTTATGTAACACACCTCCATCTTCCAGCCAGTCAGCATGTGAAGTTAAGAGACCCTTGCACCTCCCTAAGCATGTTTAATGTTATGATACTTACTCCAGCTGTCATATCACCTTCCTTTTGGTCTATTGAACTGAACAGTGTGGAGCTCAGATGGTCTGTCACTTCTCTGAAATGTCTGCAAAATAAGGCCTCTTGGATAAAGGTGCTATAAAATAATAATGCAAAGAAGAAGCACAGGGAGTTGGAGGAGAAAGACTTGCAGAAAGAGAGTATGTCTAAAGGGAGGCTCAAGATATAAAACAGGAGGAGTAAGGCAGAGTCATTTCAATTGCAACAGGCGGATTGTTGTGGATGAGTACCAGAAAGCCAGACAGTTTTCACAGCAGGCTTTTGCCTTTCCTGTCTATTTGTATGCAACACATCACACGTTCAAGCTGGTGGAGAAAGTGACCTTACACAGGGGAAAGCGAGAGTGAGCCCAACTGCTGTGCTGTTCCAGGGCAGCCAATCCACAGCCGATGCCTTGTTGCTAAATTAAGCAACAGGACAGGGTCTGAAGCAGACACGGACTCAGGGCTTCATAAATCAAATTTCCCTGCAGCAACAGAAGCTTACAGGGGAAAAGCAAACAGTGTTCTTGCAAATCCATTCATGCATTTCCAGACTGTGTTTTGTGTTGGTTTTTTTTTTCCCTTTGGCCATTTCTGAACAGTTCAGAGCTATTAGTAAACAAATGTTGCCACGAATTTTTACTATATGATAATAGACCACTTATACTATTACTGAAATATTTACTGAAACTAAACAGTATTATGTGTGCAAAATCCAAATCTCATCTGCAGGAAAACTGAAACAGAAGTAGTATAAATATTAGATCCTAATTATCCTTAATTGCAAAAGCTTTGAACTAAAAAAGAATTGAATCTTTCCACTTGCTGGGCTTGATTTAGCACTTCATTAGTCAGATTTTGCACCAGTTATGGAGCTGCTTTGGAATTCAGCTGGAGTAGCACAGCAGTGAATAATAGGCATGCTTTACAGATGTACTGCTTATGGAATTGGAGATTTTAGGGCTTCTGAGGTTAATGTCTAGAGGGCTGCCAACCTGAAGTTTCTCTCAAGGGTAGAATCTGAAAGCTTTCAATTTTGTGGGTAAAATTTGAATGCTATGTTCAACTTAGCAAGTTGTCTTGCAGGGATGCCTGACCCACTTGAAGTTCTCAGCTAGAAAAGCTTTGGTGAATTCTGGAAAGACACTTGCCTTCCAGTGGCAGTCCAATGAAAAGTAGGCAGGGCCCTGGAGCCATCTGCCTGATCTCTGTAGAAACTTCCTCATTTTTCCTGTTCAGCTGCTCTGTGACGTATTATTGTATTACCTATGCAGCAACAGAGAATGAGGTTTCATTGGTAAAGCTTGTGCAAATATGGAATAAGGAATGCTGTATGCCAAATGAGTTTACAGTATCCATCACAAGTTATTCTCTTGTATGGGACCACTCAGCCTCTCCAGAACCGTTTTCTGTGTCCACTCTTTTTTTTAAGTCCCATGCTTCATTAGTGACCACTATGTGGTGAGATCCATGAAAATATTTCTTTAATCTTTTGAACTTTGAAAAAGGCACTCTTCCTTTTGCATTAAACCTTAGAGTATGATGTCTTATTCCAAGAAGGGCAGGATTTTATTCATAGAAACTGAAAGGCCCCTTTCTTGTTTCTGAAGCAGAACCAAGAAGCAATTGCTTCTCATATCAGCATTGAAATGAGAAGTGGAAGAAGAGTGCTGGGACCTTATCCATGACTTAAGTACTGTTCCACAACAGCTTAGGCCTAGACTATGATCTGGAGGTTTCCTCTTCCCACCCTTCCCCTGAGGCGGTAAGAGATTCCTACACACTTGTTTGGACAGCTGGTATAGATAGAATTAATAATTTGGAGAGTGGCAATTTTTGCCTGCATTAGCTCTCTGTTCCAGCTCATGGTAGAAGCAAGGGAGTTTTTATGCTGGTCTGGGGAGAGGCAGGAGGGTGCAGCTGTGGGGAGGAGGCAGGCACAACTGTAGCCACTGCAAACTACCCTGAAACTACATTCCCACACACCCTTCTGGCAGTCCTCAAGCAAAGACTGTGTCTGTGGCCCCTCTGCTGAAGGATGAGGCCAAATGTCACGGAGCAAACTCCATCGTAAATGGAGTAAATAACAACAGAATGATTGCATCCAAAGTGCTTTTGGGCATGGACCTGGAGCATCCTATCTGCCAGCCAGCCCAGTCCAGGAATTACTTGGCAGAGTGCTAGCTGGCATTGGTAAAATAATGAAATACATGAAGGCACGATGCTCCAGTCTAGCAGGTTATATCAGCATAGCCCTGGACCCTGCAGGATCTTGAGCTTTGCTACATCAGCATAAGTTTTCCAGAAAAAGATGTCTTCCAGCTGCATGCCCTGTATTGTATGAGCCTTTTGGGCTGCATGAGGATCAGAAAATCCATATAAAGGCAGAAAACCATCTTAGGTTACTGCCTTTTTTCCCCCTGTTGAATTCCCCTCTGCACCTTTGTTTAATTCATCCAAAATGGCTCTCCTTGCTCCTGCATCATACAGGCAGGGAAAAGTCCTGGAGGACACAGGGCTAAGTCGAGCTAAGTCTGAGCTCAGTGGCTATAGATAGCAAGCTCATTGTTATCCTCTGTGGAAAGACAATTAAAATGAGTCAGTAAACAGCACATGCAGCATAAGAGAAAAATCCACACACTGCTGACTTATATGGAAAAGCAACATGTTGGTTACTCTACAAATGTTGTGTATGAGAGACTTGAAATTAACTCATTTGTCTCTATTTACTACACAATTTTCTTTAACTTCTAGAGAGTCAGTAAGTTTAAGTTAAAGCTGGCACATCAAGGCTCAGCACACTAGAGGTTATGCAGTATTTTCCGTAAGTTTAAACATTTGAAAAACATATGGACTTTAATGTTGTTGAGAGACATTTCTAATTGTTGAGGTTTTGTCAGAGATTGGGGTGCTGACTTTTTTTGTTAGGGACTCAGTTGTGCTCTTTCTGGGACAGTACAAAATTCCCAGTGAGCTTCAGAGAAGGAGCTGACTTGGTCTTATCTCTCCCTGTCATGGGGTGTGTCTTGTATCTTTTCCCTTGAATATTCTTCCTTTGAACAAAGATAGCCTGTGCTAAGCAGTTAAAGAACTTCAAAAAAATTTGAACTTCAACTTTGGTCTGTGTTTCACAGGGCAGTATATCTAGTCTAATTCTGTAAAGACCCATTAATCTTACAGGAGCATCCCTAATGTCAGGGATTTCCCAGTTTGTAGTGTTAGAGGTGCCAAATCCTTCATCAATTTTAGGTCATGTGTGCCATTTCCTTTGAAAAAAAAAGTACAATGTTACTTAAGGTACTGTTTGAAATGGGTAGTCCCCAGACCGGCTCTCTGTCTTCACTGGGTAGAAAACCAGGTCCAAATGTAACAAACTAGAGAGGACCAGACACACATCCTCAGAACTGATGGCGAGGAGTTAGAATGGGAGCAAGGCAAGATGGCTGGGTCACTCTGGAGGGCAGAGCTTGGCAGGGCCATCCTGGCATCCTGTGACAGAGGGACATTTTAACATTGATGCATGAGGTGCAGATGTGCACCCAGGCCTGGAGGGGCAGAAATGACGGGACCACCCAGAACACACCTGCAGCCTGTGAGAGGGGTGACCAACAGGGAGAAGGCACCTGGGTTCCTGGTTTGGGAGAACAAGATGCTGTTTTGTCAGGGCTGTGAGCATCCTGAGGGAAAAGCTTCCCAAACTGAGGGAGAAACCAAGTCTTTCTGAGGCGGGCTAGCTTTGCTGAGGAAGCCCAGATGGGGGGTACTGACTTAGTCCAGTTGTACATACCCAAGGGTAAAAGGTATGTATGTCAAGACCCTTGTCATCTAACCTAAGTCCTGATAAACACTGTGGTGCCACTTAACAGAGGTCACGCCATAGCATGGGACAAACAGGCAAGCACAGAGGGGGCAAATTTGCCTGTGCCCTGCCACTGCAATGGCTCATATCTGGAAGGGACTGTCCCTGGAGGTAGCATGGCTATCTCTGCAGTTCTGCAATACAACTGAACACAGGAGGGAATATTGCTTTCATTTCTCTAGCCTCTTCTCATTAATCTTGGTAAATAAATAGTTTTTTCTCTTCAGCTCACATTTAACTTAAGTAAATGAGACCAAGAATAATCTGCCTCTGACTGTGCTGAGTCCCTTCTCAGCAATGCTACTGAGATCAGAGAAGCATTACCAACCATTAGGCTAGAGTAAGAGCCTAATGACAATGGGATCCAGCTTTGATTACAGTTTTTAATAAAAAGTCTAAACTCTTTGATGGATTCTTTAGTGCTTTTGGGATATTATTTTTTCTTCTATTCTCCATCCCTATTTCAAGAGAGTCATTCAGTGCATTGGTGATATCCAATTTATTCTTCTAGTTCTGAGTAATATCCTCTGTTAGCAGTATAAATTGTACCCGTTGCCCTTGGCAGAATTCTCAACAATTCTCCTGCTGCCTATTGAAACGGTTTCATAAATAGGCACACTTCATTAATATACACGTTTTAGAAGACCAATTGAATTTTTCCAATATATCCCTCAGCAGCCATTGAATTATTTAGCTGCTGGTGGATGTGTGCAAGCTCATGGGCAGTGATGCTGAAGAGTCACCAGTGGCTAAGAGAAAGTACAGGACGTGCTCTGCTTATGTGTTGGATGAGATGCTTCTGAAGGCCACACTCCTGAGAAAACACACAAAATAGGAAGTTCTTGTCAGCATCATCTTGCTGTGACAGTGATGCTTGCTTGTGGGTCAAAAGACTTGTCAAAATCACCCGATGAGAATACACTGGGACAGCAAAAGGTAAAGCTAGGCTGAGAAAGGAAGGAACAGCAGAAGACCTTTTGCAAAAGGTACAGATTGCACTGTGACCTTTGATAGAAACCTTAGCAACCCAGGACTTCCTTGGAAGAATTCTGCAGTGATGATAAATTCCGTGCTCAGTTCACATAGAGCTAATTGGCATAACTAGAAGTAAATGCAGAGAATGGATACAGGAGGAACAAAAGGGAACCAGTAAAGGGGAACAGTAAAAAAAACCCCCAGCAATCAAGACGGGGACCTAGTTCTAAAGTAAGCAAGATAGTCATTATTCCACATTAAAACCAGCATAGACAAATGCATGTCTGAGTCTGACAGGAATGAAAAAGTTCATGACACAGACTTATCACTAACAGAAAAGAGCCACTTTAACAACTAAGGACTCTTTAACAACTAAGCACAAGGGTTCTTAGCATGATTCCATGTGGAGTCCCAACAAGTGTTTTCAAGGAACTAATAAATGGACTTGTGACTTTTTCTGGTGCAAGTAAAGCAGGAATTAACTTCTCTCTCTTTTTTTTTTTTTTGTTTGGTTTGGTTTGGTTTTTTGTTTTGGTTTGGTTTGCACCTTCCCATATGCCTATTCCACTCCTTTACTAAAGGTTACTGCATGTAGAATGAAGTCAATACAGACAAATGTTTCCTTGAATGCCTGAGGCTTCAAAGATTTTTATTTAAATCACAATGAAGATGGCTTTAAGCATCACATCTCTCAGACCTAAGAATGGCAATTCCCAGTCGGGAAGGATGGGTCAGAGGAAGAAGTAGCTTTCAGTCTCTCAATGAGGATTTCCAGAGCTCATTTAGAAAATCTCCTAGCAGCCTGCCATTTATTCTAGTGCAAAGGATTTGGCTTGTTTAAAAAAAAAAAAAAAAAAAAAAAAAAGGATTGAGTCAGATGAACAGAATCAGAAGTGAGTTTCCTTCTGTGAAAAGTCTTCATATGTGACTAGTTCATACTGTTCTCGGCTAAGATCAGTAGATTTTTAACATTTTTTCCTCTTGACAGTATAAATTCTCTGTATGTATACACATAATAGACCACTGATTATGTGTACAGGAAGATAACCCTACAGCCATTAGTATCAATAGCAAATTCACTCATCCTGGTGGAAATTATAAAAAGACTTACCAAAGCTGATCATTTTCGTTAATTATTAAAGTTATTGTTTATTTTTGTCTGTGTTAATGTTTGATGCTGTGCTGATCTCAAAAGAAGTTACACAGGGGTAGAGTTTCTTCCAAAGGACCTGCAAAGGATGAGGCTTTATCACTGACTTTATTGCCAAAATGGCTGTACACTACCTGTTACAGG
Organism: Margarornis squamiger; assembly: GCA_035222235.1. NCBI lineage: Eukaryota > Metazoa > Chordata > Aves > Passeriformes > Furnariidae > Margarornis > Margarornis squamiger. The sequence goes on along the minus strand of JAWWTY010000123.1, from coordinate 19,007,050 downwards.
CTGCTGCCTTTGTGTTCACTGGTACAAGGCACTTAAAGACTAGTCACAACCAAATTTTCTATGCTGCATAGAATTCTCAGGCTGCTATGTCAGTGAGGAATACGATCCTTTCCAGCGAGAAGCAGAAAAACATGAAGTAACCACACACTCTTACAAAACTGGGGACATTCCAGTGAACAAAAATCTCTGTGGTGACTCCTGATAGAGGATATTGGTGACTCCTGGAAGCAGGGTACTTCTGCATATACATGCAGGTTAAAAGGAATTAGAGCTAATCTGCAATGACTGCAGCTGCAAATAACATTTATCACACACAAATCAATTTTTCAATTACACTGAAGATATTAGCAAAGAATTCACTGCCATAAAATATCCTGTTTTGAATAGGAAGACATTCTCTAGTAAATTTTAATGTCCACAAGCCTCTCAAACATCACAATGTTCTATGGAGTATATGGCTTGTATGGTAGTTATGTCAAAGTCAAGTGAAAAATAGCAGTCTTATCCATCCTTTGCAATCTGGAAGTTAATGCACTATAGATTTATGGAGATTATTATGGTTTAACTTACATGTCTTAGACACATAAGGTTGCCTCACAGCTGAGTTTTTCTGTATGACTCCCTTAACTACAAGAATGTTTCCCAGAGAGCAACACTGTAAATCTTTTAGTTGGGAAATGGAAAGGTGATAAGAATGTCAGTTCATATTTATGCTTTTATCCCCCTGTTATATTTAGCCAAAGAGCTGATCTAAAAAGACTCCTATAAATTTTAAATTTTTGTTATTCCAGTGACATAAAAACATTGTATTTTGCTAGAAGTGAGAAACATGCATTCTCTCAGGATTACAGTGGTATAGAAAGGTAGCACTGAGAGAGAGTTAATGAATTAACAATTGGTTTTGAAAACTCAGGAATCTTTTCTGACTGGACTTCCATGTGTCTTCCCAGGACCCAGCCTGGCTCATATCACTGTCTTGTTCCCCACTGTTTACAGCTCTCAATACCCAGCAAAAGGAGGGCACTTTCACAACTGCTTTGTGGCAGCCACCTGCTTCATCTCTCAGGGTTTTTGCTGCAAACACAGGGCTTCTGTATCTGGCAGTGCCACCCTGGGAGACCCCAGGGTGCTCACTTAACCCAAAGCTTTCAGCTTCACCCCCATTATGACAGCTTTATGACTGCTGAGGATTGCTGTGTCTTGCCACACCTTTCAGATCAGCTTTAAGGCTTTCCCTTTTGCTAAAGGCAGATCTTTCCCATTATAAATTGCCAGAGATTCATTGATTTCAGTTTACTGATAATGACTGTTTCTTACAGTATTATTCCTAGTTGGCCTCGCTTTGATCAAGATGCTGGCTCAGAGCACTCTGGCAGGAAAAACAGGTACAATTCACTCTTTTAAATCCAATGTGGTTCTAGCCAGGGGACTGAGCATTTAAAAAATTGGGGAGGTCCAGCTCCTTTGAAGCAACTGGTCACTCAGCATGAAGATGTAGGTGTGGAAAACCTTAGTCTAGGTTATCTATTTCTCTGTGTGTGTGTTTGTCTGTAGAAACACAGAAAGCACTGGCCATAATGGCTGACAACTTTGCAGTTTTTTCATCTGTGATATTGAAGCAATAGAGGAAAGAGGATTTTTATTTGCCTTATACTCTCATTACTTTGGCATGCTGTTCACTGACCACATCCAGGATCTCACACCAGCTGAACCTGATGATGAGCAGGAAGGCAGGACTAGTCCCAGGCCTCTGATTTTGGAGTCATCCCATCAGGATGCCATCACAGGAGGGAAAAAATGGCAGCTGATTCATAGCCATTTAGCACAAATAGGAAAAATATGGGAGGGTGAAAGGTGCCATCACATGAGGGCTGAGGTAATCCCCAAGGGGAGCACGGGGAAACGTGATCTAGTGGAGACTTGTCTTTGTGTTTAATAGTGGTGTCAGCGTAAAGAGAGGATTTTGTGGCCATTCTAGAGGTAAGAGACTGAGGGAATTGGCAACTGGATTGGGGGAAAGTCACTAGGCTGTCCAAAGGGTTTTGTCAGTGGGGAAACAGTTCTGTGCTATTTGACAAGGGAACACGGTGACAATATGTATCCCATAATACTCAGCAGCTGCTGGAGAGATTTTGTCATGCTTGTTCTGCTGTCTTAGCAAATGGGTGACTTCCCTTTGCAAAGTCCCAGGGCATAAGGCAGCTAACAGGGCTGCTGTTAGAAATCTGAAGACTTTCTCAACATAAAACCCAAACCATGCCACTCTTGTAGTGCTTTGAACATTTCTATTTCCCAGGAGGCAGAAGACAATAGCACCTTAGCATTCACAGGTGAGGAGATCAGTCAATCTTTCACAGGAAGAATGAGGAAAAACAAGCTGCTCTAGTAGGACAGAGATGCATGAGATCCTCGGTCTGAGCTGTCTGGCTTCTTCCACGTGTGCCCTGTGGGAAGGCCTAGAGAATCTGTCAAATGCTCCTATCCATTAAATACCACTTTGTATATGATACAGGTTTCAGGTAGTTTCTATTCCCAAATACCAAACCTGCAGGTTTTGTAAAAAGTTGAACTGACGATATGGCTACTGCAGATTTTTGTGCCTCTTGGACACAATACTAGCTCTGAAAAAGCAAACCTAGACTGAGTCCTCGCTGTCAGCTCTGGTGATCACAGTACTCAGGCATGTCCTACTCCACTGCAAGCTTGGCATAGAAGAAAAAATCACTGAAAACCTGGCAGCCCTGTTTTACAGAGAGCTATCTCGTTTGCTCCACATAGCTCCAAATTCTGTTATTCCTGAGTAACTGTCCTGTAAAGTGGAGAGATCCAAGGCCCTAAGGGTTTGACTAACATCATGAAGGAGATCTATGATCATGCTCGAATGGATATAAAATGTCAGAATCCAGTGCCCTAACCATTGAACCATTTATGTCTTTCTCATATTTAAAAAAAGAGAAATAAATCTTTCCCAAAGCACTTGAGCCAACCTTAGTCATTTGTTAGCCTAGAACAGATTTATACTCAAAAGCACAATGAGACATTTGGAATCCTACAGCTCCAAAACACATTTCTGTGCCAATTGGGAATATTCTGGTGACTAATCTCTAGACTGTAGTGAGGCCCATGAGTGCATCTTCAAATTTTTTTTCTAAAATATGCAGCCTCTCAGATACTCATGTAGGCAATTTGTTTCTACTTTACAGTTTTGGTTGGGGGGGTTTGCTTTTAATATGCTGGTGGTTTAGCATTGTGAATGGTATCAGCAAGTGCCGTTTAATGTGTTTGGCTACACATACACCATTGATCTTAACAGTCTTAGCTACACAGAGTAGCATTATATCTTCAACCAAGAAGAACGGCAAATAACAATAGTAAGGGAATAAATGAAAGACAGAGCCAGGCTTGTGTATTCTAGACAGTGTATTTTCTAAAATAGCACATCCTTCTGGAATCTGGGGAGTTTTCACCACTATTCATACCCCTACAATGTTTCCTGAGACCAATATAACAAGATTTACACGTGGGTTTTTGGTTTTGGGGTGGGGTTTTTTTATTGTCAGGTATAACAAAAGAATTAACAATTTTTGCCTTCCTGTTACACCATGGGCAAAAAATTAAGTAATCTGGTCAGCTGTAGTCTGACTTTATTTTGCAAAGCCAACAGTGAAATGTTTTTTCTTCTTGTGCTGTTGTTACCCAAAATATGCCTGAAATGCTTATCTGAACTTTCATAAAAAATAGTCTTACCTCTGCTATCTTCAGTAGAGAGAAGTTATGATTCTTACTCCATCTGGTAGGCTACACTGTAAAGTGCATTTGTGTTCATGGCCAGGTGAGAAGATTAATATCTGTTGAGAAAAGCTTTGATACTGTCTTCAAAAGAAGAGGTTAGAGCATCTTCACTAGTAGAAGGTGCCTCATTCTACCAGTTCCCGAGGGAAAGGACAGAGGAACTGACTGGACTTGGGCAGGCAAATGACACGTTGGCATAGAATTGGAAGAGGAGAGGTTACTGAAGGCTGGCGTATGGAACCGGGAAGTTTTGTAATTTAGCCCTGACATGGGATAAAAGGAAGATGCTACTCTAAGCATCTCATTTTGAGTTGCCTTGAATGTGATGACAGACCTTAAATACTGGAGAGAAATGTCTTGCTTTCTCTGTTTCTGTTGTTCCTCCAATTTTGGCACAGCAGTATTTAAACTGAATTTTCATGGAAAGCAAAAACTCCACAGCACACACAAAACATCACAGCTAACTGTTCACCTAGTAAATGGGGAGTCCCAGTACCAGGCAGTACAGGAAGGCTCACTGCTGGATTGCAGTTTAGTTTCACAAGTTGGCCCAAAGGCACATTCATTCATTCATTCATTCAGACTGCCCAGGGCAGTGGTGGAGTCACCATCCCTGGAGGTATTCAAAAGACATGTAGATGTGGCACTTAGGGTTTAGTGGTGGCTTGGCAGTGCTGGGTTAATGGTTGGACTTGATGATCTTAAATGTCTTTTCCAACCTAAATGTTTCTATGATTCTAAGAAGAAATAACAAGTCTTAGTGGTTTCTAAATTAATCACCTAGAGTCCAGCTAAACTCACAGACCTTCAGTTTCTTAATTCAGAATGCTGCTAATTAATCAAAGTTTCTATCGTAAAGCAATGTGACATTAAATTCCCATTAGATATAGATGGGAAAATTGCTTTCTTTTTCCATGCTGAAAACCATTCAGATATCTTATCAGTAGGCAAGATAATATAAAATGATTAGAATTAGTTTCAGCTATTTCTCCCTGCCTTTTTCCCTGGTTAACAGGACTCTGAAGATTTTTTAGCTCAAAGACAAGGTCAAGTTCTTCTGAAATTGTATTAAGGGATGTTAATTTTAAAGGGATAGTGAAACATTTGTTCATCTGCCATCTGTGACTTACTCCATGATTTTTGCCTTGTCCACTGAAATCAGTAATCACCTAGAGACTTCAGTGTCAGTTGTGTTGAGCTCAAAGACAATTTTTTGATAACACATTTCCTCAGCAATGACAGAAAAATATCTTCTTGCTCTGCAGTTGTGACACAGGAATCTTCCAAATCTCCCCATGAATGCCTGAACCTCGACTAGCTCACGTTTTGGAGGGATGTCCCAAACTCCAGAGGAAAAACATCTTTAAATAACAACCAGACAAAGCATCTTGTGATAACCATGCTTCTACCCCTAATGCAAGTCACTACAGCCAAAACGGACATGTGTTTTGGTAGAACGTGAATGGGAAACAGTGATGGTCTGTGTTGCAGAAAGACTATCTCAAAATGATTATCTTAGGTTTACAAGACATAAAAATACTGAAATAATATAGAATTGTCTCTCTATATATCCCAGTGGATCAGTTCAGACCTGACTTGAATGAGTCTTGTACTTCATGCTAGTAACAGTGTTTGGATGATCCCTGTAGCAAGGAAGGACTGCAAAAGGAGAATAAGCAAGGAAGAGTGGAAAATCAGATGAGCAGAAAGTTACAAGGACAAAGAGGAAGGGAAAAACTCTCAGGTAAACCTTGTCTATTTGAGTGAAACAAGTCAGCGTGAGCTCCATGGTGAAGGCTGTTCCAGAGGAGCCCACAGGGAAGGTGCAGTGTGCCCATTTGGGCAGCCCTCTGAACGGGGCTGGCTGAATCTGCAGATGAAGGTGTCCAGTGTGAATGGACTGAGCTGCTTACAGCATGGCATGAAAGCTCAAACAGAAAATAATCCTGAGAAACAGAGGGCAGGGCCTGACCAGCTTTAAACTGAGAAACTGTAGTGTTTGATCAAGTGGAGATAGTTACTTCTCTGGCAAGAAAAGGAGCAAAAAAAGACAAAACAGACTTCTAAAAAAGATCAATCTCAGCTTCTAGAAATATCTACCCTAAACAACTGAGCTACAGCCAAAGATATAATTTCTATGTATTCAGATAAATAGAACAGCTATTACCTGTTTCTGATACTAGTAATGTTATTAGAACCATGGCTGAGCAAGTGATGTAATAGATGTGTGAAAAGGCAACAATCTGTAAAGATCTGACTTCCTTATTTTGGATAAAATAACACAATAGGTATGATGCCTAAAGATTTTGATGTGCATGTTGTATATTTTTATAGTTATATAAGTTGAATAAGTTTTCTTAAGTTTCTCACACTTTAGATGGTATTTAGAAGTCACTAAGCACTTTCTCACACATTCCTGAACTTCTGTTAGACACACATTACCAGGGACACATTGTTTTGAAGAACACCTGCAAGAACTCCAACTGAGACAGTAAGATAGCTTGTAGTCAAAACAGGAGAATAAGTTCAGAGCCCTTGGAGGGGCTCCAAGGGGCAATTCTGAGGAGTTCTGAGTGTGGGCACCAGGGGAAATGGTACCACAGATTGGCTGTGGATATCACATACGCTAATTACTGAAAGTTATAAAAACTGTGACATCTAGCTCGTGGGTGTGCTTTTGGTGTGCACCTTGAAAGCTTTCAGTGAAAGGGCTACCTTAGCTATCTGTCCCCACTAATGTTTTTTTGCAGTAATTTAGGCATCAGGTAGATGACTGATAAACTGTGATGACAGACACAATGACACAAAGAAGACCGAGAGGAAGTAAATCAGATACTTTTATACAGAACTGAGGAATAATGCATGCACAGGCAAATTCAAAAATGATATCCAGGGATGTTGTTTCACAAAGCACAGTTGCATCACAGAGAGTCGAGACCATATGTCAGTAGAGTTCTGATGGCAATTAGTGAATACGTGCAGGAAAACAGAAACACCTGAATTTTACTTTATCAGCTGCCTGGAATTAATGTAAGGCTTTCTCTTCCAATGCAGTACTTACTTGTTTAGAGATCATATTAACAAGTGATTTCAATCCAGACCATTTTTTCTTTTTGCGTATATGGTTCTACACTGACCTATGGCATATATGGTTATTCTTGGGGGTTTTTTTACATTCTTTATATTTAAACAAGAGTCTGATCATCTTCAGTTCTTTTTCTCTCTGCTCTCTACTGTTCATGGTACTTATTCTTCATGCTTACACCTATCCATCATTTATCTACTCACCTTGCAGTACCTATTACATTTGCTTTTCATCTCACCTACTCTATGAATCAGCATAAAAATCCACATCATAGGAAATGCAGCTGTGAGGCATAAACAGCTTTGGTAGTGGTCCAGGGAATGGTTCTTTTGGTTACATGAGGAGAAGTTTCTGTCTTGTGCAATGAAATGTGAAGGTATGAAAGTAGCTGCAGTAGCCCTGCCGAAGGACGTTCCCCTCTGGAATAAAACTTTACATAGCCAAGGAAGTAGGCAGAACTAGACTCACAACTGGAACAGTTCTTTAAACTCAGGGAAAGTGTAAAAACTGTAAGAGTGGTCCCATATCCCAGAACTGCATTGGAAGAGTATTTCCTTTATCTTCAGCATGCATAACCACTCCTGAAAAGAATCCCTGACTGATTTTCTTTTTTCCTAAAATTCTAAAAATGTCAAAGGCTTTTGATATATACATAATTTAAGTAGAGATGGAGCTCTGAATCCAGAGACCCCATGTATCTGGCACTGCATTAGCTTAATTTATTGTTCACACTAGGCAGCAGTCATCTGAGGAGACAGATTTTCCAGTTGTATTGTTTGACATCATTACAGTTGAATATGCACCAGAATACCATGTGGTGACTACGTAATAAATCAGCTCATTATGTCTATAATCATTATGATTATGTGTTGTTCCAGGTCTCAGTATTGTTGACATAAAAGGAGGTAAACAGTATAAATTACTGACTCATCAAATCGTTTGTTTTAATTTGTTGAGAAGGGAAAGGTTATTTTTCTGTGTGGCCTGTTTCACATGTAGAAACACAGTAATGAATACATAGAATATGTGTTAAATGGGAATAGCAGAATGTGAAATTAATCATACTCAATTGTACTCCACAGAGTCTAAGGGTGAAAACATAATGTCACAGCACATTGACCAAAGGTTCCCATCATACCAAAGGAATCACAGAATTACAGACTACTAAAGGTTGAAAGGGACTTCTGAAGGTCATCTGGTCCGGCCCCCCTGTTCCAGCAGGGCCACCGAGATCAAGTTGCCTGGGATCACATCCAAATGGCTTGGCTTTGGAATACCCCCAAGGATGGAGACTCCACAGTCTCCCTGGGCACATGTGTCAGTACTTGGTCACCATCACAGCAAAGCTGCCTTCCAGATGGACAGTCCCAGCATGTACCAATGCCTGGGGTTATGCCTCCCTGCACTTCCCCTTGCTGGAATGCTTCAGGTTCCTGTCAACCCCCCTCTCCAGCCCGTTGAGGTCCCTCTGGATGGCAGCACAACACTCTGGTGTATCAGCCACTCTGCTAGATCTGTGCCACCAGCAAAGCTGCTGAGGCTGCGCTCTGCACCATCATCCAGATCATGAACAAGGATGTTTAATAGCATTAACCCAGTGCTCACCCCTGTGATATACCACTAGAGACTGATGTATAATTAGACTTCTCGCCACTGATTATCACCCTCTGGACATATCTGTTTAGTCACTATTTAGTCCAGCTCATTGTTCATCCAGCCCTTATTTCATGTTCGCTATGAGGATCTTAGAGGAGTCAGTGTCAAAATCTTTTCTGAAGTGTAGGTAGACAATAATCACTGTTCTCTCCTCATCTACCAAGCCAGTCATTTCACCACAGAAGTTTATCGAGTTGGTCAAACACATCTTCCCCCCAGTGAAACCATGTTGACTACTCCTGACAACTGTCTGATCCGTCATGTGTCTGCAAAGAGTTTCCAGGTTTAGCTGCTCCACCACCTTCCAAGAGTTGAGGTGAGGCTGACTGGCTTGGCTTCTTCTTCCTGACCTTCCTGAAGATGGGAATGACAATTGCTTTCCTCCATCTTCATGGACTTCACCCAGAATCACAGAGAATGGGTAAGGTTGGAAAGGACTATCAGTAGGTTCATCTGGTCCAACCTCCCTGCACAAGCAGCATTATCCTAGAGCACATTGCACAGGATTGCGTCCAGACTGTTCCTAAATATCTCCAGTGAGGGAGAATCCGCAGTCTCTCTGGGCAACCTGTTCCAATGAGCAGTCACCCGCACAGTAAAGAAGATCTTCCCCATATTCAGGGAGCATTTCCCATCCATCAGTTTCTGCCTGTTGCCTCCTGTCTTTTTGCTTGGTACCACCAAGAAGAGCCTGGATCCATTCTCTTGACACCCTCCCTTCAGATAATCATATACATCGATAAAGTCCCCTCTCAGTTGTCTCTTCTTGAGGCTTAACACGCTCAGCTCCCCCAGCCTTTCCTTGTAAGAGAGATGTTCCAGTCCACTTGTCATATTTGTTGCCCTCTGCTGGATCTGCTCCAGAAGCTCCATGTCTCCACTACTGAGGAGCCCAGAACTGGACACAGCACTCCAGATTTGCCTCACCAGGGCTGAGTAGATGGGCAGAATCGCCTTCCTTGACCTGCTGTCAATGCTCTTCCTAATGCAGCCCAGGATACCATTGGCCATCTTGCCCACTAGGGCACACATCTGGCTCAGGGACTGCTTGTTGTCCACCAGGACCCCCAGGTCCTTCTCTTCAGTTGCTTTCCAGCAGGTCAGCCCCCAGCCTGTGCTGGCTGAGGGGGTTAGTCTTCCCCGGGTGCCGGACCCTGCCTTTGCCTTTGTTGAATTTCAGACAGTTCTCTGCCCATCTCTCCAACCTGACAAGGTCCTTCTGAAGGGCTGCACAGTCAATCTGGGGTATCAGCCACTCCTCCCAGCTTTGTGTCATCAGTGAACCTACTGAGGAGGCATCTCTCCCTTCATCCAAATTATTGATGAACAACTTAAACAAGACTGGATGCACTATCAAATCTTGGGGAACACTGCTGGTTACAGGCCTCTGACTATACTCAGTGCCACCAATCACTACCTACTTGTCCTTGTTGCCATGATCATTTGAGGATAATTGAGAGTAACCTTGCAATGATATCAGCCAGGTCGCCTAGAAGTTGTGGGTGTACCCCATCAGGGCTCATGGGCTTGTGTATGTCCGGTCTGCTTGTCTAACCTGATCCTTGTCCATGGTGTTATGTCTTCCCAGCTACAGAGGTACCATGGTCTCGGGGACCTGGGATTTCTGAAGTCTGGTCTTGCTAATAAAGACTGAGGTGAAGAAGGCATTTTTACCATCTTTTCCATCCTCTGTGTAAAGAGGTCCCCCATCTCATTCAGCAATGGGCCTATGTTTTCCCTAAGTCTTCCTTTTGTTACCTATGTATCCAGAGGCGCACTTCTTGTTGTCTTGGACATTCCCAGACAGATTAAATTCTAGTTGGGCTTTATCTTTCTTAACTTCACCCTTGGATGCTCTGATGAGGTATCTATATTCATCTCAGGTTACCTGTCCTTGCTTCATCTCTCCATATGCTTCATTTTTGTCTCTAAGATTGTCCAGGAGCTCCTTGTTCATTCATGCAGAAATTTTGCCTGACTTCCTCCTCACTAGGATAGAGTGCTCCTGAGCTTGGAGGAGGTGATGCTTGAATATTAACCAGCTTTCTTGGGCCTCTCTTCCCTCCAGGGCTTTATTCTATGGGACTGTAGTAACCAGACCTTTGACAAGACCAAACTCTGCTCTCCTGGTATCCAGGATTGTGAGCTTGCTTTTTACCCTCCTGCCTCCCTTCAGGATCCCAAACTCCCAAACTCCACCATCTCACTGTCACTGCTGCCTTTGACTTTCACATCCTCAATGAACCTGTCCTTGTTAGCAAGTATGAAGCCCACAGAGCACGTCTCCTCTTTGGCTTCTCTGTCACTTGGCTGAAGAAGCTGATGCACTCCAAGCACCTCCAGGATTGCCTGTGCCCTACAGTGCTGTCCCTCCTGTATGTATTGGAGTGGTTGAAGTTCCCCATGAAGACCCTCAAGCAGTCAGAAGCAAAAGCTGTCAAGAGGTGCATGGCAAGGGTCAAAGACATTTTCACAATGCTGTAAAAATTCACTTTCTTACATAATTTTAACTGAAATTTGACATAGATGCCCAAGGTACAGCAGCTAGCTTATGGATTCTCAGGGTTTCAGAACCAAATACTGAATTCACTCACAATGGCATACTATTTGTTCCATGCAGTTTTCTTTATATCCTTTTATTAGTATTTTTATAAAGACCATAGTGTTTAAGGGAAACATTCTTAAAGGAAATATAAGCAACAGAACCTGTTATTTCTAGCCATAAACTGTGTTATCAGTCCCAGTCTAATGATCCAGGATGGTTATTACTGTGGCTAAACAGCGCATCCATTTGTGAGATGCCCAGTACAGCCCATTAGGTATCTGAGAGGTTAAGAGAGAGAGATGCTGTGTAACATGTGGAATGAATATTTACTCTGCTCTGTTGGTTATACAGAAAGTGCATGATCACAAAACACATGCATCAAGTCACCTTGTCTATAGTATGGTTTTCTTCCTTGATATATTTGTCTCTAATGACACAGCTGTCAAATCCAACTATCATACCAGAGGACTTGCATCTTTTTTGCCTCAGCTCCCAGTCCCAAATAAACATGTTCATCCAGTCATTCACTTGTTTTTCACATTAATGGGAGCTAAAGTTGTAAGTGTCTTCACAATAATATAAAGGTCAAATGACTGTATTCACAAATTTGCTCTTCATTGCCCATTTCATCTCAGTCTTGAACTGGGAAAAGTTAAGTTTTATTTACTTTTTTAAGTATTCTTAACTCCTTTTCCTAAAGAAGACATGAAAGATGCTGCATCAAAAAAAAAAAAAAAAAAAAAAAAAAAAACAAAACAAAAAAAACCAAAAAAAAAAAAAAAAAAAACCCAACCAAACAAAAAAATAAACCCCACATAAACACACGACAACCTCCCCAACCACAACAACAACAAAAATAATACAAAAA
>JAWWTY010000123.1:18922375-18990285 GCA_035222235.1 Margarornis squamiger | reverse complement strand
GGGCAGAGCCGTGCTGTGCCCGGGCAGCCCATCCCGGGGGCAGAGCCGTGCTGTGCCCGGGCAGCCCATCCCGGGGGCAGAGCCGTGCTGTGCCCGGGCAGCCCATCCCGGGGGGCCCATCCTCGGGCAGCCCATCCCGGGGGGCCCATCCCGGGGGGCCCATCCCGGGGGGCCCATCCCGGGGGGCCCATGCCCGGGCCGAGCCGTGCCCCGCTCCGGGCCGGGAGGGCGAGGGGCGGCCGGGCCAGCCCCGAGGGCGCCTCTCTCCTGCTCAGCTCGTTTCTACCCGCGCTTGGAAGTGGCTTTGGCTCCCGCGTGGTCAGGGAGCGCGGAGAACTTAAGGAGAAAGCCAAAAAAAAGACGGAAGAGAAGCGATGGTGTGCCCTCCGCGGCCGGGGATGCGCGGCGCGGTCGCCACGGCAACGATCCCGCGGGGCCGCAGCACGGAGCGTGCCCGGAGGCGGCGGGGGGACTGCCCCGGCCCCTTTCCTGCCCCTTTCCTGCCCCTTTCCTGCCCCTGCCGGTGCGGGACAGGGCCAGGCGTGTCCCCGGGGCGCGGTGCGGGGTGCCCGGGCCGGTGTGTGCGGGGCCCGGGGCGGCGGTGAAGCGGCATCGCTGGCCGGGCTGTTGCGGCTGGGAGCGACCCCCATCGCCGGCCTTTCCTTATCCCCCCGAAGCTGCTGGTGCCAAAACTACTGATGATCTTGCCAGCGTCTGGCCTGTGGCTTGTGTTGTCCTCATTCAGCTTGTTTTGTGCCCCACACAGGCCTTGGCTTTGCCAGTGCTTTATTGCTTCATTCCTTCTTTTTCTCCGAAGGAAGGTAACAATACTGGTGGTGGATTTACTAGAGTCATAAGGAATTATTATGATCCCATAGTCTGACTTCTCCCATAGTATAAAGCACAGGCTGTTTATTCCAAGGTCTGTGATTCCAAGGTCTGGCCCACCAGCCTCTTTAAACAGTCTTGATTTAACGACTTCCAGCGATGGGAATTGACTACATTCCTGGATAATTGGCGCCAATTGTTAATCTCTTCGTTAAACGTTTGCATCTCTTTTCTACTTTGAACTTTTCTGACTTCATTTTCTAGCTCCTGGATCTTGTCTGTCAGATTAAATAGCTATCTAGTTTCAGATCATCTCTCTCTGCTCAAGTGTTTAAGGGCAGTAATTAAGTAGCTACTTAACGTTGTCTCTGGTGACATAAATAGACCTGACTCCTGTGGTCTCTCCCTGGAATGCTGATGCTCCCCAGGAGAAAGCTCTGGGCTGCTGTTCTCTGAGCCCCCAGCGCTGTCCTCGCTGGCCACCGGCGCTGCACAGTGGGTTCCAGGAAGGCTCTTGTTAATGTCACGTGTGGAGATAATAACCTCGTGCTGAGTATTCCCCTGCCTATTCACCCAACGCTACAAACTTTTCTTTCCCACGACTACACGGTGGGAACTTCTGTTAGTTACAGGCAGTGATCCCTGGGTTTCTTTGCAAGCCAGGGTTTTCTCAGAAGCTGGTTGCCAGTCCTGTAAGGGGCATTTAAATTAAATCTTCCTATATGTATAACTTTGGATCTGCCTGTATTAAAAAGATTTTCCCCTCCTTCTGTCACTTCAAGCCCATGGAGGCTGCAGCTCGGGAATCACAGCAGACCTCTGGTGTCCTCTAGAAGTCGAAAGTGTTTCTTTTAATGGGAAAGGAAAGTCTGTATTCTTGGTAGCATGTGCTCCAGATGACCTTAAAATTATTTGAAGTTTACTGGAGGAGAAGTTATACCTAGTAATATACAAACTGCAAACTGAAAGTGCCCACTACAGTGAATAGCTTTTGTAACTGCTTTTGTTCAGCTGTGCCTCCAAGTGTTGGTGAGAGAGGAACAGAACTGCTTTCCTGTCTTGGAGAACTGTAAATACCACTACTGGGTATGATGGTTAGGCTGACACATACAGTTTCATTATGTTGTGAGTTTTACTTGGTCTGAAGAATGCCTAAGCCCGGATTTATAGCTCTCTCTAGAAAGCAGTGTGTCTGAAAGTATGGGCCAGAGGTAGGTGGGTTTGAGAGGATATTGTCAGTTGTTCCAGTAGCTGAGATCTCAAATCTCAATGAAAGGTTGAGATTGAATGGTCTGAAGGTACCTTCTGTGGGAGATAGTACAAAATAAAGGGTTTTGAAATGGACTTTTTTTGTTTGGGTTGGGTTTTTTTTGTTTGTGGTGGGTGTGTTCATAACCAGTTTGACTTACCCTGCCTACAAGCTTAATGCTTAGTGAGGGAGAGTGATACAGGAAAGGTCCAAAAGTTAAAGACCTGTACATGCAGACCATCCCATAAAGCAAATGATATGATGATGTGTATGAGTAAGGTTTGTTTGCATGAATTAAGATAGCAGGTTTTAGCCTTTAGAACAATCTAGTTGTCTTCAAAATGCTAAAATCAAGAAAGTATTCTGATTGTGTAATGACTTAAATGTCAGGACAATGAACATTCTTGAAATTTTATGAAGTTTTTTTAAGTCCCTGACAACGTCTCTTCAGAAGAATTCAATAAGTATAAATAGTGATGGACCCTTAAAAGGTCTGAACAGTCATTAAAGAGCTCAGGCACCACATCTAATTGAATAAGGTAACACTGAGCTTTAGAATTATGGTGAATTTTCCACAGGCTGATGTCAGCATTTTAGGAATTGTTTATCAATTGTTTATACAATTGTATATTCCCCCCCCAATGTGAAACTTTGAAATGTTATTACTTGAGAGGTATCTTTCCCTCAGTCATTCAAACTCTGCTTCTATCCCCCAAACTGGGCTAATATCTGTTGAGTTTTTTTGACAGAGGCTTTTCCTTCTCAAGGTCGTGCCTTCTCTTCAGTTCCTTTTGCAATCAGAAGAGCATGCATATGTTTATATAGGGTGGCTAGTCTCAAAAGTTAAAAATTTCTGAGTTATGATGACTGTCCAGGGTCAGCCTAGCATTAAGAATAGTGGCTGTTAATTAATCCTACAAGGCCAGGACAGACAGACTGTATATTTGAGTCTCAGACTTGCTGAAGACTGTCCAGAAAGTGCTAGGTAAGAGTGAGACAGATTTCTTTAGCAAAATATGTTGGCAGTAGTAAAATTTGTCAGATTTGGGTCCTCAACTGTTACTGCCACCTTTATTTTTAACAACATAAACTCCCTCTGTCAGATGCAGCCACAGCTAAGGAGAACATCCTGCCTCCAATTTGTGAAATCGTCATTGATGTAGGAGTACAAGCAAGCTGCTTCCAGTCTCGCAGCTACAGAGCAACATTTCCTGACTTATGATTGCGCTTCTAGCAGCACATCACTTCCTAATTTATAACTCCCACATTAAAGGCAGAGTTGGGATAGAGGCTAAATCTGTTGCCTTTGTGGGTATAAGAGGAATCCTGGACTAAAAGCTGACAGTATCTAAGAGTATGTAACAACTTCATAGCTGATAAAACGTTCATAACTGCTCTTCAGTGTTATGAACTGGTTCTATTACTGCAAAATTCTTTAAAATAATTGTATTGTTAGTGGCAGTATTTTCATATTATTATGGCAGATTAGAAATGTAACAAAAATCAGAAAAACCCAGAGCTGTTTCTGTATTAACCTTGGATATAAATTGGGTGCCCTCATTGTAAGCCTCAGTCCTATGTGACAAGATGTCTAATTCCATATTGGGTCTTACACATTGGGTCATTTAGGTAAATATAACCTTCTTGAGAGAACAAAGGAAGAAAGATTAGTAATTTTGCTGGGGGAGACAAAGTTCTAGACATGTTCTGAATGAAATTAAATTTCTGTCCAGTAGGAAAAGCTTTTGAGACCATATCTGAGTAGAGTTTACTTTTGCAAATAGTAAAAATAGAAAAGGTCTGCGTATATCTGTTTTATTACATACATGGACTTTGAACTCGGTAACAGTTCTATAGAAACAAAGACTGGCACCGATTAAAAATCTATTCGCACATGATCAGTTACTTATTAACGTTGAGAGATTTGTCTCTTGGGAGTCCATGGCTGGGAGTTCACATTTGTAAATTGGCAGCAGATCCTAAAGGGTAGAAGTGTCAGCATGCTTCTGACTAAGTAGGGAAAAAGCGCAATGCCAACATTTGCAACTCCATGCGGGGTGTGGGGGGAGACAGGTGAAGGGAAAGGTGGGCACCAAATGACTAGGAAGCAGCATAATATCATTTTGCCCCTATTTTCCTCTGTCAACAGTGGGCACGTGTACCTGAGGAAAATAATTAAGTTGAGGGAAGAATGCCAACAATCACAAGTATTACAGTGAATTGTGGTAGAAGGGTGCTACAGGTGTGTCCACAGAGGACAGATTGAATTCTTTCCCCTGCCCCCACATCTTTTACTCCACGATCCTGTGTAACAAAACTTGGTGGCAGGTATGGAAGTTATTACCACAGCTGATACCACCCAGACATCCAGGAAGATATGGTTAGATATTGAATGATCCAGAAAAAAGTCTGATCTAGTATATGTGTGGCTGTAAGTGTTAGCAACACCCATTACTTCTACTGTTTATTTTACTGTATTTATTATACATTAGTAAAATGTGTTATTTACTTGCCTACTCTGACAGTAGTTCTCTTAGAAGAACAAGAGGGAATTATTCAAGGGGGAGACGAACAGACAACCCAGTGCTTTGTTAAACTATTAGCATCTGTGCTATCAGCACCTTACATACTTTTAGTATCTGTATCTAACATAGGGGAGACCAGCTCTGAGCCGAGACCAAAAGCTTGTATCACTTGGCAAATGATAACAAGCTAATAACAACTGTTGTCTAGCTTTGGAGAAGAAGTGGAGAAAGTTTTTTTAGAAGAGGATCATAGGAACAGTGTATTCTGAGATATTTATCATCTCCCTCTCAATGCAACCCTCATAGTCGCTACTAAGGAAGCAAACTCAACAATGACAAAACAGATACGAAGCATGTTGCTAGACAGGAATCTTCACTGCAGTCTGATGACGTTCTGATCCAGGAAGCAGCAGCACTGCTGAGTTCAAAATCAGTCATTGTCTGTGTATTGATCATAGTTACATAGTAATAACATACACCCTGTCATTTGTGTGCCTATACATTAATGCACACGCACAAGTAGGGGAAAGAGCAGTGTTCCCTCAAGCAGTGGTAGTGTGGCAAGAGCTGATAAAGCTGTCAGTGCTTTGGTTAGCTACAACTATGTATTTGTTCAACTAAAGCATTGATAAGGGCTGAAGTAACTAGTGTAGGAAAGGTTGCTTGAAGAGACTACAACTAGAAGTATTCTTATTGTCTGAAAAAAACACGTGCCAGACACAAGCAGAAGGTAGTGACCCAACTTTAGAAGGCAGATCTTACCATTTTCCCTTTTTCTGACCTTTTTTTTCTCTCCTGTTAAATGGACAAGGTATTTCTAAAAATTCTGAGAAGTAGTCATTGTTTGCTTGAATTCTCTGTGACATCTGCATCTTGAGATTCTGCTGTAGCTCAGTGATGGTAATTAATATTGTCAGCTCTTCAAAATCATCATGCAATTATCAACAGTTGGCACTTTGTCCTGAAAAAGAGGATGGTTTTCTATATCCGCATGTGGCTTTCTTCTTTTGAAGAAAGTTAAACAAAAATTGGCTATTGTGATCAGAATCCTAGATTTCATTCTAGTGGTGAAAGTCTTTCCCAGTGATGCTAATGTGCAAACAAACAAAAACCTCAGTTTTTAAAAGTGAATTCAAAAAAGGAAAAACAAGGCAAAATGAAACGAAGAGCTGTGCAATTGTTTTTACTGCTCGTCATACAAAAACCCCAACAAATTCAGACAGAGGGTGTGAATACTGTGCTATATTGTGACTAACCTTAAAAGGATACTATAAAAAGCAATGGCTTATCTCAAATGATGACAGTGAAGAATTAATTTGGAAATTTTCCAGTGACTCCAGGACCCCTTTTTACATGCAAGACAATACCTGTGGCTTCATGCAGTAATCACTAGAAAGCTGAGAAAATCAGTCAAGATGTTATCATGGAAACTGGGAATTTCCAACACAGAATAACAAAAGATCTACCTTAAATTTGATAAACAGAAGTCAACTCATTAACATGAAATAAATAGAAATTATGTGGTTAGGCACAAGTTTCAGATGGATGGATTTTTTTTCTTTCTTGGGTGAAACAGAAGGAAAAGAACACTAGACTGGTTACTAATCTGATTTTACATGGGTTTGGGAAGAGATGAGTGTTCCTGTTGGTAGCAGGTAGAGCTGGTATGTGGTTTCTCTGATCAGGGAAAAGTGATGTGTGGCAGCTTTGGTGTGAGCAGAGTCCCTCAGCTGAAAGCCAGCTTGACTGAAAGTGATTTTTCTACTCACAGGCATTCATTTTGTCTTAGTAAAGAAACTGTAAAACATTTTGAAGTCCTGGACTGGTGAAGGACTGGTGCTTTACCTCTGCTGTGCTGCCAGTGAGATTTTAGTTCAAAAAGTAGTGTGTCTGCTGAGTGTTCAGTGAACAGTCCTGCCCCTTCCATAGGTCCCAGGACTCTGCGGAGTTTTGCCAAAAACAGGGTCAAGCAACAGTAAATCTGGAAAGTTGGTATAATGGACTAGATAAGAAATCTTCTAGCAAAGCAGATGATGTGGGGAGGGCACTTGCATTTTAGCAAGCCCCTGTTTTCTGAGACTACTGGAATTGCTATTCAAAGCAGCTTTTAGGATGGCTTTTGTGCACAGAGAAATGAATTTGATATCACCAGGTCCCAACTTCAGTAAATAGAGAGATGTAAAAGTCCTATAAATCTTCCCAGCTGACCTCTCCTAGAAGAAGTCTGTCTGTTGGAGTTAGCTAGTCCTTTGTCTAGAAAATGCTGAAAGATAATCACCCCTTAGTATTTAACAAAGTAAAGGGTCACTTTCATTCATGTCACTCTCCTTCCTCTGAAGCATCAGTTTCATGAAAAAAACTTCACACCACTCAAAGATTAGTCCTGAGATGAATCATTAGGAAAATTAAGAAATATAATAAGCTTGCTGGGGAGTGTAGTAAGAGGTGGAAGTCATGTGATAAAAATACTTGTCAGATGATAGTCTTCAGAAGAGCTGTATGGAAACAAGATGACAGAACTATTCCACTCTGAAAGGCTGGTATTTCACAACTCGTTATAATACTGCAGCACACCACACCATCTCCATATTTATTAAAAGAAAATGTTAATCCTGCCCTTGAGTTAATAGTTTAGGAATATCTGTTAAAAGCCAGTAAAGAGGCTATGAAGGTTTGCATGACTTTGAGAACCCAGATTTCTGATCAAGCTGAACAGGAGCCTTCAAAGATCTTCTGTTTCATTACTCTGTAAAAATAACATACCAGTTTCCCTTCAGTCCACAGGGACAGGTATCCCGATTACAAATTCAGCTGTGGTAGCATTTGGCAATTCTTAGTCGCAGCACCAAAGGCATTTTCACAGAAAGGGTATTTCAAAGAGTCATCTCAAGTCCATGATCTGGTAGAATAAAGTGACCAGGCTTTCGGGTCCCTGCCTGCTGTCCAGTTCTTCAGATAAACCTGTTCAGGCCATAAGCACAAGCATTAGTAACTGCAAATGTGCTTTCAACTACCTCAGCCAAGAGCTGATTAGACTTGGAAGACCACACCTGCATTTGATGACTTCAGGTCAGGACTGTGCAGAGCTTGTGCTGTTACCTCCTGCCTGAGAACATAGAGTCCATCAGCTAAATTCAGCCTGTAGTTTTGGCCATGTGCTAAAAATGCATGAGGATGCACTGCAGACTGTGACTGAGGAATAAAAGCTGTTCATTCGTTTTGGAGCTTTCAAGTCAAGCATGCTTCATCAGGAGATGCAGAGAAAAGTTTTAACAAATGGGTATTACAGAAGGATTAGCATCATTAATTTAGCTGCTTGTGCTTTTGGCACTCAGGAATTAATCTAGCCTTTATTGATTGTTTGAGTCTCAATTAGCTTGATGGAAGGGGAAGGGACAAGCAGTTTCCTCCTGCATATAGCAAGCAAGCATAGAAACTAATAGAGATGGTCTTCCCTTTGGTGAGAAAAGGGATCTTTACCTCCTCTCTGGGTTCAGGATACACATCAACTTAAAGGGAACAATTCAAACTTCAAGTCATGGGGCCACAGTGCAATAAAAGCAGATAATATCCTATAAGGCTTAGGAGCCTTTCCTCAGAAATACTCTTCTATTAAGTGGTCTATTGGAGAATTGCTTCCAGCTGGACCATGCTTGGCCATTATCACAGAAACATGTGCAGATGATATTGGGAAATAAGAGAACAGTATTTATCCAGTTCAAAGGATGCTCTTAATATGAAGGGCCTCAGGGAAATACTGCTTGAAAAACATTTTCATAATAAAATGACCTATTTTAGAATTAGAGTTTTCCATGCTGGAGGGGACAGGAAGGTGGGAGGAGGCTTGACAAAGAGATGGACAATAAGCATACTGACACTTGCTCCCAATGAGAAGATACATGGACTGAATGTATTAAGATAGCACCCTGTTTTGCTCTGGGGTTTGGATTTGTGGTTTGTTGTTTTGTTTGAGCTAGATTACTGCATGCAGGCTATTTGTATGTGTCTGCTGTATCCAGATTGGCATGCCTGCAGGAATGTGAGCAGACCTTCCTACCAGCAGCCAACTCAAACATGTAGATGACAGAGAGAGAGCCCACACAATGTCTGAGCCTCTCCGCAAAAGCCTTAGGAGAAGAAAAATGAAGTAAAAGTATGACAAACCTAGTAGTAGTTTTGTTAAGTATCTACCAAGAAAGCAAGCTTCAATTACGTTACATGCTTCTAATACTATGATCCCTAGTAGTGAGCTCTGTAAGAAGTGTTATTTGCTATTAGTCATCACTTCCATCTGTGTGGATGCTCCAAGACAACCCGTGTGGTGGTGTTCCTCCATGAGCAGAGCCTGCCTTCTGGTGACTAATGAATCCCACCTACTCAGCCTTAGTTTGTCTCATATTTGTCTGTTGAAACCTTTCTTCTTTTTTGTGTAATTTATAATCTCAATTTCAGCAATCAAAATAGTCTTTAGTGACCACAAGTTCAACTAGTTGGCAATCAAAGCCACACCTGTTATTGTAAAAATCACATCAGACTCAGTAGCTAACATCCTGCTCAGAAAAAGAAACTTAATTAGGTGGGTGAAATTTGACCTTGCAGTTAAAGGCTGTAATTCCTGTGATGCAAACCCCATTAATGGACCTGCTGTAGTTTATATGAGGTGTAAATTTGGCCTTTTAGCAGAGATACCTAACCAGAGATGTTAAATTAATATGAAATTGTTCCAAACATCATAGTTGCCCTTCTGACAGGAAGCCAAACAACATCATCCTTTCAGTTAGCCTGTCTTAGCTGATTCATAGTGAATGTAGGGCAGATGAGGTAGAGATGAATGGACAGCATAGTCAGCTGTGGTTCTTCATCTAGCCAGTAGCATGCACTTTGAAATCCTTGTCCTCCACAGTCTTTAGGGATGGTCCTGAAATAGTACTGGCTTGAACAGAGCAATGGTGCCACTCTAAACAGTGGATAATGATGATAATGAACTTTCAAGAGTTAAAAGTGTGATTGCACCAGGACTTCTGCAAATCTGGAGCCTGTCTCTGACATGCTTGATGCAGTGCTGTGCAGAAGCTTCCAAGCCCAAAGTGTCCTAAGCAATGGTTTGTTGCAATAGATACCCATCACTGAATTTAAGAAAGACCAGAGTGGTAGAAAAATCTGCAGAGAAGGACACCAAATAGGTCTTTTCATGGCCTTTTTTGGTTCTGTGTCTTGAGTTTTCTGATTTTTTTCCTGCACTCTTCCTGATGCTTCTTTGAACCTTTTTCTAACTGGGTTAATGGTTCAGCATCTCATATCTTGAATGGAAACATGAGTATAGAAATGCCTGTTTTCTAGCAGACCACATGATGGTTCTCACTAAGCTTTTGCACTGTGGACTTAAAGGCATGCTTTGACTTAGTCCCATTAGCTTAGTTTTGGTGAGTACTTTGAAGAAGAAATGCATGTAACAATGTATGTATTGCCCCTTAATGCAGTATTTTTCTATCTTTTCCTTCTTGAAGGCTTTGTGTGTTGGCATGTTAAATTTCATCCATGGGCTCCTGAGCTGACCTCTGTGATCAGAATTTATCTGGGATAAATCTCTTGTAGTCACCTGGTCTTGATCTTAAAATGGTTAATTGGTTATATACACTTCCTGACTAGTTCTGCCTTTCTTGAGAGAGTTTTCTGTTTGTGACTAAAAAGAGGGCAGTCTTTGGGAAAACAGGCTTTCCTCTTTATGCACGTACACATTTGTTTTTAGTTAAGTCTGTTTTGTCTATTTGTTTTTCTTTTTTTTTCTTATTTCCCAATACACAGAAAAATACTTTCTGTATGATCACAGAATAGCTTTCTGAATAGTGTTTGGTCAACCATTAAAAGAAAGAGACCTAATAGATTACAAAAAAAAAATAAAAATCAGGAAATGGGGAAAAACTACTTAGAAAGACAGGGGCTTAGAAAGACAGAACAATGCTTATAATGTTGAAGTTGAACATGTAGTGTAGCAAGAGGTAGGAACATCATCAACACCACAAATATTTAAGCAGTGTTAAAAGTGTCTTTCAAAAATTATGCTGTACCATGGTGCAAAAGATTATTTTAAAACATTCATTTATGAACAGTTTTCTGGCCTTGAGCTATATGAAGCTGTGAATTGGTCTGGCAAGGAGCACACAGTAAGAGACAGATGGGGAATCAGTGCTGGAGGAGCATTCAAGCCTAGATCCAGGAGGCAGAGGTCCAATAAATTTCTGTATCACAGGAACCAACCAACTTACTTTCCCCTGCACATCCTCATTTTTTCTCCTAAAAGAGCAGGTCTCCACCCCTTATCTTCTCCTACGTTCTTACCTGGACAGAATTCACTCAGCAGTTGTAGAGATCTCCCAGCCTTGTAAATAGAATGAAGTCACTGAGTTCACATGGGAGAAGATTGGTGTTCCCAAAGTCAGCATTAACACTCTAGTTTTGTGGGAGAAACTGAGGCATGCTACCCTTGAAATTCAGAAGCTGAACCATTTCACCTAGGTACTGTCCCGAGGGGAGGCCAGGGGGCTAATGAATTCCCTAGCCCAGGGGGCTAATGTTGCAGTTTTTCCCTTAAAATAAAGGGCAAAGCCCCCACGCATGAGGGGAAAAAGATGCGTTTTCTGTCCTCCTGGACAAGGAAAAGAGTAAGAGTTTTGAAGTAATGGGGGATTTTCCAGCCCATCTGCAGCGCTAACCAGACATCTGTCTCTCCCAAACCACCTCCTGTGGCAGTCTGCATTTGCAAAAATGTTTTTCTCCCGTTGACTTGGAGTACGACAAACCCGACAGTTTTCCTGTGGCTGCCCAGACCTCTGGTTTAGGGTTGTTAATAAATAGATTAAGGAGCAGAGTGAAGAGAGCTGAAATAATGAAAATCAAGCTATAGTAATTACCTGGACTGTGTTGACCTGCAGCTGAGCAGGGATGAAGGTGCAGGCTTCTCACCTTAATGACAAGCAAATTTCTTGGAGTGTGGCCTGAGCATTTGATCATATGGTTATACAGTGAATATCTGATAAATTGCTCTTAGTTTCATGGCTGCATAGCTTGGGCTTACTTGATCCAGTGACCCAATCTGCCTCTGTCTACATACTTTTTTCTTTTGTTTTTTTGGTTGCCTCTGAGTCCCCTTGCTCAAGCACACAGGCTACAAGTTTATAGGAAAGGTCTTTCAGAACAAATTGGCAGCCTTGCTCTCTGCAAGAGAAACAGCTCATCTGTAAGAAGAAGAAAAGACAATTGAGTAGAGTCACTGGCTCAGTATCTCATTGACTGCTGCCCTGTTTAGACCGGATGTCCTCTTCTCTTTTGTCCTGTGTTCATACCCCATCTGATCCCATGCCCTACCTGAGCTTTATATAAAGCTAGAGCATTAACAGAGCCCTTTCAAAAAGTGCTTATTTCCTTGTATGAACACTTGCAGATCTGCAGTGGTTGCCAGTATTTTTCTTGGGTGGATGGCCTTCCTAGGTCTGTAACATCCTTTGCTTATTCAGCTATAAGGTGGTGGTTTTGTGGGGTTTTCTTTGCAAATGCTAGCAGCAGTATATTCTGTACACTTGTTGCGTTTTCTGGTTTTTGCTTTAAGAAGTACCAGACTGCTTTTTGTCTTCCTAGATTCAAGACTTATTCTATGGCAGTAATCTTGTAGGGGGAGACACCCACTTGGGTATTTTTTTGGCGACGTTTTAGAGGTGGATCGCTAATGCCAGACTGCTGTGCTTATGATTACACAGCTATTAGTAGTAGATGATGAGTTGTAGGTGTTCTGTAGTTAAATCACTGGCATTAGACACTGACTGTTGCATAGTTTTCTCTGTGATCTTCAGCTATGTTAGCTTCTAAGGAAGAGGCAGAAGATGTACCGGTTGCTACCTCTGCTCCGTATCTTGCCTGCTTAAGTGATGAATGTTTAGTATCTCTGTGCTCTGTAGCATCTGGCAAAATGGCAGAGTATGTTGGAGCCTTCTGGCGTTTCTTGGATAAGAACAGGAATAAAAGAAATTGTATTTTCAAAAGTATTGAGTAGCTTGTGAATCCTGCTGGCTGTACTGGTATTTCTGATTATTCACCACTTTTGAGCATCAGACTTCTTTGATTTCAGTGCCTAGTTTTAATTTCCCAAATTAGGCTAGATGACTATCTTTATGTGAGCATATATCAAATTTTATATGTACCTGTATGTCTGCCTGCGATCACATAAGTATGCATACTTTGTGGTAATGTAAATTGTATCCATGAACAGGATGTCAATAAAAATAAATCAGGGTGGGAAGCCTACTGTGCATTCACAGCTGTCAGATGACTGGTTGAAGTATCTAGTACTTATCTTCAAGAAGGTCCTACATGGAAATGAACCATCTTGCCTGGATTTTCATACTGGCTCTAAGGTTGCCATGTGTTTTCTTGCTCTTTCAAGTATGCCTCTGTGCATGAGGCATTGATGTTCAATGCGAGTCCAGTAATTAAACCTTAAGCTGTGAATGATCCTTTTTCACGCCCTGCCAGTTTCCACTCCAGCTGACTTAGAAACAAGGACAAAGCT
The DNA here is from genome assembly GCA_035222235.1 of Margarornis squamiger. Lineage (NCBI taxonomy): Eukaryota > Metazoa > Chordata > Aves > Passeriformes > Furnariidae > Margarornis > Margarornis squamiger. The sequence continues at coordinate 18,977,120 of JAWWTY010000123.1, read as the reverse complement.
ATCGCACAGCCCTGCTTGCTCACAGCTGTGCTCTATCAAGGTACAGCCTGACCTCAGCTTACTTCTAAGATTTGCAGGTTAAATATGCTGGCAGCTTGAGCAAGGGCAGCTAAAACTGCTCCAAAGAGGAGTAAAGAGTGTAGCCTGATGGGAGGTGCTGGGCACTTGGTGATAAACTCAGGTAATTCCCTGCGGCTGCCAGATCTCTTTTTGAATGTTTTGGGGGCATGTTTTGCTTGTTGTGTGTAGCTTGAGAAGCTGGAAGGTGAGCTGAAGGGATAGGTGCCACTGTGAGTGCCAGTCAAGCTGCCCACGGGGATGTCTGGTTTGGACTTGCCAGGCAGTTGAGGCAGCCAGCTTCAGTAAAGCTGAGTCTGTAAACTCAGATGTGATATATTTAATTTGAGCTGTCATTTTAATTAATGCTAATTATACTCATTAACCAATTTGGCAATCATCCTGAGGGACAGTGATTAAAGTCAAAGTTAACGTTTTATACCAGTACCTCCATCCCAGTATGCGTTGCTTCAGTCACCTAATAAGTGTAAATATGCCTGTCTTAAATGCAGAAGAAATGAGAAGTATGCCCAGCAATAGGCTCACTGTAAACCTTGAACTCTAGCTCCCTTTGACACGAGTGGGGATGTCACATTAACTTGGTGTAAGCCATCATGGCCTTGCAGAGTTCCAGAGTACAGACCAGAGTGTACATCTGGTACGGATAAGGCAGAGGTCCAGCATATGGATACAGCTGTGCCATACTGCAACAGGCAAAGATTTGGCTTACCACTCCAGTAATTGATTCCCAGTACCTTTTACAGAACAGGACATGCTGTATCTGTTTCCAGCATGTTTTATTGAACTAGTCTCCAGATTTTGCATTGCTACCTCTTAAATATTGTCTGTCTTGGGGAAGTGTTTCTGGGTTTAGTTTGGTTCTGACACACATGGGACTTCCCAGGTTTCAGACACTATATAAGGATTTGTTTTAAGAGCACCGAGATTTTTACAAATTCAGAAGCAGAGAATGGAATTATTCTTAAGCCTGTGAAAATCATATTTAAAACATAGTATAAAATGCTGCAGACAGTTTAGTACCTTAGCCCCTCCTTGCTGGGGCTGAAAGGATAGGAGCACATTGAATATATATGGATAAAAATGTATGTTTTGAATAAGCCATTGTTAGGAAACAATTCTAACAGAAAGGATGGTTCCTGCGATTGTTAGCTCGAGTGATTTTTATACCCCTGGGCTGCCTGCAAGGTCGACTCTGAAAAGCTATTGCTATCAGACATCTGTGGGATAGACTGCAAATAATGAGTTATTCCTAAAATAAGCTATCATACAGCACAGCTGTTGGTGTTTTTCTTTGCCCTAGGAAGGTGGAAGTGTTGAGAGAGTGACTTGGTAACTGAGTTGGCGTCTTCACCCAGAGGAAGCACTGCAGTCTCTCTGTTCACGCACATGTAAATGGTGGATAGAGAAGACTTAAGAGCCTCTCTTTGTCGTGAAGAACTCTCTGGCTATATATTGAATTTCAGGACTCCAAGTTAGTGATGTAAGGTTTGAGTGATGGGTTTTTACCACTGCTGAGTTGGTGTCAGCGGCCACACCTTCTTTTACTCAAGGCAAGAGCCAGAACAGTAGGTTTCTCCCAATTTTACCTGATCAGATCTGCCACAGGGGCAGTCACTGTCATTTAGAAGTCATTTTCAGAGGTGTCTTTCAACACCTTGTGTCAGTTCTGGGTGGACACCAAAAAAGACATGACGTGGTTTATAGATGTAATATTTTACCAACATGTTCATATCTAGCACTAACCTTCATTAGAGTCAGGTGACTGGAAACCCTCACACACCTGGAGTGCTTTGTACACCATTAGGCTATTTCATCATTTCTGGATATAAAGAACAACGGTGTCACTGATTATCTGCAGTACATGACAAGTGTTGGTTTTCCTGGCTCTGCAAGGTGCCATTTAGGATGTGTCATCCTGTCCCTGCTCTGTTAGCACATCCCGGTTTCCCCATGTCCCACATGTAGTACTTTATCAGTTAAAAAAATAACAGATGAGGCACTGGTCTCTGGCTTCATCCAGCTCCAGCAGCATCAACATTCAACAAAATAAAGGGTATAGCCTGAAGTACAAAAAAAAGGAGAGTCTGAGATGACAGCTTTCCATGTAAGGGTCTCACTGAAGTCATATTGAAAGCTTAAGTGACTGAGGTGAGCAGGTTAGAGTCCTTAGCTGATCATACAAGTTTGAGTCATTGCCCTCAAAAGAGCATTTATCAGCATTGTAAAGATACCACAGAATTGCCCCGATTTTATCCCTGAACACCGAAGGCCTCCAACCTGCAGCCATTTGGTTTCCCTGCAGAGCCTCAATACCTCAGACAAAAAGTGGCCCAGCACATGGCGCTTCCTCTCGTGTTTTTTTGAGAAGGTGTTTAGCGGGAGGCAGTTTACTAAGATTATTTTGTTCTTTTTGCTGCTCCTATTGTCAATGACAGACAGCAGCAGAGCAAAGTGACAACATGAAAAAACAGGAAGCAACTGCTGAGGTGGCAGCAGGAAGAAGGAAGATATTTTTAACTGTTGGGGGTTTTTTTTCTGTTTTGTTTTTTTTTTTTTAAAACCACAGTGATAGCTGTTTCAGCTGCCAGCCTTTATTCATATTAGTTGTGTTTTCTGATAGCCAGGAGACAAGGGCAGACATGGTGAGATCATCATCATGCCTTTCTTAGGTTAATCATACGGTACGGCAAATTTCTGTTACAGTAATGACTGGTTAGGCATTGCATCCTTCTTCTCTAATTACATGCCATTTGGAGTAGTTCTTTTCTGTTAGGATAACGCTTGTAAATGACAATGGATATGTCCTTTGCCAGGTGCCTGTTATGTAAAGATCTCTTTCCTTCTCTAATACTGAGCCAAACATCTTCATTAAAATAAAATTATATATGAGGAGAACTTAATTTTTTCAGACAGTGCCTGAGAGTTAAACATTATCATTGTGTTTTACTTTATGCAAAAGACATTGATCCTGCTATCAGCTCTTCCAAGGCAAAATTTCCTTATTTGCAAGGTTGGTTTTAAACCAAGAGGTGCTGCTACAATACATTTATCTGGGCACTGATAATATGGTTATTCAGCAGAAAATTGAGTCTAATTATCTAGGGTGGCAGCACCTCTACTGGGGATGCTTCAGCCGTGAGATGAGTGTGTGTATTCAGTGCACTGGGGAAATGCTTTTAAAGAGGTCATTATGAAATTCAAGAAACTTCCTTTTGAGGATCTGAAAGCATGTTATATACTTCTAACATCCTTTGTCCCTAGAGCCACCCTTTCCAAGACACACCTACTCAGTAGTAGTTACATTCTCTTGACCACAGAAATGCAATTTTGGTCTTGGTCAAACTTCCAGTACATGGATGTCCATGTGAACCTCATCATCCTGGTCCTTGCTAGTTGTCTGGGAGTCATAGCAGAGAAAGAAAGAATTACATGGGCACTAAGCCAGCATTATGGTTTCATCCCTAAAGAGGATCGCTCTGCTTTGTAATGAAGTCATGTTGGCATTGTTCTTTAGGAAAAAGGTATTTGTTGTTGGCTACTGTTAAACTGCTCTCACGAAAAACAGGGCTTTTGTTTGTCAGCCGTCAGCATTCGAAAGCATTCAGCTGCATGAAATGCATTAATGAGGGGGTTAGATCTCACCATAGTTTTATCAGACAGAGGAAGATAGCAGGACAGATAAGGCATGAAATTCCTACTTGGTTGGTTAGAAATTCTATTGCTTTCAACATCAAAGTGGTGTTAGAACGGTCCATACGAGCCTCCTGTTCACATCCCTCAAACACCACTTCTTGTTTTTACTCAGTAGTAAGCTGAAGAAAAATAATGTGGCAGTGAGTCGTGTGAAATGGAGTCACCTGGTGTGGACAGCATGTTGCTGGTTTCCTCGTGTGCATGTGTTAGGAGTACGTGTGTGCACGTTCCTCCTGAAACATGGCTTACCCTTGAAGTCAGGCTGTGTTTCCTTAAAAATTACTTCCAGTGTCAGATACTGAAATAAAAAAAACCCTGTTGATAAATAGTGAGGCTAAACATAATATGCAATTAAAAAAACCCAAGGTAAAATATATATCCCTGTGGGTTTTACCCACACGTCACATCCGCTCTAGGGTTGCCGCAGATATGAGGAAGGAATGTTGCTGTAGCTTTTGCATCTGTTACAGCTGGCCGGTGTACTTGTTTGATTTAGCAGTTTTCATAAAGCCATTTATCCTTCCATTTCACCTTGGAGGAGAAAGACTGACGGGTTCTTGGTGGTGGTGTGCAGCGAGCCCACTGTTCACCAGGGTCTTTTGCATACTTACACACCTCACCAGAAAAAGCCTCTTTATCAGGTGCTGTAGCCCTGGGAGAAGGTGTGAAGAGAGAGCGAGCCTGTCTTTGCAGCCCCTGCTGCTGCCTAAGGCCCCTGTCTGCCAGCAGGGAGGATGCTTGGGATCGTAAGTTGAGTGGGAAAGTAGAGGGGCAGGATGGGGAAGAGGGGCAGAGGAGAGGGGATGGTATGGGGAGAAGACTGTGAAGGTGATGCACATTCAGGCTGTCATCCAGGCCTCCTGTCCCATGCCACCCCTTCTGACCACGTGTGGGACTCTTCTGAGAGATTCTGGAGGCTGCAATTATGTGAGGATCTGAGCTTCTCCTGGAAAAGGCTTTTAATCTGTGAGAAAGGAGTGAACTTTGAAGGCTCAAAACTTCAGTGGCAACAGATGATACCACAATTCTTAATTTAAACCAAGATTTTCAATCTCCATTCTAAATGTTGACTTCTAGCAATCTTCTCAATACTGTATTTTCTCCCACTTCTAAATATTGGTTTTTAATGCTTTAGAGTGTTGGAGTGCAAGGTAACCTCATTTTCCTTCTGGAAACCTGAAAGAGTTTCACAAAACCAGGGTGCACCCATAAATCTGTAACCACTTGGTCCTTACTCCCACAAAAACAAGATGCTCTTGCATCACATCCACATCATGTGCCAGTGTGTGCCTTTGGCCATGGCCACAGGACAATGACATCTTCAGGGCCAGCCCAGCTTTTGTGCTGGGGAATCTCTGAGTGAAAGCCCCTGGTAGGACTGCAGTATCTGTATGTATGAGGGTACAGAAAAGGATAATGTGATCCCTTCCAATACAGTGACTTGCTGAGAGATTAAAAGCAAAATGCAGCCAGGAGTGAAGTTTACATGCATGCTGAAGAGTTGTGTCATGGTGTTGCTATCATTGCATGGGCTCCCACCAGGGCTCCATGAACAGGTGCTGGAGCTGGATGTGGGGGTTGCTGCTTGTCTCCTGGCCAGGGCAAGATGGGTGCTGCCCACAGGGAACAGATGGGGACACAGGCTAGAACATCCTGTCTCAGAGCAGAGCTGTACTTCCTTTTTAGATGGACATCTTTGTAATTGTAGGGTAACTGCCAGCAGGACGGTAGAACTGAATCATGGTTGATCACCACACAGTTTTTATTCTGTGTGCCTGCCTATTAAAAGCCAATTGCAGATATTCTCACACTTTTGCCCTTGAGCAACTGCTGAGGTACACGTGTGTCCTTGGACCATTTTGAAACGTCAGGGCAAGGCTCTACTCCAGCTCACATGCCCAGACTCTCAGCACCAACCTGCAGTCACACAGCCATGGGACTTGGACTGGTTTGCACCCTTTGGCGTGAAACTGAAGCAGAGTTGTACCCCAAATCTGGCTCAGCCCTACTTGGGTGCATTCTTTGTATACCAGTCTAAAGCTGCTTTGGCCAGCACTGACTTCTGGCAATCCTGAGGTTATGCTAGGGATGGAGTGGCAGATGTTTGCTTCCAAACTGGGATAAGTACTGCAGTGCCAAAACTATAGCTAGACAATCCCTTGTACTCACTGCTAAGTACCTGAGAGCACTTAAGAGAGATCTGGTTTTGGAGAGGCTCTTCTACAGCCTGCTGGACACTGCTCTTTCTGGACTCTCAGGAATTAGGCAAGAGTCTAGGGAGCACAGAGAGCATATATTTAAAGAAAGCATGTGCAAGAGCTAGCTGCAGAAAACAAAATCTACCAATACTACTGCATGCTGCAGTGAGAATATATTGTAAATACTAGATTTTAAAATTTGTTTAATATTAATCAGAAATGTTTTTACATCTAGTTGAGTAGACTGTGTCATTCACAGTAAGGTTACTGTGGCCTCTTGACAGGGTGTACTTAATTTGCCAGAAGCTGAGAGAAATGAAGAAAGGCGCAAAGCGCTTTGCGTTGGATTAGTCCCAGAGACCATTGTACCATTTGGTACACTTTACCCATTTTTTCATCTGCAGATTGTGGGAAGCAGGTTAAGCTGAGTTGTGTGCTTCTAACGTGGAGTTCCCATGCTCCGCACTCTGTGGAGTTAAAAGCTATAGCTGGCATAGAGATGCAAGATGAGAGAAGTCAACAGCCAGCATGTACAAAATACTGCTAGGTAAATCTTCAGTGGCAGTCAGGCTGATTGGCAGCCATCTCTTTTTGGCAGAAAGTGACTGCATCTTGCCCTTGCCCTTGATTTTTCACATGATTTTCCTTGGTTTATTACCATTACAAAGCAAGGACAGTCACTTACCCCTGTTTTTCTTTTTGGACTTACTTCCCATTTTTCCCTCCACCATTTCTATTTCTCATTGTGTCTTGACACCTTTGTGAGCAGACCTGCTAGGCAATGTGGGTTTAGTGTCAGCATCTGGGAGGAAGAGCTGTGAGGTCCAGCGAGGAGCCAGGCTGCACCCTGGGAGCCCTGGCTGAAGTTGGGTTTTCCTCAGGGCAGTTCATGTGGCTCAGTTGGTAGTTCCAGCTGATTTAGTACTGCGGTGTCACACATGATTCAAAAGTGCTTGTAGTGCAGGTCCTGGGAAGGGTTTAGGAGGGGCTGTGGGGCTTTGTTTGTTGGTGTTTGCTTTAACAATAAAATGAGTGGCCTAGATCTCCAGTGAGCAAGCTTGTACAAGTGAAGGTTCTTTTCTCACAGGGCATGCATATGTGCATTGTACAGCATTTTCTATAGGCCAGATACACTAAGGGGATTCATAAATAGATGTGCATTCATTTCCAAAGGTGATTAAAATGTGTCCTTCCATTCAGAAAATCCTTAAACTCCTGATGTCCAGCAGCAGGAAGGCCATACAGAGGGTCCATGTCTGTATATGTGTAGGGCATCAGGCTGGGCAGAGCCTTCAAGTGGATCTGATGTTTTTCTAAAGTAAGCTTCCCTACACTGAAAAAGTAACAAGGAAAACTGAAAAGCTTTTCAAATAACCCCACACACACCTAGAGCTAAAAAACTCACAAATGAAGAATGTAATTTTTAATATGGCGAAAAATAAAAAGCAGGTAAGAGTTGCAGAGGCTCCTGAGCTGCATGAGATTGCCTGGCCCTCTCCAGTCCTCATGAAATTCCTCCTGTCACCCTTGGCGCCTGGCTGGATGCTCCCTGCAGAAACTGCACATCTCAGTCCCTTCTCAGCTTCCTCTCCAGTATTTGTTCCATGGCCCACTGAGCTGAACTGTCTTCGCTTTTCCTTCTAGAGAGGTATGACTAACCCCACCAGCCATTTAAGGGAACATAATAGTGTATGCGCACATAAGACACATAATACATCACATCTTTCCCTGGTTTTGTCCTTGGGGCAGTTGTGACAGAGCCGAACAAGGCTTTGGGTATGGCCAAACTACTGAATGGGCCCGTAACTCAAGCTAACCTTGAGCCCAGATGGTGCAGCAAGTGTGTTCAGATACCAGGATGATGGGCTTAGCTGACGAGCGGAGTCAAGGTGTGTTGCAGTTTCAGGCAGCAGAAAAGCATCAAGCAGCAGTAGGAAAATGTAAATAGTGAAAAAGGGCAGATAACACTGTACTGCACTAAAAGCAGTCTAGCAATAGGCTGCTGTCCATCTGGGCTCAGTAAAGCCCTGTCAATTCACTGGCTAGTGAGGGAGTAAAAAGGTATTTTGCAGTATGTGATGAGGTGTTACAGAAGCTCTGCTAAGTTCCTCTGAGTCATCTGAGGCAGTCAAAAGCAAACCACCACTTACAATCATGTACTTTGCTTAATGTCTGCACAGAGGGTGCTGCAGCCCTGTGGTGTTGAACTTGTTTCTGCTGTCCACCTCCCCGTGTGTCTCTGGCACCAGTTTCTGCCGTGTTTGCAGGCCTGACCTGCAATAATAATGTGTGTGGTCCCCAGGTGCAGAAGGGGCAGGGGGACTTTAGGCAGCTTCTTCTTGAAAAGCCACCCCTGTCTCTGATGCGAACTGCATGTACGCAAGGTATCTCTGGGGATCCCCTGTCACTTCTTGCTTTCCTGTGATCGTAGTGTAATAATGTCTCCTATCAGCATCCCAAAGCACACTGAAAGATGGAAGCTCTGTGTTTTGTATCTTACCTCTTCGGGCAACTTCTTTCCTATTTTAATGAATATGTCCTTGGTTTGTGCTGCCCGTCATTTATACTGCCAGTCTTCGATCCCACAGATAATTAGGAGAAAATAACGCGTAAAGCAAATTTTTTACAAATAAACAGAATAGCAAACACCTTTTGACACTAAAAAGAGAAAGTAATAGCACTTACAGAGAACTTAATGATGTGGTGAAAAAAAACAAAAAAACCTGGGTGCAGAATTAGAAGGACACGTGCATTTGTGTGTTTAAAATTCAAAGAAGTGTGTTTTGCATCCTGTATATTCAGTGGCCTGATACAAATTTGGGTGAGCTGTTGTCTTTTTTCTCCAATCAAGAAATGAGAATGGAGACTGAATTCTCACTTGAGCAAATGTTTATCTCTGTCCTTCACCCATGCAGTTCTATAATGATTTTTGTAATGCTCTAAGAGATCTTACAAGATTAGAACTGTTAAGAGCAAAAGTTCAGCTCTTCTGTTCGCAGAGGCAAGGGTGAAGAGAGGGCTCCAGGAGAGGGGGCGCTCAAGAAATGGAAAGCTGATGAGAATCCAGAGCTAGGGAAGGAGTGCTTGATTAATTTGGGAGCTTTTTTTTTTGGTTGTTTTTATTTTTACAGTTGAGGGTAAGTGGAGATGCTGGCAGTCTTATTTTGTGCTTTTGCACATTTTCAGATTTTCTCAAGAGGGAATGGGAGGCAGAATCTTATGTAGGAAATTCCTGAAAATGTATTGATTTGTATTATGAAACATGCAGACTTTCTCATAAGCTGCAAGAGGAAAAATTGTAGTGTTTTATTGGGGGTTGAGTGTTACTAAAATAACTAAGAGTTTCTTCACATTGTCAGCATTGAGGCATCTGGAAACTTACTGAAGTTTGGAGGTTTGTGGGATTCTTTACAGCACATAAAAAAGATCTAGTCAGTCACAAGAGTCAGTGCAGGTCTGCTGGCCATGTGGGGACCCTCCTAGACCATATAAGCCAAACAGATTTTGTCAAAGGTAGAAACCTCTTGTTGTGAAAGGTACAGAATAATTCTCCGTTGAGATGAGAGTGACACAGTCAGGCAGGCTAATTCGGTCTGCAAGAATAAGGGGAAGGAGAACTGTGTTGCATTAGCAAATTGGTTCTTACTACTAAAAATTGATTTTGACCTTTGTGGAGATACTAATTTCACCTTCTGATAAGGGAAAATTTTGGATGATTGCTCCAGGTCTGGCATACAAGACTTGAAAAATTCATCAGCGATCTTGATTTGTTTTGACATGTTTTTTGGCCTGCTACTGAGTTTTGTGTTTCTCTTTCTCCTAGGTATTTGCTTGCAGGCAGTATTGCTTGTTTGTTTGAATCCTCACTGCCTTGGCAGTTGAACAGTGTCGCCCAAAGGTCCCAGCATTATTCTTCATTCCTGTGTAACAGGACTCAAATAATTAAACTGAGACAATAATCCTAAATGAGATTCCGATAAGAAAAATACCCTTCCAATTTGGTAATTTGCTGGGTTTGCTTGTTGTTCTTTCATAAGACTTATCTTTCTTTCTGATTTTTATTAATTATTAAGTAAGAACATTATCAAAAATTAACACGTTTATTTAGACTACTGCAGTGCCTTTGGCTCCTGTCTTTAGGATGGCTTAGTGAAGAGTCTAGAAAATAGGTCCCATGACTTTTACAACAAAGTCTTTATGAAAAGCTTATTCTCATAAACTGAGTCATTCCAGGGCAGTAGAATCACCCATGTCCCCAGCCCGTGTTCAAGGGTCAAGCAAAATGTCTGGTCTATTCTCTGTTGTCCTGCATCAGAGAATAGGTCCAGGTGGATTTTCTGGGACAGAATTTCCTCTGTTGACATTATATGTCGAGGGCACTGTAGCAGAATGTCTCCTAATTAGCACATGAGGCAAACATTTAAATGTGTGTTTCAGGTGATGCTGGGGAAGAGCCACTAAACAGATGGGGAGAGTTCATGCAGGGGTTCAGACCAAAACTAATTCATTTAATTGAAAAATTAGGAATCATTTGCCTGTTGAGAGGGTATGGATTAAAGATACTGCTCCAGCATGCAGATTGCCTTGCCCAGGTTTTGTATAGTGAAGAACCAAACAGATTTTCTCTGAAATCTTTATTTCTTTTGAAACTGCTGAGTAGTACATCTCATCCTAAAAATATGGATTGGTTTTGTTACATGATGTGTTTAATTGTTCTTAAATAAACCCTGGATCTAAAAAATAAAAAATATGTGACCTGCCCAGTTGTATATACTGGTTTGATTTGCATCAATATTTGGAAAAGGAAAGAAGACAATAACAATTTAGACAAAAGGGTGCTCAAAGCCATCTGCTCCTCTCCTTGTAGCCATTAGGTGTTTATAGTACAACAGCAGAACATGGAAGGGCTCTCCTTTCCTTCAGGACTATGTTGACTATCTTTAATGAGCACAAAGTAAAGTGAAGATGCCTTGTAGGCAGCCACAAACTGCCCCTGGTTTGCAGTCTGATTTACATACATTCAGCACTTCTCAAAAAGTTTAGCCATCCTTAGCCTTCCTGGAAAGTCTCTGTGGGATGATGCTGGGCTGCTATCACAGATTGTAGCTAAGGATCCTTTGGGGGCAGGATCACAATTTCTCAGGACTGGCTTAACTCAGCAGACTGTGTATATCTGTGGGTGGACAGAATCCAAAGAGAAAGTATAAAAATAATAAATTGTTAATATCTGGAAGATGTAAGGTGTAATGAATAAGTAATAAGTTGCAGCACTTTCCTTTTCATAGAAAAAATAGACTGGCTGTATTTTTTTAAGTTTTCCTTTCATTGAGCATTTTTCTCCTGTTGCTCTAAGTATCCTTAAGGTGCTGAAACTTACAATTAATTTTACATAATCTAAGGAAGTTACACTGCTGCCATTCAGGCTGAGAAAGAAGGACAGCAGAGATGTTTTCTGGAAAGAGCTTTCGTTGATTTTGCCAGTGGGAGGGAGGGTCTGGAACAGCTGAGCGATTGCACAGCTCCTTCCAGCAGCATCTCCCTAGTAATGTAGCAAAGGAGATGCTACTGTGTGCCTGCAGAAAAGGGGGGACACAAAAACGGGTATAGTAGTTTTCCTGGTGTCATCCTTCTGGCTAACAGAACTGAATGTTCAGGATATCTCCCAAGTCTCATACGTGTGTTTTGCTGGCAGCATAAGACAGGGCAAACTTTTTAGAAAAGCATGTGTAGCCTGCAGTTTAAAAAAAGAGTGGAGTGGGATTTTATCACTGGCTACCACCACTCTGCCGACAGTGACAGGGATCCAGTCCTTGACCTCTAGCAGAGTCCAGGCTGGGCTAAAAGCCCTTTGGAAAGCCCAGCCAACAGGCACATTTGGAGATCACCTCCTGTTTGAAGTGATGGTTTCTCTGCAGTCCTGGCAGGATTTCAGCCTGGATAACTCTGCTCCACTTGCTTAAAATCCCTCCTCCATGTCTCCCTGGGTATAGCATGGGCCACTCCTCTTCTGCAGTGCTGCAGTGTTCCCCTTCCAGTTCCATACCACCTGCTTGTAAATTGATTTCTAGATCACCTGTACCCCCATTTATTAATTGAGCTGGCTTCCTTGTAATTATTTCAAAGGATCTAAAAAAGCAGTAAGTATGTGCACAGCCCTGGTTCTATTCTGTGCAGTAGCTTCTCCTGTTATTTATCTGTATCACCCAGCAGGTTGTGATCCCTGCATATTTCTTTTACCACTGAGGTTTGAGTTCATCCATTGACCTCTTAACCCCTGTGACCTTGTCCTTGTTGGTAATGGAACTAGAAGGGCTATTCTTGAGAAGAAGAGAGAACTGATGCTCATTGAAGGTGTGGGATCCACTCAGGTCTAGGGTGGGAATCGAATCTATTCTTCACATAGGCACAACAGGCAAGGTAGGGTCTTTCCTTCCACAGGTGGCTTGCTAGAGAGAGAATATTATCACAGTGAGTTTATTTTATGCCCTCAAACTTCCACACAATGTCTGTATCTCTTCTTTCACTTCAAATTTCTTTTCCTCTCTTTTGGCATGTCATTCTTTTCATTAACGTATCAACAACAGAGCAGCTGTTGTTGCATTGTGCCTAACAGTATTTTCTCCATCCAGACCTCAGAACTGGGAGATCCTTTAAATCTGTGTCTTTTTTGTGACTTTTAGACAGAATGAAGTCCTTCACTTTCCCCATTTGCCTGCAACTATTTCTCTTCGTGCTGTAAAATCATTTGTTCTGGGTACTTTTTCTTAAATCTGACTGTTGCTAACACTGTGTTTGTTTCATTAACAGATTAGCTTCACAGAAACCAGTCACTGACAGCCTGCCCAGCGAGAAAACTCCAAGGAGAAGCTGAGCACAAACACCATCTCGGAGGCAGTCCATGGGGACTGTACCTGATCCTCTGAGATCTGCCAAGCTTTCCTTGATCTCAGCTTCTGCAGAGGAGAAGCACCTGGGAGACCTGCAGTCTGCTAAGCACCAGCCCCTACTACCCAGTGACCAGAGGACCAGCAATGGCTTCCCATGCACACCATCCAGCTCAGATGGAGTTTGCTTGTTCGACGTGAAACGCGCAGGTGCTGCCAGCACACAGAGGTGTGAGCAGTGCCACAAGGATGATGAGAGCCGGCAAGAAGCCTTTCCTCCCGGGCTCACCAGCACAGCTGCAGAGGGGCATCTTGCAGCCATAAAGCCTGCTGGTTGCTCCCAGCCAGAGGGCAGCTGTGCACTGGCAGCGCCAGCCCTTGCTGCAGCAGGAGCCCTCTCAGCAGGGCGAGGGCCAGAGATGATGCCAGCGCCCCAGAGCTCCCGGCAGTTCGTGCAAGGCGGCCAGGCGAAAACGAGCTCCCTGATGCAGATAGATGACTCTGCCTTGAAACCTCAGGGGACTGATGATCAGGCAGCACTTGAGGTGTTAAATTATTCTTCCCCAGGTGATCCTATCAGGGGTGATGAATCCTGTCACACTTCTCAGGCAAACCTTCTGCAAAGAGGGGAAAAAGATGAGGGAGCAGAAAAAAATGGTTCCACTGCATGTCAGTCAGCCTTGCCAGCAAGGCAAACCAAAGCTGACCTGGGGAGAGACCCACAGACCAGTGTGGAGGCAAAAAGTCAGTCTGATGGCATGGCACAGTTGCATCCCACAGACAAAGCTGAAGTAGTGCAGAGCAACGAGGCACCAGCCCAGTTTAGCCACAGGAGTCCATGTCCTGTGCACAAAATGGACCCCAAGCCAGAAAGTGCAGACTCCACCCAGCTCTCCAAATTCAGAGAAACAGGTACAATGACGGTTCAGCCAGAGAGCAGCTCTTTGGCTCAGGAAGCTGTAAGCAGGACATGGCGAGATGCTGAGGTTCAGGCTGTGGCCGCGGTGGAGAGCAAATCAGCCTCCACCAGTCCCAGCATCCTTGTTGCCTTCTTAAAAGGGAATCCTCCTCCAGAGGAGAAGGAAGAACTGCACATAATTTATCAAGGAGATATGAGGCTAAGTCAGACTGCACTTACTGACAGTTTATCCCCACAACAGAAGTCCCTGTGTTCTCCTGGTATCACATCAAAATCGACTGTTATAGCTGTGACTTCTTTAGCCCAAACCCCACCTGTCAAACTGTCTGGGGTCCCATCTGACATGGTGTCTCCAGTGTCAGCAGATAATGCAAAACCTGTTGTCCCCTTCTCCCCTGCAGTCACTATCTCCCAAGGGACATCTGTGGGTATTGCTGAAATGACCTGTGAAGCCCGTGATGGCAAGGATGCTGCTCAGCTGCCAGTGGATGCTCCAGCCCCACCAAAGCCCATCCCAGTTGAGCAACTACTTGTTGATTCCAGTAATCAAACTCCACCACAGTCTGGGACTGGCACTGATGAACCAAGCAACACTTCCCTTGATGCTGTCCGAGGAACTAAGAATAACACGCAAGAACTTGTCCATGATGCAGGAAGCACCCAGGTACCTTTACTCTGTAGCACAGACAGTGAAGTCAAGCAGAAGGAGGTCCCAGGCAGCTCCAAGCAAAAGCCCGTGCAAAGTAAGGGTGCGAGTCAAGGGGAAGCCATTCCTTATCAATCTGTGGTAAAACCAAAGGAAGAAAACTCAAGGGTGCTTGATCCCAAAGGAGCCTTGAATGTTAGCAGCCAGGCTGCCACTGTCCACGTCAAGGCATGTTTGGAGGATGTAGGTGAGAAGGAGAGCAGAGGCCAGGGAGACACCAGCCAATCTCAGACAGCCAGCAGCCAGAACTTACAGGCAGGACTGACACCGGAGTTGAGTGGGAGTTCTCCAGGTCTTGCCCGTCCTGTGGCAGCATCAGCAGCTCTCCAGCAGCAAGGCCTCCAGGCCAGGGAGTCCAAACAGGAGCTTCACACAGCAGCGATTTCTGCTTCGGCTCAGGCCTTGCCGAATCTGGGGGAAAACAAAAAGCAGCCCACCCCTGCCATGGAGGCAAAAGTGCAGGTGAAGCAGTCCAAACACGTCAGGGATGTTGTTTGGGATGAGCAGGGAATGACGTGGGAAGTTTATGGTGCTTCCCTCGATCCAGAATCCTTGGGAATTGCCATCCAGAACCACTTACAGAGACAAATACGGGAACATGAGAAACTGATCCGGGCCCAGAACAGTCAGACACGGAAATCCATTTCCTCGGATACATCTTCAAATAAAAAACTGAAAGGGAGGCAGCACAACATGTTCCAGTCCATGATGCAGAATTTTAGGCGTCCTAACTGCTGTGTCCGACCTGCTCCCTCTTCTGTGTTAGACTGATGTGGTTTGCAGGGGTGCCTAGATACCTGCGGTGGTAGAGAATCCCTCTACCCAAGTCTCGAGTCCTGCTGTTCAGTTGTGTTACTGGGGTTGTCATGCAGCGACAGTGGAAAATTATTCCCCTTTGTTTTCTGACTAGCCACATGCTCCATCATGCCATTATTACTGTCACAGCTGGTGTATTTCCACATTATGCCCCCATCCCAGCTACTGTCAGATGAAAAGCTAGGCACTTAGCAAAAGCACAAATTTCAATTGCCACCTTGCTGCAGGGAGAGCAGCATCTTCTGATAAAACAGGAAGCAGAGAGATCATCAGAATTATTATGGGAAGTTATTTGTGTGCATCATGAGGTCTTAAACAAAGGGATGGACTGGGGGAAGTTGAGGGAGGTGGAACTAATAACACCTGTAAAGACCTAACACTTAACAACTTCCCTGGTGTGCAAGTTACCTGTGCTGAGGCAAGTCCATGAACAGGCTGTGGACATTGATCACTGAGCAGTCTCACTTCTGTAGATGCTGTGGGGCACTGTGCTCAGGTGAGCCCCAGAGAGGTCTTCCCCTCCTGTTGAAATGGAGAACCAGGCACAGAGCGCGGATCAAGACTGAAGGACTGTCTCTTTGGGAGAAGCTAAATCAATGGGATTTTTGTTGGCCAGAAGGGGAGGGGGGAGAGAGGCTTTTTGTCCCCTGCATCAGCTTTGCTGAAGGTATAAGCAGGCAAGGCACAGGAGAGCACATTGGTAGCTGTACCTGCATCCAGTAGGATGGTGCCAACCATTGCGTTGTGGTGCTCCTGCCAAGATTTTCAAAAGCAGTGAGCCATTCCAGCTCCTCAGCTGGGGTGGGCAGCCCCTGCTCCCAGCCTCCCATGGCACTGAGAACCTCTCCTTTAAATTACTCTTTAAAGAGATATGGATCTGTCTTCTCTCTCCAGAGATGTTTTTCCATACGAGCAGGCAGCCCTGTGCATTTGGGTCCATGAACCTCCATGTCTAGTGTGGGGTTATTTCCCCTTCTAAGTCCTTAGCGAACTCTACTGGTTTTTTTCAGTGTTTTGGTGCTTTTCTTGCCTTTCATAAAACAAATACCATTTATTTAGCCTGTGTGTATTTTGTTTTACCTAACACTCTCTATATTATAAACCATTATACTGTTAACTCAAAAAATTTACTTTACAGCAGTACTGAAATCTTGAGACAATCTTTGCTGTATTTCTGAAGTTAGAAAAGTTATAGAAACTGCTAATAAAAAGTAGCTTAGCAACTGTTTCTCCAGAAGTGTGATATACAATAATGTCTCAAATGTATGTTGGTCACATTTCTCAACATAATATTTTTCAATCTGGGAAATACGTTTCCCACTAGCTTTTTATTCCGTCCACTAGAGTTCATAATGGGAGGCTGGGGAACTCCTGCAGTTTGTAGAAAATTTAGTTATCAATCCTGCAAAGCACTGAGGATTTGGATACTGTAATCCTGCAGAGTACTAGAGTTAAATAGGAGTTACTTTTATTCCATTAAAGATTTTTCACAAATAATCATGGTAATTTTTTTCTGTCTCTAGAACTAGAGACGTGACTTACTCTGTAGATCTTACTCTTACAACTTACTCTAAATCTTACAAGTTTACACAGTGTAAATGAGTATTAATCTTTTTTTCTTTTTTTTTTTTTTATCCTGTGAAGTGACCCTGAGAGTCCCCTTTTATTTAGGAGGCCGCATTTCTTCAGTATATCAGCTGACAAGCCTTCATAGCAGCTGTTTTGCGGCAATTTTTGCCCAGCAAAAAAGTAAAATACTGTTAATATACAACACTTTAACCCAGTTCGATGAAAGGTATTGCCCCTAGGCATAGTACTGAATTGACTTCTAGTTTTTCTCTGGTGTATATCTGGGGGCTTTATGTCAAGTCCTTGTTCAATTTCTGTACGTTATTTCAAGTCCTCTCCCACTTGTGATGCTGAATTGCTAATTCTGAAACACCACATTAGAGAGTGTCTTCCCATCTCTGCCTGCCAGGAGGAAAGTCTCCAGCCTTTTTTCTGTTAGTACTGCTGTTCCATCCCCTTCCTAGCAGTATCTGAGATGTGAGTTTCACGTGAAATTTTGTGTGGGATTAATATTGGCAGTATCATTAGGTCAGGTTAGTTGACAAGTGCAGTGTCTCTTCCCACATTGTGTCTGTGTCAGCTCTGACGAGGCTCCCCAAATTGTCTGCTGTTTTTGCTGTGTCCTGTCCAGGTCCAAGGCTTTGTACTGCTCTTTTTCCTCTCTTCTGCCCCTTCCCTTGCTAGCTGTTGCCCAGCCTGTCTTCTTGTGAAACCATGTCCCTTGTCTCAGCTCACGTCCCTCTCTCTGCTGTCCCCCTTCCTGTAGCGTTGTGAGCCAGCTTACTCCTGTCCCTTTACAAATATCCTCAGTCTCAATATACAAGTGGACTGTCATATTTTTTCCAGAGGAGTATAAACAGCTATCACATATTCACTGATTTCTATGAACTTTATCCTTTAGCTTAAGCTCTGCAAAATATTTCTAGAATATGAGTGGCTTTGTTGAGAGCAAACTGGGCTTAGCAGTGAAAGAGCAGGGTGCTGGGCCAGCACTGGAATTAACTCTTCATTGTGAGGAATGGGAGATCTCCCCTGGTTCCCTGTGGCTTCTTTCAGCTGTGAGTCTTCACTAGCCAGTCCACCTACACCTCCCTTCCCCACGCCAAATGACCTTCTAGGAAAATTTCTCCAATGCATACATACCACAAAGCACCGATGGACAAGTTAATAAGTGGATGCATCTGAACAACTGCATGGGAATAACTGAAAAAATGTAGTGCTCAGCCTGTATTCTGGGAAAATACGAGTGCAGAGATGCAAATTGTGACACTGTCTGGTGAAGGCAGAAGTCCTGCAGATGTGTGTTTTAAGTAAAGCAATAAAGTGCCAAAAGCCAACACACAAAAATGAGTTGATAATCACCAGCACATCTCATGGAAAATATTTTAGGTTTTGACTTTACCTTGCTAGGGCAGACTGTAGGCAAGCTGCTGGTTTAACACTGCTGATTTATGCTTACTCCTCCATACAGTGTCTAGATGAAAATGTGAATCCTCATATGGATGACACATCTTTCACCAGCAGCAAAACAGAACCATGTTTTGGGTAGCAATTAGCAAATATTATGCATGTGAGTGGGTTTGTAGCAGTCAAGAAAGACTGTTCTTGGTGTCACATGTTTTCATTTGTCAAAAATGAAAGTGTGCCTGGAGTAGTGGTATGGCAGAGAATAGGGGGAGATGATCTCTGTGCCACCATCCTGTTCCTTTTCTCTGCCTAGTGACTCAGAATCACATCGCTGATTGTTAAAACCAAGGATATCCATTTGGGCTAATAAAAAGAGGGTGCAAAGCAGAAAATACTTTGTCATTCCCAAGAGTAAATCTGTATGGAAAAAAAAACAGGAGAAAAAGACCTGCCATCTGAAATAACTTTTTTATTCATTTTTTTTGCAAGATGAGAAATTTTGGGAAACAAGCTTATTGTTAGGAGACTCTTCCCTATTGGTTGCATCTTCTAGGACAGTTGACATGGCCAGAACCATTAAGAAAAGCAGTGAATGAGAATGGAAGATTTACTTCTAGTTTCACTTCAGGAGCTTTCCACTAGGAAAGGATGAGAATAAGCACGTTTCAGTGTTGCCAGTACAAAACCTGAGTTGGAGGAGTATGTCATGGCAGGCAATTTGCAATATAGTCCTGGATTTCATGTGAGACCGTGGCATCTCTCTGTGTGCACTTGGTATCAGCCGGCTTTGTGTTGCCTTAGGCACAAGTGCTGAAGTTATTCCTAGTTTCTTCTGACTTGGTTTGAGAAAAAAAGAGTGGGGAAACAACTGAAGGGACAAGAAGGGGAATATCCATCTTCTCCATTTCAGGGGAAGAAAACCTTTGGAATATACAAGAAGAAATTGCTTAGAAACATGGGGAAGGAGGGACTGAAAGAGAAGTAAACAAGGAATTCCCATTCCTGTGTGTGTAAAGCCAATGTTTTGCTTAACTTCTGCCCGTTTTCATTCTGACCTTACACATTTTTCATGCTGTTGGTATTCCATGGCTTTTAGGAAAATGAACGTTTCCAAAGGCTGTATATTTTGCTATATTTATATCCAAATACAATTCAACAAAACCTCTAGGCAAACAATTTCGGTTTATTACTGCTACTACAGTTGTAAAATGCACCGTTTGGAGAAGTATATTCAAGGGATTCAGAAAAGATGAATGTATGCTCTAGAGGTAACACCAGCTTTTCTCTTGAATTTCATTGCTGTGGTGAAGTGTTAAAGTTAGATGTGGAAATTGAAATGAAGATCAATGTTGGAGGAAAATTGAAATTAGCTGCCACTGGATTTCAGTTTGGAAACTTGATGGAATATACCACTCCCATATTTCATTACTTAGCTCAGCACCCGCAAGGTTTGTACAAAAGTACACATTTTATTAGCTCCATTATCTCCTTCTGTGTCTATCCTACACCTTTTAAAAATTAATGTATAATGTTACCAATACAGAGCAAGTCTTTCACACACTGTTTATGGGAATGGCTGCTCTGAAAGAGACAACTGATTGTCAAGACTCAAGGGCTTAGAAAGTTACTGGCTACAGTTTTAGTAATCAACCTCTGCTGGTTTTTTTTTTGGTGTCTCTGTGATGGCTCTGTGAGGGGTCAGTGTTTTCCATTGTCCCAAAGATATGCAGATAGATCCTTATCCAGATACTGCACACTACCAAATATCTCTGAGATCACTGGATGCTGCAGGGACTCATGGACCTGAAGGTTAGCTCCTTTACCTTGAACCAGCTGCAATGTCTCTTAGGAGCCTAAATTATCCCACTTCAGTCAGTGTAGATGTTTAAAAGAATGAAGTATTACAGCTGAATTGAGCCAAACCGAAATTACTGTCATCTGTTTTTTTTTTTAAACTCTGGGAATTACTGTGTTTTCTGCTTTGTGCTTTCTTGAGCAGCCCTTCCTTCCTTCCTAGAGTTTATAACGTGGATTTTGCATCAAATCCTGACAAGATTTTGCAAAGTTAAACATACTTTCATCATGCAGGCTTCTTTAAAGAAAAACTGATGTTACTACTGAGCCAAATTGCACAGAGAGGAAATATGTTTTCCTCTAGTAAAACATTTGCTCTAGGTAAGCTTACGTGCACATGTGCCCCTGTTTAAAAGGGGAGTATATGTGTGCAGGTCTCATGCGTCACTCATGCTCTTTCCCTTTGCCCTTCTGATTGAATGCTGGAGGCTTGGCATTTTCTACAACCTTGAGCAAGTTCAAATCATTCTGCAATACAGAAACAAGGATTTTCTCCTTATCTGATTTCTCAAAAACAGACAATGGGTGACATCAAGCATCTGAGTTCATTAGGAATAGAATCACATCAACTGAGCCCTGTTTGAAATAACAGACCTTAAATTTTTGGTAGACTGACACTGTTTGGTGTAGAAATAAATTACGTATCTGCCAACAAAGTCTCCAGAAGTTATCTGCTGCAGAATATGAGTCTTTTGGATGCTTCTCAGCACCTCTCCTACAATAGGTGACCCTTCTGCTGCAGTGTCCTCCTGACAACACTTCCCTTAGCCCAGTTTACAATAATTTCAAGTATATCAAAAGCAGGTTTAGACACTGCCCTGAGGAATTTCCATTAAATGGAAGAGAAGGATCCCTATGTTTGTGGCACATAAAATCACATCTGACTTGTGAAGGTCTCAGTGGCACACTGAAAAGTACTGGGAGTTTCTACCCAGAGTTAAAGGAGGGAGCATAGCTGAACTTTTAATTCCAAAAAACTATGGCCATGAATCAGTGAGCAGCAGAAGAAAACCAACCTGGGGGCTTCTAACAACAAATAATATTATTGTGGCTTTATTAATTTTATCGTTACACTGATTGAGCGTGATGTACTGTACAAAATAAAGCTAGTATTAGGCTTCCAGGTGTACCATGGCATTCATTTGAGACATACCAACAGAAGTTTGCATGTGAAGAAGTCTTACAGTGATACTAAAGCAATGTTACCCACTTGATTGAGTCCCGTAGAAATTTAATGTTTTGCTGTTTTACATCTGGTTTCCATGCTGAGTACAATAAAATGAGCACTGTCTTAATTATTCTGGGTCTCTGTTTGTAGGCTGACATGGGAAAAGAAAGGACATTTAAGGGTGGACATTCTGGGTAAATCTGTGAATGTCTTAAGTCAGAGCAGCTAAAAAGGGCTTTCTGAATTCAGGCCTGAGACCTGGCAGCTTGCAAAGCTCAGCACGGTGGAAGCTTCCATGCACTGTCCCAGCCAGAGAAGAGACCTCTCTTCTTCCTTCCGTGTAAGTGCAGTTGCCTTTGCACTGCTGTCCATGAGCACAGCCTTTTCTGCATCAGCTGCTGCTTTACCCTTTCGCATGAATTCACTCAGCCTTTCAGCAGCCCATTGCCACACAACAACACATTACTTATCGAGCTCAGCAACCCAGGAGCTGAGGTGAAAAAGGCAGTGTTTTAACCCTGAGGTGTCACTGCTGTAGCAAATTGTCACCACCAGCCACCAACACACCTATACACCACACACGAAGCTGAGAGCATCAGCATCACAGTAACCATTTTCCTCCCGCCGAAAAAGTTTTATAGTAGAAAAGATCATAAAATAACACTCTGTGTCCATGAAGTGTTTTGATCCAGCAGTGTTAGAGGTATGGTATTTCCATGTACCTGGCTTGCTAGACAGCGTGAGGACGCCACCTCGGCACACACATGGTGCCTCTGCTACCAGTGACATTCTGTCTGCTCACCCCAAGCTGGAGTCTTTCCCCAAAGGAAGGTTGTTTGCTTCACTGTGTTTCTGTACTTGTGTCTTGTAGTTGGCTTTGAGGGCTCAGGGTGCTTCAACTAACTGCCCAGTCCTTTGTGCAATTGCAGAAGTTATTTTATTAACGAGCTTTGCGGTATTCCTTGTCATATGGTTCAGGTTCCTACATGCTAGTGGCTGCCAGACATAAGTCCCAAACCAAAGGCACCAGGAGCAGGGTGTTTCCCTGCAGTACCTGGGTTCATTCAGCTGTGTGCCGCAGTTGGCAAGGTCTCTTTGTAGGCTGGAAAGCTGAGGTTGCCCTTTTGTACTTCGTCCCTGTAGTCTTGCTGCAGTAAGGAAAAAGCCTAAAGCTCCCTCACCCCTAAGGGACTGGCCCAGCAGAAAAAGCACCAGTGCAGAAAATATACTATCATCCTACCAAACCAATAATCACCAATGCACATTTTCTGTCTGATGCAGATTTTGTATCATATAGTGTGGCAGTTTCAGGGAGATTGTGCCTTTATGTATAAAAAACAAGTCTGGTTTCCTGTTCATACATCAACTGAATAACTGAGGATGTGAGCTCAGATTGGATATTAGACAAAATTTTTTTCACGGTTAGGATGGTCAGGCATTGGGATAGGTTGCCCAGGGAGGTGGTGGAATCACCAACCCTGGGGATATTTAAGAAGTATCTGGATCTGGTGCTGGGTGAAATGGTTTAGTGCTTTAGGGGTTACAGTGGTAGTGCTGGGTGGATGGTTGGACTTGATGATCTTAAAGGTCCTCTCCAGCCTTGATGATTCTGTGATTCTATGGTATGCCCCATTGCTACTCATATTGCTGCAGTGTTTGCAGGAGTGCTTGCATTGCAGAGCACATCTCTTCCTACAGCATCCTTTGCACTTAGAATAGACAAATTAAGTGGGATCAGCAGGTTGGGAGAGCGGGTGCCAGCCTACAAAAGAATTTGCCTTTGCTGAGCCATCTTTGTGATGAATTAACTTTTTTTTTCTTTAGAAAAAAAAAAGGTTTTCTAATAGCCTGCTGTGGACTGTGGCACAAGGAAGGGATTTGGGTCATTCATGCTGAGGTTCTGCCTTAATTCCATAATTCTTTGTATTTCTTTTCCTAATTAGAAACCTGTTCATGGCAGTGCTTTTTCTCTAAATCCACTTACATAACATCAGTGAGCTGAGCAGTTAAGGACATTTTTCTCACGGGCTGGTGAAAGCCACTCCGGCAGCTGGAGCACAAGCACTCGTCACCCGCCTTTTCCTCAGCACCTGAGAGAAAATGGCTGGTGTGCAGGAATGTCTGCTGGGTTCTGCCGAGCCCCCACATCCGTGCTGAGCCAGGAACTGCTAGACTCTGTCACCCTGGCCCTGAGAAGGAGAAGAGACGAGGTCTGCCTGGGAACCGGCAGAGGTGAGGCCATCCATGAAGCTGCTCCTCCTGGGATTTGGGAGCTCCTCATGTTTCTTCCCTCAGATCTGTGTCTCTTCATTTTTCAAGGATAGTTACTGAGCTACCAGCTAATGAGAGAAATTGCTCAGGCTTAATAAGTCTTAAGCGAGGGAAAAGCCTTTAGGGAGCTAGTGCCTCTGTGCATTGGGTTACTCACCCTTCTGAAACACCTGGGCTCTCCTTAAGTTTTGGACACTTTGAGTGCCTACTCTGTAGGCAGATCTGGTGGACAGGCTTCCCTATTCTTTCCTGGCTGTAGGAGAGAAGTAGGGCTGACACTTGCTCAGATCATACACAAATATTTCCCTGAATCCAGTGTGACTTCTTCAGCTATTTAAAGGAGAAATGCTGGCTAAGGAAGCTGAGAGCTCTACGGCAGCTTAGGTAAGACCCTGTAATGAGTCCTACAAACTACATGAGGCAAATGCAAAATATGGTCCAATTTTGGTCCATTACATGAAATAGTCTTTCCTACAGGTTTATCTCTGCCTTCACTGACATGGTTCTGCATGCTTACATATTTCTCTGCTGGGGAAGTTTTCCTGGTATTCACCCTAAATTCCCTGTTGTACAGCTTAGACTACAACAGACTATACCTCCTTCATGCACCCTTCTTCTTTCAGAGAAGAATAATGCACTTACTGTAACAAGCTGTCTGGAAAGAGCTATCCTCTGCATTGTCATCTTGGGTTTTAATATCCTGGGGAGCTGACAGTGCTCTCTTTCCTCCCAAACTCACCCACCTTTCCAGCTTGGCTCAGTTAGTGATGGACAGTTGAAGAATGATGTGGTTGTTCACTCACTCTCACTTGCTCTTGACTTTTTGCATGTTGCCATGAGTAGCACTGGTAACTGTCTTGCATTTCCTAATGTGCATTCCCGTGCTTTGGGACGTGTCCTGAGGTCATTAAAACTGAGTGCAAGCAACACGATCAGTACATGGCTTCTGCTTCCTGGGCTGGTTGTGGGTGAATAGCCTCTTCCCCATCCGCCACTCATCTCTCTGCCCTTGCAAAGCCAAAGACAAGTTCTCTGGCCTGTTCCCCTGTGGCAGCACAGGTGGAGCAGAAAGCAGTCGTATTTTCTCCACTGGATATTCCCCTGAGATGGCACACTTTCTACAGAGCTGCAGCAACCATTTCATAATGTCCACTCCTTTGGTTGCAGGGAGAAAATCTGTGCCATTTCTTTCATTTTCTTTCTAGCCTGGCTCACATAGAGGCTGGAATAGCTACTGTAAACTAATTGATAGCACTGGAGAGAGAGCCTACATAATTGAAGGCAATCCCTAAATGGTCCTAATCTCTGCCATAACACAAGCTTGAGCTTTTTAGAACCTATCCCTGAAAAAGGTGAACTATATGGTATAGCTTACAGCTTTTTTGATAGCTACACACATGGAGATTGTGTCCAGCTTCAGCACAGCTGGTCCTTTCTGCGTCCAGTGCAGGCTGAAAAAGAAAAAAACTACACTGAAGTCTCCCTGTACCAGGGTACACTCCTCTCTTCTATTTGCCCAAGCACATATAGTGGCACAATGTACACATTGCTCTTTCCTGGCAGTCTGCTCTGATCACACACTTTTCTACCATTGTGAGGCATTCCATATGAGCTCCAGAAGAGCTTTCATACTTCTTTAACTTGTTTGGCAAGTTTTGTTTGAATAAATTACTTGAGTCTTTCAGTGCTGTGGCTTACTTTCTTAAAAGGTCACATGCCGAACCAAAACAAAAAAAATCCTACATTTTCAGATACTAGGAGAAAAAAAGAGGTTCTGTTTCAGTGTCCCTGTCCAAGAATGCAGCATGTGAAGCAAACACATGTGGCTGGAAAGAACATCACAGCGCAGAGCTTTGCTTTGATAGTAAAGAGAAAAGTCTGTAGAGGAAGGGATGGTCTGGTTTAAATGCTCCTTTTTCTGGGATGCTCCACACCTTTCCAGTTGAATGAGCTATATTTTGCAAGGGCATTTCAGCACTGTTACAAGAGTTCAGTTTAGCTTTCAAAAAGTGATTGAAATGTTTTTCAAAGTGCTGCAACGTGGATGAAAAAGAGCAATAGCTCATTAAAAGAAAAGTACTCATTTAGATGAAAAATTTCTGAGCAGCTTTTCTGTAAAACTGGTTTCTAACCAGTGGTGTTGGCAGGTTGGACCTTGCAGGGAGGACAGTGAGAAAGGAGGCTCCTATCTCTCTCCAGCTTTGCAAACACCAGGTGTATTGGTGATGTGCATTAAGCTTAGGAGGCAGTAGAGGCTCTGACAGGTGGGATGAGGGCAGGGGCACAAGTGATCTTTACTTAAGCTCAGTGAGCAGCAGATGGGGGCCAAGAGCTTAAAGGCATTTGATGAAGTTGCAGTGAGTTGTAGCACAGACCTGGGTATAACTGCAGGCAAGGGTCCCTCTCAGGAGAGATGGGAAAGCCTCCAGAGATGGCTTGAGAAGACTGTTTATTCTGCAGCACAGCTGAGGCAAACTGGGAAGCTGCAGGTAAGATGCAACACGGAGTTCTTTCTTATTGTGATACCTTTATTCAAGCTTAGTCCAAAGGGTTGTGAAACTTAAATCTGTCAAGTGAAGGGGAGGGAGGTCTGGATTGAGAGGAGGGACTCAGCGGTGGGGTCTTGTGGACATGGAGCATGTGGTGTTATTAATGCATAGCAAGGAAAGGGTACAGCTTCTGGGAGAGGTTTCGATTCTCAGAATAGAAATAAGGTGGTTTGAGATTCTTGGCTGAACTTACAGTTCCTGCTTTGCAAATCAAGAGTAAGAACTGATAGAGTTAAATATAAAGAAAAGAAGGACAGAAGAGTTAAGGCTGCAGCAGGTGTGGCTGTGCTCCCACCAGAGCCAGGGCAGCCCAGGGAGTGCAAAGTGGCATAACTGTGTGGACTTACCAGAAAGGCACATAAAACTCTGTAAGGCCAGGCTTTCCAACAGAAGTTTTAGTGTTTCCCATTCTCTTTCTCTTTTTTTTTTTTTTATGAGACTCATAGCTGCAAAAAGAAATAAGAATTCCTTGGTAGATTTTTTTAGTGTGAGAAAAATATGTTGACTTAGGTTTGATAGATAGAAAAGGCAGATGTAGATTGATTGTGTGACCTCCCAGAGTACTAGAGAAACATGTCACAAAAGCTTTTTCATGTATGAAAACGTATTGCCATCACTTTTTTTAGCCTTAAAACTCCAACAGAAGAATCAAAATGTGCTCTGGTATTTTGGATGTTCTTGGTCATGTGGGATTGCCACATATTTCAAAGGAGGCCTCTTTTAAATAGAGGTAAATTATTGACTCCTCTGTTGTGTAGCTCTCATCCTAGCCCTGCCTGCCTTGTTTACCAGGGACCGAACATTGCCTGCAGGTATACACAGCACACATTGATTTTAATGTCACACTAACACATTGCACACAAACACCCTAACAGCCCTTGGGAGCAGACCAGCCATGGTGCCACATGAATATTTAACTTTTTCTCACACTATTCCTTTGGCATGCAGGTCCTGAAGTGGATCTAACCTTGTAGAGTCTCTGTTTCTATTTGGTGGGGGTGAAAACAAAAATCTGAGGTTTAGCTCTCCAAGCTGCAAAGATTGTCTTGAAATTGTGCCCTCAGCATAATCGATGCAGCTGTATGCCTTAAACCTGCAAGTAGCTCTAAATCATTTCTTGCAGTGCAAATTAATATTTGACTGAAGAATCAATTTCCAAGTGCTAAAAGACTGTTGGCAATAACTGTGCACAGAATTGGGTCCTCCCCTGCTGCTAGCTCTCGTGTAGCATAAAAAAGCTGGGAAAAGTGAAGGTCGCTTTCTCTGCATTGTTTGAGCAAAAAGGTAAGCCTCTATGCTTTGCTTTTAAGTGAAGCAAATCTTTTTTCCTTGTAACTTTTAATGAGCTATCAAAGCTTGACAGAAATCTAAAGGAAGCAGCTGATTTTGGCAGGACTCTTGCACTGCAAAGCTAATTGTCCTCTCTGGAGAGAGTGACCCCCTCTATCTATACAGCTATCCAACACCTTAAAACCAGGTTTATATCCTCCCTGATAAACTGTTTCAACTAACTATAGACTAAACTGTATTTTAAACCCAGGGGAATCAGAAGTATCACATAAAGTAAAACACCTGGTAAATGTTTTTGTTTTAGCAAAGGAAATACCTTCACCCTTCATAGTCCCTGCTTCCATGGCTTGGGTCTGGCATACTCAGTGTCTCAGTTCTCCCTCCTCCTGAGATGACTTTTTTGAAGAATTTTGTAAATAGATGACCCTATATTAAGGAAACCAAAGGGAAGCACCTACCCAGCATTACTTCTTAGGTTGTGGTGATAAAAGAGCAGCAAATCTGCAGTAAGGAGGGCAACTGTGCTGGGACGATGTTTAGTTCTCATGTCTCATTCCAGTGAGTAGTGCTCTCTCTGCCCACTGAACCAGCAAGAGAGGGGTTAGTCTCATAACTGTGTCCCTTTGTATAAATTGCCATCAAACCTGTCAGTTGTGGAGGCAACTTTAACTCTTAAATAGATGCCACTTTTATTGTAGGCTATCCCAAATGCATTGGGCAACAGGGAATCTTGAGCACTGCTGTGTGGGTAGGTTTCAGCTGGTGATCTAGGCATCT
The DNA here is from genome assembly GCA_035222235.1 of Margarornis squamiger. Lineage (NCBI taxonomy): Eukaryota > Metazoa > Chordata > Aves > Passeriformes > Furnariidae > Margarornis > Margarornis squamiger. The sequence continues at coordinate 18,948,941 of JAWWTY010000123.1, read as the reverse complement.
TAGCACTGGTCTTGTAAGTCTTGGCCTTAATGTCTGAGAAAAGGAGGGTTTTAATCTTCTAATTACCTACCACATTTAGAGAAAGTCTTTCCTTCCATGTCACTTGTAACAGAGGGTTCAAGCACTTGTTCCTCCTGTCTAAGAGAACACTTTTCTCTATGATGTTCTGATAGCAGGAGAACCAGAAAATGCTGCAGTCACACTGCAGGATGTTTTATAGCTTCTGTACTGATCCCAAGCATTTAAACCCTATTCCCTTCAACATATAAAGTGCTCAGGTTTGGGTTTTTTAAAGTCATCCAGACGTTTATCAGCTCATGGCCTGGACAGGATGCAATGTATGGAGGCCCTAGTGAGACAATGCTGGCTGGCAAGTATTAAATAGTGTCAGTGGCAGAGCCTAGTAATGTTCTCCAACTAAATCACCTGGGAGTGTTCCACACAAGACCAGAAGGCTTCAGCCCAGTCAGCTGGGTGCAGAAATTAGTTACCGTGTTTCTCCGGTATATATTAGACAATCTGTTCAGTGACTGGGAGGTTCTCTTCTGATGATAAAACCTGCAGAAGACTTGCTCATCATTGGGGTTTTCCATGTCAAAGGACATAATATTGCATAAAAATAATGCCTTCCAGAACCTGAGCTTGCTAACCTCCCACAGGGCTCAACAGGAAGCAAAGGCCTCCAGGCTGGTGTCCAGTAAGTGGAGGCTGACAGCCTTTGCATCCCTTTGCTGGCCAGACAAAATGAGTGGAGAACTTGTGCTAATTAAATGCATTAAATAATGTTGCTTCCTGGAATAATTTGTAAATCAGTGCTTGTCGGTCCATCTGCGCCAACACCTTCCACACAAACCTGCAGTAGCATCACCAAGAGAGCAGTGACACATCCCAGTGCTGCCCATGGCACCTCTCGATCCCTGACGTCACGCAGGGACACCTCACAGCATGCCCTCTGCAGAAGGGTGAATAAGGCACAGCAACCACACCATTTGCTCTGTGCAGCCCAGGCTGCCCTTGGGCAGTACGTGCTTTGGTTACTCTTCAATGCCACCTCCACAGTCCTGTGATTGGTACTTACAGCCTTACCTGGATCAATAGGAAAGGAGGTGGCCAAGGCTTTTCTTGATGGAGGGCGAAGTTGTGGGAAGCCCGCTGGAGCAAATGTCCTGTTGCCTTCCTGTCAGGCTTTGGGCCAGACTGTCCCTGTGCAAGACGGACACCACCTGGCAGCTGGCCAGCAGCAAGCTCTGCCTGTGACCCTCATCCCATCCCAGAGGCCACAGCTTATGTTCATACTGTCCTCTTCCCAGGATCACATGCAGGGGTTGTAGAGAATGGATTTCCTCTTGGCTTAATCTCACCTCCACCTTTTCAGTAAGAATTCCCTCTAGAAGTTTTATCACTCCTTCTGCTCCTTAACCTTAAGCATTGATCAGACTAAAGACATTCCTGAACTGTGGGGACTCCAGGAGGATCTTGCACACCAGAGCACAGCAGCATTGCTCAGCAGGGAGTTTCTTACCAGGAAACAAAATTAAGAGCTTTAATTTCCTTCTGAAAGGCAGAGGGAATCTGCATTTAACCTATTCCTTCAGCATTCTGTTTGGCTTTTAGTTCAGCTAGCCCCTGGACTGCAATCACCAGCACTCTGGGCAATGCCATTGACTCGGACGACTGCCCTGGAATGTAATGAGACTGCAACGTATTGAGAATAATAATGCATATCATACCCCTCATCTGCACTGTGCTGTTCTTTTATATAAAAGGGCAGGGCCTCTGGTTTATGTAGCTTCCTCTAAAGAGATATATTGGGTCTGACTGATGTGAGATTTGAAAACAATAAAAAGCATAGCTGTTAAACATACATGGAAAAATCACCTTTTTCTTCCTGTTCTAATCAATGGGCTGTCCACAAATGCATCTGCAGCTTCTCATGTTGGTGTCTAGTTGATTAAAGATTTGAATCTGAATCAAACCCCAAGGGCCAGATTATCAGCTGGAGTTAATGAACATAGTGCTATTGACTGCAAAAAACCCATCAATCACTTAATAGATGCTGATGAATTAACTTTGAATCTGAATAACTGCATGCACCTAGGATCTGAGCCTGACTTCCACAACCACGGTCCTGTAGATAGTGAAACTGAATTTTGCACATTTTGGGGGAGGTTAGACATCCTACATTGTTACATTTTGAGGTTTAACTTAACTGAGCCTTTGTCAGAAATTCAATGTTCAGAGTTGACAGAGCCCGTTTTTTCGCCTTGCAGTCCCAAACTGTTTTGTTTTGCTGTTCTGTTTTGTTCCAGTCTTCCTGGGACTGCAGACTCAGAAGGATAGGAAACTACCCCAAGCTGTACAGTGCCTGGTATAAAGGGGCTCTTGCCTCCTGAATTACCTTCTTGCTATTACCTGAACGTGGAATCACTGAATACTTGTGAGAAGCTGACAGGGCTTTTAGTGCTACCTGTAGGGGCATTCAGCCCCTCCACTGAAGTGCCCTTGATTTAGTTAGTCATTTGCTTGTCATAGTCTTTGTATTCAGGAGTGACTGGGGAAGGGGGGCTGTTCTTGTTTGCTGTAGCTGTTTTCACATCTGGATATGATTCTCCCAACCCCAACTGGCAGAACCAGATCCCGGTCCCTGGAGCCTCAGGGGAGTTTCCTTCCTCACCACATGCAGGGCTCAAAAACATTGCTGTGGCCCCATGTCTGTGCCACAGGGTCCTGTTGCTTCCCCTCTGCTTTGGGAAAGGCTGCAGTCCTACCTGCAGGCCTGATGGCACCTTTGTGCCTGGTTAACATGTGCAGTTCTCTGTGTAAACCCAGTCCAACGATGTGGTTTCTGCTAGGAGGGCACGGGAAGCAACTCATAGCTACCATGCTAACAACACTAAACAGAAGGTTTGGGGTGTTGCTAATCACCATCTAGTGGCCTTTTAATCCCATTGCCATGAATGTGTATTAGATTAATAGGCTGGCAGTGTGTGGCTGTGGGTGAGCATATCACGTCTCCAGCAGTGCTTTGAGGACAGCTCCTTCCCTTCACTAGGTGTCATCAGGGAGTTAATAGCAAGCTGCTGTAGTGAAAGCCTATAGTAATGGGCATTTGACATCCCAGATTTCGTGGGTCTCTTCTAGCAGAGATGGTTTGGGAGGCAGATAGCATCTGCAAATTCAGGCTTCACTGTGAAGATGTGTCTGAGAGATAACGATGATCAATAGCATAATAGCTAATAACAGCTTGAGGCATCTGGGCTGATAAGAAACAGCCCGGCTGTGGAGGCGGAGCTGGCATAGCCTGTATAGTCACTTGGAACAGATGGGGGAGAGGGGCAAATATTCAGTTTACATCAATGTGGCTTCTGTGTCTGCTAAAGCGATAATCTTGTCTCCCGGGTATTTTTTACACTGGACTTGAGATATAGGGAATAACAGGCTCTATTGACAGCCCTAAACCCTGAGGGGATGAGTGCTCAAGGTCTGAATGTTTAAGCAATCGGAGGGTTGTGCATGTGGAAGCAAGAGAACTCATCAAGCAGAGTCACCCTTGTTTCAAGGGCAAGTGTTTCTTCGGTGCTTCTCAGTGTCTCCTAGTTTGTGCCTTCTGATTTCTAAAGCTTTCTGTCTTTCACTGAGGGTCTTCAGCTTGTTGCAGAGAAAGTGGCTGTGGTCCGTGATGGTATATATGGAAGAATGTTTTGTGGCTGAACTATATTGCCACTCTGCAGCAAACAGTACTTGATCATCAATGTCAATTTTTTGCAGTTTGTTTCAATGAAAAAAGTGCACTTTTGCTTTAGCTATCTTCAGTATCTTAGAAGCAATATCTTCAATTCTCCTTAAATTTATTGTTAACTGCACCTTATGCTACATGTAGAAATAATTAGAGTGAGCATAGGTTGGTTTAAGGCATTAATAGCATATCTTGAACTCTTCAGATGTATCCATATTCAGGGATATATGAAGAGAACAGAAGTTCAGTGAGTCCTGACAGGTCATTTTGGGTTAGCTTTTTTTTTCTTTTTTAATGGAGAAGCTGAGACTGTTCAATGTTGTTTTAAAGCATACACTATGAGGGTCCTCTCCACCCTATTCCCTCCAGTGAGTTAATGAAGTTATCCCAGTGCTTTAATACCTAGTGAGATGCTCATTTGCTGAATCTTTTTAAAGAATAAGTGTCTTGCAGTGAAACTGTACAACTAAAGTAGCAATTTTAAGAAGGGCAAAAGTAACAGCAAGCCTATCATTTTTACCAGGCAGCATTTCACTAAGCTGGAGGTTTCAGACAACTGCATTTAGATTAATTTGTAATACTATTCTTTCTGGTAGATGGGGCCTGGAAAGATCAGAAATGGATACAAGAGGAGTGACCCAACCATTTTGCTCAGTCTTTATATTTATACCCTTAGACCACTTCAAAATCCTGGCCTTTTTGAAGTGACTGGCAAGACTTCCATTGATACTGAAAGTGTTTTTCCCTTGGGGAACATGTTGTCTTTCCCTCAAAATTCCCAGCAGAAAAAAAACTTCGGAAACAAATTTGTGCCAATTTGAGGCCCCGTTAAAAACCAGTGTGCCTTGTAAGTGGCTTCCTATAGGAACAGTCTTCAGGTGTCTGTCCTGCTGTGCTTACAGGATGAGCTGGTGGGCAGCGGCATATCATCTGGGGTAACATTCCTCCAGCATCAGGCTTCCCTGTTGGAAGCCTCTGGCACAAGTTCAGAACATCTGAGGTCCAGAGCAAAAAGCCATCACTCTGGTCCTTGAGGACCCCTTGGACAGCTCCATGTCCAGCATGAAGCTCAGAGTGGGGAGACAACTCTGACTGAGAAGTAAGGGGTTATTCTTGTGACTGCGCATGTTGTAAAGCATTTATCTTTAGACGTGTCATGTACACATCCCCTTTTGCTGCTGGGACACTGGGGTACTGTTGACTCAAGAAGACTATCTGTCTGCTGTTCACTCCACCCTCTTTCTTCACTGCAGTCTCCTGTACAGCACCTGGCAAGTCCCCAGTGGATTTTCTCTCTTAATTTCCTAAAACATGTTTATAAACCCTTAGGTACGGAGGTGCTACTTTTCATGCATTGTTTCTGGCAAAGTGAATGCGTGGCCCCAGCTGAAAACTGCATGGCTGAGCTAACGGGGACCAATATTCATGGATTAGTCCTAACTTCAGCTTTGTCCCCTGTGCCCTCCCAGACAGACATGCCTGTATACATCATTTCAATGAGAAGAGCATCCTTCAGACTACACTGGCCCCCTTCCTGTTTGGATAAAGCTTCTACAGAACAGTGAAAGGAGCTGTGTCAAGGGGATATAAATAGCCTTTCTGAATGAAAATTTCTCTGTCATCTTTAAAACAACAGCAGTGAAAAACAGTCAAGGGATATGTGTGACAGATGCTCTGTAATAGATAGCACAGGAGCCATCTATCAGCACTGCCTGTTCACTGCTGTATCTGGAGTGCCTTTGAAACCAGACAAAATGTTTTATTCTGATAGAATAACCCAGAACTAAATTAAAAATCTCTAATGATTTGAACTCAATACATTTTCTTTACAAATAGAGGTCATACCTTATCTCATTATCACCAAATCAGACTCTTCACTCCTTCCTGACAGTTTAGGTTGTTTTACTATTGACATGGTTTTCCTAAATCTCTCCAGTGGTTCCCAAGTCTGGTCCAAGAAGCATTTTAAGACATATTTAGCTCTAATGCCAAGGAATGGAGGACTTAGAAGTCCTGTTACTTCTGTTTGAACTAGACTATATATGTTAGCAACAGAATCTCTTACACAAAGAAAGAAGACCGAAGTTCCTTGGTTTCTTACTGGAAGAAGTATGTTTGGCTAATGCTACCAAACCAATGAGTCCAAGAAAATGCTGAACAGCTAGCAGGTGTTTAAAAACTCTTCTTTCTAGCCATAGGCAAATCAGGTATGGAGATAAGATATCAAGAACTGCTGAAACTTTCTGCAAGTGTTTCTTTGTGGTGCTTCAATTTTCCCTCCACCGCTGGAAACAAGAGCTGTGCTATTCCAGCAACATGTTGAGGCACCATTTCAACTTCATTAAATACTGTAATTTTTTACATGCACGTTCCAAGCACTTTTATACTAAGCTTCTTCCTACTTACCCTGCCACAGAGACACTGGCTGCAGTGCGCTGGGAGTGTCAATACCTTTATTGCTGATTTTCAAACATCTGGCATTTAAAATTGTGAAGTGGTTGATGCAAAAGCACTTCAAGTTCTACCCACTCTGCACTTGTTGCCTATTTTTTTTACATAACATCAATACATGCGAGCAGCTGTGGGAGATCAGTGTCATCCAAATTGGTACTTTGACCCTTGTTTTGGCTGTCAAAGAAGCAAAAATTACTATGATTTAATGTTTTATGCATATGCTCTTGCAGGCAAAAATAGTAATAAATCAGCATTGATAAGAAGAGATACAACTTCATGGTTCAGTGGAAAGTGTGTCCAATGGGTATAAAAGTAATAATCTGAGCTATTCCTATATTGTTTTCCATTTTTGTGTCACTACTGTCTGTCCCCAATATTCAAAATATCATCAGAAATGCCATCATCTTCATGACAGCACATGTAAACTAATTATCTCTGTTTCTTAATTTTTATGCCTCTAGGATTTTTGCCCATAGCTAAATGATCCAGAGACTTGTAATTAGGAGGTGGTAAAATAATGCATATTGTAACTGCATAATGTAACAGCATAGACACTTTGAACACTTCGAATACTGTCAAGTAATGGTTTGTGTTCTGTGAAAGGGCAACACACTTGCTCTGTAACACTTCTCTGAATTCTCCTTTATCCAGTGTAGCAAGCTTTGGTCCTACTCTCCTTTCTATAGAAATGACCAGGTGAAAATTGGGTAAAATCTTTCTAGGACAAATCAACAAGGGGAAAAAAAGCACGCTGAGAGTATTTTTGTACTGAGCAGAAATTTTGCTGGTTTCCTATCATGAGCCTCATTAGTGCTCTCATTTAATACTTGGCAGATTGCTCCTTGCAGACTGTTAACTCATGACATGCAGAGTTAGAAAACAGGTTTTATGTTGCTGGACTGACTCTGGAAAAGTCTGCTACATCAAACCCAGCTCTGTCTAGCCCTGCTCAGCTGTGATTCAGCTCCTGCTCTGTGTTGCCAGCAGAGTCAGGCTAAAATGCATTTGGTTAATGAGTATGTTTGTGTGCCAGTTGCATCGTGATTCAAGTTGGGCTCACACTGGCCCTTCCTTTTGTTCTTGTCTGTTTCCATTGCTGGGAATACAGAAGAAAAAAAAGAAAAAGGAAAAAAAAAAAACCACCACAAAAAACTTGGCAGAAATTTTCCCAGATTCTCACCTCTTTTGAACTAAGTGGAAAATGAGGACAATGCTCAGCAGTGTTCATAACTATAAATATCTTCTAAAATGAAAGGTACCTTAAAACTGCAACTCAGGTTTTGGCCTGAAAACTCCAAGGCCTGGCAACCAATTTTACTGACTTGTGTCTCAACAGTGTTTGAGGTTCCAAACAAGAAACCAATGGTACCAGTACTGAATAAAATCTCCATGTAGGATGGTCATCTACATAGTGAATGAGTGAGAGTTGCTGTTTGCAGTTTCTAGTTTCTGTGGTTGTAGTATAGCAAAATCATGAGCAACTCTGCCATAAGTAGTGGTGGGCCATCCCTGTGTTAGCTCCTAACGGGGAAAATGGGGCTTTTCACATGGTTCCCTTGTGACTGGCTTTTCTATATATCTGTTACCAACATCTTTTTACTTTTTCTTTGCCTGTGAAATTACCTGAGTTTGATTCTTGCAGAAGTAAATATTGATTCAAGTAATTTGTTGCCAGTGCAGGGCTTGCCTGGATAATAGTTTGATGCTTCTGCTTTGGGAAGGTTTGCTGCACATTTTAGCACTCACAGTAGTAGCATATGCATGCACTCAGTATACTATAGATCAGTATACTATAGGTCGTGGAATCATTTAGGTTAGAAAAGACCCTTAAGATCATAGAGTCCAACTGTAAACCTGGTATTTTGAATTCCACCCCTAAACCATGAAAATGCTAGAATTAAGGACTGAACTGAATGACTGGCATATAGCTGACATCAGTTTGAGGGTAGTCATTAAAGTCTGTCAAATACTAATACATAGGGTTTTTTTTATAGCAACCTTCCTTGTTTTCTCTCCTGCAATTCTGGGCAACTTCATCAGCTTAATGCTTCCTCTGGATGGTGAAGGAGGCCAGAGAATCTCCCAGGTCTGCAGGAAGTTGACAGTTAGTCAGACCTGGAGAACTCAGTCTTTGATTCACCAACAGAGACAATATTTCTAAGAGCATTTCAGGCTTCCTAGCATCTTGGTGCTAATATGACTCAGATTGCACTAGAGAAACCATAAGTATTGCAGGAGTTTCACTGGCATTTTCTGCAAGTTTAAAATGTATTTGCTGCTTTTGTGACAACAGTGGAAACTACAGGGGAACCCTTAGCACAGCTGGCAACAGAAAGGACTTTTGCAGGAGAGCAGCTGTGTTTTTTAAAGAGTTCCTCTAACCTTGCAGGCAGAAGACAAAAAGAGAAAGGAAACTGGATGTAACTCTGTTGTGCTAGGCTGTACTTTCATTTTAGACAATTTAAACTTCAATAAATACTGTCCATTTATATTGTAATGTACACACGGTAGCATTGGCAGCTTTGGAAAAGTCATAGTAAAGATGTAGCTAAAAGGTTAGCTCTACAAAAACCACCACTTGTAGGATAATGGGCTGTTAGTGCCTTCAGTTTGAGTATATTGCAATGACCATTATTTCATGGTTGAGCCAAAGAAAGCAACTATATTGCTATACTTTAAAAGTTGTATTTTACCCACCAGGAAAAGTAAGATGAAAAATCTTAAGGTAAATCTGAATTTAACACGGCATCTGTGGCAACTGCTGATGGACTACCTGAGAACAAATGGTACTAAGTATTTTTGGTCAAAACAATGATTTATCACAAGGCAAGTGTTCAAAGCCAGTTTGCAATCCATAGATTTATCTTTGGTATATATTTTACCCCACTAAAGGCAACAAACAATACAAAATAGGAATGCAGAATTGTTTGGGGGTTTTTTAACATGATGAAGCATGAGCTTCAGAATATTAGAAGCTGATGAAACTAGGCAGTTACTTCTTTCACTTGAGTAAAACTGCCCCTCACTTTTATAAATTGCTCAGTCAAGCCCAAATATATATTTTTCCAAATTTTGTTAAAGATCTTCCTGTTCATACTTTGAGAGGTTTGTTTTTTTCTTTCCTCTAGATGCAGTTCACACAACCATTTAGTGGTTGGGTGTGAAATGTGACTCTGGAGTTCATCTAGACCAACCCCCAAACTCAGAGCAGAGTCACCTAGAGCAGATTTCTCAAGGCCCTATCCAGTTGGGTTTTGAATGTCCCCAATGATGGAGACATCACAACCTCTCTGGAGAACCTGTGCCAGTGTTTGACCACCCTTACAGGAAGGAAAAAAAAGGTATTATTATGTTTGAAGGGGTTTTTATGTACTTCTATTTATGCCCACTGCCTCTTGTCCTGTCACTGGATAGCACTGAGAAGGGCTGGGCTCAATCCTCTGTATCCCTCCCCCCCATATCTGGTATTTTAGCACATTGTTGACATCTTCCCTCAGCTGTCTCTTTATGAGGCTGTACTGTCCTAGCTCTGCTTCTGCACGTATGACAGATGGTCCAGCCCTTTAATCACATTCCGGCCCATTGTCTGGTTTCACTCCAGTAAATCCATACCTTCCTTGTATGGGGAGCCCAGGACTGGACTCGGCATTCCATATGTGTCTCACCAGTGCTAGAGGAAGGATCACTTCCTGCTGGCAATGTTCCTCCTAATGCCCCCTCACCAAGAAGGTGGTGGCCTTCTGTGTCACAAGGGCATGCTGATAGATTATGGTCAACTTGGTGTCCACCAAGATCCCCAAAGCTTTTGCTGTAAAGCTTCTTTACAAACACTTGGCCCCCACCAGTTACTGAGGTGTAGGGTTGTTGCTCCCCAGATGCAGGAGTTTGCACTTTGCCTTGTTGAACTGCAGGAGATTTCAGCACATTTCTCCTGCTTATTGAGATCCCCCTGGATGGCAGCACAGCCCTCCTGGGTATCAGCCATTCCTCTCAGTTTTGTGTCATCAGCACACTTGCTGAGAGTAGATTCCACCCTGCTATTAAAATCATTAATGAAGATGTCTAACAGTACTGACATCAGCATCCTCTCCTCGGATACACTGCTAGTGAATGGCCTCCAGCTAGATTCATGCCACAACTGGATTTTGTGATCATGACTCTGAGTCTGGCAGTTCAGACAGTTTTCAATTGACTGTCCATTTATTTAACTTGTACTCCATCAGCTTGTCTAAGAGGATGTTATGGGAAACAGAACTGAAATCCTACTACAGTCCACTGAACAAATAAACAACATCCTTTTCTCTCCCCTCTCCAGTTGTCTCATTATTATCAGTTTGGTCAGGCATGCTGGTCCCTTCAGAAATCCTGCTGACTACTCTATCATCTTGTCCTTTGTATGTTTTTAAATTACTTTAGCACCTTCCCAGGGACCAAAGTAAGGGATACTAGCCTGTAATTCTCTAGATCCTCTTTCTTCTCCTTCTTAAAGATAGAAGTGTCATTTATTTCTATCCTCAGGAACCTCTCCTGAGCAACACAACCTTTGAATGATTAGCAAGAGGGGCCCCACTGTCATGCTATTTGCTAGCTGATTCAGCACTTGTGGGTGCATCCCATCAGAGCCTGTGAAATTAATGTATGTCCAATTTGTTCAAATATCCCCTAACCTGATCCTCTTCCACCAAGGCTAAGTCTTCCCTGCTCCAATTTTGCAGATCTCAGGGGTCTTGGATTACTTAAGGGTGGTCCTATCTGTACAGACTGAGACAAAAGAGATTCTTTGTACCCCAGGCTCTTGTGTGTCCTTTGTCACCAGGTCCTCTTCCCCTTGCTAAATTATGTTGCCAAGTGATATCCTCCCATGGGCTTATTTTAAAGAAAACAGGTAGAGTAATACCATGGATATCACTTGAGCAATTTGTCCTGTTATTCAGCTGTTGTGCAGCAGTACAGCAAAGCATGTGAATTATCCCTTTGCTGTCAATATTGTTGCACATGTGCCCAAAGTTAAGCACGCATTTAAAAGCTTTGGGAAATGGGCCTTTAATTTCTGTCAATGTGAAATGCTTGAAACACAATCTGCTGCTATTTAAATCTTGTCTGAGACATCTAAAGAGTACAAAATTGTACACATTCAAAGATCAATTTAAAGAATTGCTGCTAGCAATGGAAAATGATAGAAAATAGTGGTGATTTTAAGGACCAAGAGCTGGACCAGACTGCCGTTCTCATGCTTGGCGTGTGTTTTGCAGAGCTGGAAGTGTGTGTTTGGATGCATTTGGAAAAGGACTGTATATAGCCTGAAACAGAAGACTTAGATATGCAGAAAAACTCAAACTCTTCTTGGCTCTGAGCCTCTTTTCTACAGATAAGGAGTTGCCTTTCCTATGAGCACTGATACTTTCAGCTATAGACATTTGAGTCTTGGTTTTATGGGACCTCAAACGTTTTCCACAAAGCTTGGTAACACAAAGCACACTTCTGAGTGTCTTGCTGAGTTGGCCTGTTCAACATCCTTGGGGAGACTTTGCTGCGTATATTAGCCCATTTCTTTGTTAGCATCTCTGCTAGGATGGATGGATTTTGATTGTAATGACAACTTTGTACAGGGTACAAAATGAATTTAGCTCATTCCTGTAAATATGACTGATCTGGAGTCAGAAATAAGTGTTTTCAACTTTGTGATACTGATGATATTTAACTTCTTGAGGTGGAGGAGTTGCCTTTCTAAATTGTTTCCGGCAAGAGCTGTGTCTTTGCACTGCCTCTGCCCCCCTGGGAACCATGGCTTTTGCCTAATTTGCTACCTGGAGACTAATAACAGTCAATTATTGTAACGGAACCAAGATCACAAGTCCCTGTTCTGAAAAGCAGAAGAGCAGCTACCGTATGCCATCAGGGTAATCAGTGCTGGCTTTGGAGAACAGCTCTCCCCAAGAGATTATAGAGATGACAGCCTGACCTCAAGTTGTTAAGGGCTCTTGTGTAAAACTGAGAGACTAGTTTGATTTATATTATCTCTGCCAGATTCCAACCTGGCTGTTTGCATCCTTCTTCCTGAAATTATCTTTGAAGTTTCAGTGAGACTTGGGGTAACAAGACTCTACCACTTACAATCATTCTGCTGTCTTCTTCTGTCTTCTCTCTGAAGCAGGGCTGTGTGAGTGTTAGAGTGGTTGCACTGAGGTTGAACACAAATTGACATAAAAGTGCAGGTTTTAAATTTTTGCAAGTGCCTTGCGGTTCCTTGAGATGAAGAATATGAGGAAAACAGAAGCATTTAACATTGCTCATCTAGGGATGCTTTTACTTGATTAATATATGCATTAATAGTGCTATCAATAGCACCATCTACTGCATTCAGGATAGCAGGACACAAGATCTGTATTATAATAGCAGAGATGACTAGTGAAATGAGAAGAGGGCACCCAAAGAGGTTTCTCGCCTCATGTCCTGGCAGCAGTGATGCTGGAGAGCCACTGCATCCACCTGTATTCTCACTGCAGGCAATCTGATGGAAGTCTGTATGGCAAATCTCTTGTCAGTGCTCTGCAGGTCTATTTCAAAGCTATTGGGGCCCTCTTTTCATATGCATGTCACACAACATCCCATATGAGTTGGTAACAAATACCAGGAATGTTCTTTCTTCCAGAACTTTGCCTAGTCTTCTCCACTTGCCTTTGTTAGTCTTTAATCCAATCTGGGAGCCAGTATCACCTTTTCCTCTTTGCTGCCAACCCATTGATCTGCCTCTCTGCAAAACCATCACGACATGATTTCCTTTCTCGCCCCACTACCAAGATACAAGCAGTCAATCTTCTGAACCTGGGGTTAAGTCAGGCAAGGCAATAGAGATGAGGAGACATAGATCTCTTCAAGCATATAACCTCTTCATCAGCTGACCCAAACTACAATGATGTGCTGATACAAGCCATTGTGCATTTTATTAACCATATCATTTATGTGTTTAAATAGGAGACTGTAACAGTCCACAGTCTGAAGAGTTGCCTGAACGTCAGGAGATGACAAGGGGCCTGTTCTCTGCACAGGTTAGATTAATGGCAAGCTGCATATTACGCAATCTGTAATTTCTTTTCACCTCCCGGGATACTATAAGACTCAGACCTCTTGGCTCTACAGCATCATAATCCCTTATCTCGTTCACAAAAAGGAAAATTTACGCTGAATAGAGTGTTGTGAAGGTTCCTGGATGCTCCAGCTCCACACCTGATTTTAGAAAGCAACCACCTTATTATTCACTCTAGCTTTAGCCTCATGTTAAAAGGAACAAACTTCTCTTGCTGCTCTGTTTGGCTTTTTTTGTGTTGTTCCAGGACAGGATGTCTCACTTAGAAATCTAATTTTTTTAAAGAGGAATTCAATTTCTCACGCTGCTGCTAGTTGCTCTCCAGCATTCACAGAGCCACTGCTCTGCCCCAGGGAACTGAAAGATTAAAAAAAACCCAAAAAAAATCATAGGCAAGGAAACAAAATAATCACAAATGGCCAGCATCAACATGGGAATGAGTACCAGGAAAAAAGCAGTTATTTCCAGTACTCCAGAGCCAAGGGCACCTGGCATATGGACAAGGATTTTAAGGGCAGAGATACCAGTGTCTGCAAAGGGGTGAGCCTACAGGCCTACCAGCCCTGCAGGAGAGCATGAAAATTACCTCTTTCCCCTTCCTTAGCTGACCATAGGAACCTAATGTCTCTGGGGCTCTTTCGACTGACAGAAACAAATGACTGGGTTCAGCAGTGGCTGTGGCTAAGGAATGGGCTGGGATGGGATGAACAGAGGGATTGTTCCCTTGTGCTACTCTGAATCTTCTGCAGGAAATATGCCAGCCTGACTGTCCAGCACAAGGCTCAGGGTGAGACAGTAACAGAAATGAAAACACTCCTCCTGTGGTAAATTGCCGTAGGGTTCTCTGAAGAAAAATACTGTGTGATTGTGTCATTCAGGGCTGTATAATGATGCATCTGCCTTCGTGGTCAAGTTAAATCTGTACAGACAGCCCTCGTTATAGTTCCTTCTCAGTTCTGAGTGATGCAGATTAAACAGTGTTCTTTTGCTGCAGAATTTGCTGTATAAATTTAAGCCACAAGGAAGTCAATAACTGACAGCAGTTTAAAGATTTGCTTAAGAGAAAAGTAAAATAGAAAAAGCAAATCTAAGCAAAACCACCAAACAGCTGGAGAACATATCAGTTCTCTCTGGATTTAAAGTTTAGACAGCTCCATAGCTAATATCAAACAGGAGAAAAAAAAAAAAATTCAGATGCTTACAAGACACGCAGAACCATGTCTGAATATTAATTATGAAGCTGACTTAAAAATTGAGAGGCTTCCATTAGCTATTACTAACCTGTAGTAACAGCCTGATGGGGCAGCAGTGATGGCATGAACAAGTATCTTAGTCCTCGGGAAGATCAGGTTATCCTACTTGTACTCGTCAATTAATTGGTTAACCTATGATACAACATGTCTAAATCACTGACAAGTGCTTGTGAAGTATTTCAGCACACACTTGGGCATTCACCACAGGCAACAGGAGGAAATTTTGCCATTGAGTAGCTCCTGGGCTTGGCAAGACCTCACCTCCCCTGCTTCCCTATGCTGAACCTTCCTTTCTTCCCCGTCAGCATACAGTGTATTTTTCAGCTCAGTACCTTTCTCCAGTCCTGTCTTCTGAGGTTCTTAATCACAAATGCATGTGATCGGAATTATTCTGGGACTTGTTAGCCTTCATGTCATTAATTTGGCTGCTCATGAATCAGGGTGGCTCAATAAAAGGGATTTCCTCCCTGTGGCCCAGAGCTGGCAGGCAGAGCCCTGGTGCTGCTCTCCTCAGGAGAGGTTTTGCTTTCAGTGCCCTGATGGATGCACGTTTCTGTCTCTTGCCAACCTCTGTAAAAAGCAATTGACAGCAAAGGTCAGCTTGGCTGCTGCAAGGCAAACTCCAGGCCCTTTCTTTGTACTCCTGGACAGGTGAAAATGTCTTCAGTCCATTGGCAATGACCTTCAAGTCTTTGAGACCCCTGTGCTGATAGTGAGGAGTGACTGTTTTTGCACGCCACTCTGAATAAGGCAAAGGAAGAAGTTGCTTGGGTAGGGAGAGAATAGAAGGTGGGTTGAGCAAACCCATAAAGTTGGATAGATGAGACATGCGCCATCATGTGCTGTGTTCTGTAATCCAGTGTGAAAATTATTAGCAAGTACTCACAGCAGGACGTGTTATGAAAATTACCTTGTTGCTGCCTTCTCCTCTTCTGAATCCTGACTCTGCTCTAAGGGGACTCATGAAGACTGATCCCAAGAGGTTGAGTGCACAGTGAGGTCCTTCAGCGAGTAGTGCACATCAATGCTGTATTCCTGTGCTATTATGTACCCCTGTACACTGTGTTGGCTTTTCAATATTGGTTTAGCATTCATAGTGCTGGAACTGTTGTGTTATATGCATCTACAGGGTACTTCTGGGAGCAGAATCCTTTGGTGAGTCTAAACTCCCTTGCAATTCCAGCACGGTCTTTGGAATTTGTTTAATGCTACCAGCAATGGTACCCCTGAGAGTGCTGAGTCAAAATGTCAGAAGGGCTTTTGTGGTCCTGTCTCTGACTGCCCAGGGTTTTGTGGTGTGCTGGATGATAAGCATCCCCTGAGGGGCCAGAACCATGGGTGGCCATTGTTCACAGGGCATACTCTTTCCCTACTATTTCCCCCTCAAGCTGCAAATGAAGTATAGGGAGGCCTTGCTAGAAGGGCACTGCAGGATCCATCTATACCTTCACTGTGAAATGGGGATTGTGTTCCTTTCCTGTCATGGTGAATACAACTATTCAAGGAAACTGGGCTTTATAATTCTTTCATCTACATCTAAGCTATGTTGTTTTCATTGACCTTGCCTGGTGCCTGTGTGACCCTTAATACCCCTATGAGCAGTGAAACGTAAACATAATTATCTGTGCATGGAGACTTTCCTGTTTCCACTCAGGACAGGCACAGCAAGTGGCAGCGATCCCCACTGCTTTATGTTCCCTTTTATAGGCAAGGGTGCTGTGACTCCAAATCATTAGGCACTGTGTGGGAGAGATACAGTAAAAGTGACCTCATGGCCTCTGAGCCAGCAAAGACACTAAATCAGTTGTCAGCTACAGCAGGAAAAGAAGATTGTGGGGAAAATAAACAAAACAAAAAAAACCCCAAGAGTAAATCAGAGTAATCAGTCACGTCTGAGTGAGATCTGTGCATGTCCTTTTCTGTTCAGCCTTCTCTGACAAGCTGGGGAAGAGCTTCTGTCTCCACATCTTCCCCACAGAAACTGCCAGGCACGGAGAATCCTCTTTCTGCAGCAGGAAGCACACTGTGTATATGTACATGCATGTGGGAATGGAGGGGTTTTTTTACTAGCTGACATTGCAAAGAAGCTGGATTACAAACCAAAATTATGCATTGTACTTGGAACTCCTGAGCTGTGGGCAGTGTGAGATCATGAAATGAGTGTGGCTGAGTATCCCCTATACATCTTGCTGATCATCGAGCTTTTAAAAAGCTGAGCTGAATTCTGGGCTAACTCAAGCTTGTTGAATGGCATTTCCCAAGACACTTGTAGTTGGCAAAAATGTGGAAGACCTGACAAAAGATTAATCTTCTCTGGGAAGAAAATTTGTTATTCCAGATGTATAAGATATACAGAGCTCTGTATGACTCACAGGATGAATGAGCAGGCAAGTAGGAGAGAAGGGTACTGCTGCAGTGGATAAAACTTGATTTCTTCTTCAATAGAACAATTTTGTAATGGAATAATTGAAAAAAAATCCAAGTTTTTCAATCTTTTTTTTTCCCCTCTTGAATGGAATTATTTCTCAAATAATTTCATGTTTTTCACTGTGGCCTGGGTTCCAGAGATACCTCCTGTTTCATCCAACACCATCCATGGCTAATTTATTGAAAACAATAATTTATTGTTATTTATTATTTTACCCTTTCATTCAGCATTATTCCATTAAGAGCTCGTGCACTGCAAAGTTGTGTTTGAGCTTTCTATAGCCAGATTCATCATATGATTTACATCTTTGCAGTGCTCGCTGCTCCAGCCTAGCCACTGTCTGAGTGTGTCAGGGTCACTCACTGCCCTCTCCTCTCACAGACAGCCCATGGAAAGGAGAGATGGCAGAAGCTGGACAGACTCTCTACTTCCCTTGCCTGGTCATCCTTTATTTGTCTGTCTCACCAAGGGTCTTTGACACTGAAGAAAGCAGGAGAGGAGGCCATTGCCCAGGGGGTTTGCATCCAAGCAGATGTTTGAGCTGGGGCTTTTTGGAAATTTCCAGACGAACAACTTCTCAGTGGAAAACAGCTTATTGACTAAATGAGCACATTTGTGGAATGTGTCTGCTTCCCATGAATAAGTCCTCTTTTGCTGAAAAAGGGAAAGTCCCAAACTCAAATATATTTCAATTTGAAAACTTAGTTCCTGTAAAACAATGTGATCCAGAATTGCTATGTCATGTGTTGTTCCCTATCAAGCCTGCCCTTGGACCACAGATGGGAAAAAAAATCTGTTGGGTGCCCGGAACTGCTTTGTACTGCAACAACATTCCCATCATGTAATCCACCTTTACTCCTCCCTACAAAAGGCCAGAACTTGTCTAGGTTTAAAATATTTGTATTATTTCCACCCTACAATTATTCACAAGCCAAGGATGCCAGTTTGACTTTTTGCCAATGTTGTTCCATGTATTACAGCCCTCTCCCGTCTCTGGTGTTTATTATATTGTGGCAGTAAGCAATCATATTTGTTTCCAGTCTTCATTTTTCAACATCAAACTGAATTTTCTCCTTTCTATTTGATCCTGCTAGTTCTTTTCTGCACTTGTCTTCATTTAAATTAACCTTTCATGAAGCAGGACTGAACATGGTACTGCAGGTGAGCTTATGCCCATACCTCAAACAGCAGAACTGATGCTTTTTTGGTTCAGCTGGAAACACACAACATCACAGATCCTAGGATTTTCATCAGGGTTCATTAGCACGTTGCAGCCAAAGGAGATCCTGTACTTTCAGCTAAAGAAAAGGACAGGAGCAGGGATCATCTGGCCAGAATGTCAATGAGCTGTGGTGGGCCAATTTCAGACCTGAAATAATAGATTTTCAGCCAAAATGGTGTGTGCTAACATTTTACAAGGAAAAAAACCCCAATTTTCTTCTGAAGAAAACTTTTTTCTTTTTTTCTTTTTTTTTTTTTTTTTCCCCTTTCTGCTGAGACTCTCCTGGGCTCTAGATCTTTCCTTGGTACTAGCTTTTAGGGCAGTGAACAAGCCCAATAAAGAAGTCTGTAAAGCCGGGACAAACCCAAATTTACAAAATCTGATGTGACTGACTTTTGCTTGGCTCCAGGATGCACAATTTCCAACCAGAACAGGTAACATAAAAATTAATGGGCAGGATCCTTTCCCAGTACCAGATGCGGCGCTCTCCAGTCTGGTACTCAGAGCCTTTATTTGTTATTTACACAGACTTGTATTGTCAAGGCAACAAAACACCAAATGTAGACAAGTTTTATTTAGGCCCAACCTATGGATTTCTCTCCTACTGATCACACTTTATCCTGCATGTGATTTCTGTTACGTGCAAGATTAAGCTCACACACATAAAAAATGAAATTTCCAGGAGGAAAAAAAAAAATTAACTTGGCCTGCTGCACGTAGCTGGTCATTGAAAGATGAACATTTTTGATATGCAGTACTGAAGATATTTCCTTTACCAAAATGTGATAGGAAAAAAAAATCCCAAAACCAAAACCCCACATTTATTGTCCTCCAATTTTTTTTATTCTCTTCCCCATTTATCTCCCTGGGGAATCCTGGAAACTCTTCCCTGCTTTCTGATAATTGCCTGGAGTGGCTGGAGTTCTTGAAACAGCAGCATCCCAAACATATTGGGCTGTGTTGCAACCTTTTCACTAAGTCTAGCCCAGATGCAGGAGCTTGGATTCCCTTTCCAGTTGACTTAAGCCCAAATCTTCACTTCTGGCTAAGGCTGCCTCATTACCATGTGTTAGCTGAGCTCACACAACGTTGCCCAGTTCACAGTCAGATTCTAGTAGGGTTTCCATTCATTTAAATCAAGGTTCCTGGACTGCACTGGGCACAGAGATGTAGCCAGACACAGAGGCTGGATTGTGCTGGTTTTCTGAGCCTGGAAACACAGACTGAAATTTTTGAGGGTTTTTGCATAGAACATTCCATCAATATCCTCAGAAGTGTGTCTGAACAGCAGCACAGGTTCCCACATTCTTGTCCCAGGGGGATTCTATGTGTCTTTAAGCATGCTGCAGTCCTGCCAGCTGCTGGCTGGATCTGCCTGGTTTTAAAAATGTGTGCAGTTTTCACCAAGCATCATTTTTAGGACCGTGTAGCTCATGTGGGATAGGGCAGAAATGCTGTTCTCTTTTCTTTTACAGCTGTTGATCTTTAAGAGTTTAATTACTAAGGCTGACTCATAACCTGAGGTGGGGGCTGAGATGGGGAGAGAAAGAGGGAGTAAACATTTCTTATCTGCTTGTAAAGCTTGCCACTATTCTCATAGGGTTTCCAATGAAGTCTTACTATTCTGCTGTAGGCTTGTTATGTTTTTTGGTACTCCGATCTCCCATGTCTCCATGTTTCAACTGTTCCCTTTGTTTCGGAGTTCTTTATAAAATGTCTCAACAGCTGATGTTGAGTAAAAAACGCAACTATAATTTTTGGAACACAATGTGCTGATCTTCCCTGCTCTGAGTTGGTGGACCAAATACATCACCCAGCCTAAGTACTAACTACACTGAAATATGTCTGTCTCAGAGGTGAAACAATCCGTGCAGTGGGTGTATTAAAATGTGTGTGCCCAAAGTCAGACACCCGCAACCAATGACCACACTGAGACTGCCAGGGCAGCACTGTGCCGACAGCTCTTCTGGCAGTGCTTGGCTGGTTTTCTTGCTTGGTTTTCACTTATAGATCTGATCCAAAACCTACCAGCAGTCCATGAAATTAATGGAATTAAGTTTAGGTTTCCCCCTGCTAAAATTGGATTGAATAGAGGATGTTTTTCCTAAAGTATGGCAAGCAAATTTCTTTAACTGGTTGGCATGATACTGGGATGGAGACACTTTTCTACACCAAATGAAAGTCTCTGGGATGCAGTTTTGCTGAGATTTTAGAAACAAATACTTGGTTTTGTTTTTTGGGTTTTTTTTTAACCAAGACAGGATTTTCCTTGAGTCTCTCTTATTGACGAGGCAGGGGGTCCGGCATGAGAATAGAAACTGTCTGGCAGCAGCTTATCCAGGTGAGAGGACATGCCTTACGCATCCCTCTGCTTGGCGCGTTGGGAAACCGCGGGTTTCCCCCGGACACAACGTGCAATTTCCTTTTGCTGCCTTGCATCCATTCCCTTTAGCCACAAGATGGAGATGTAAGCCCGAGTTTAGGCCAGGTATGGACCTGCTTCTTCCCCTGCAGGAATGAATCTCTATGATCCTTGCTCGCTCAGGGACCTCCTTGAATTGCTATTTATTTGGAGCCTGCATACTGGCAAGATACATTCGTTCTTCAATAATTTGCTTTTACTGAGGGATGTTTGGGTCTGAAAAAAATCTGTTTCTTATCTTTGTTGGAATTAAAACATCTCTGTAATGTAGTTGCCCATAAACCATTTGAGTTCCTTGCAAATCTGTGACAAATTTTAAATCATTGCAGCAACAGTAAGAGGCAAACCTCTCTCTAAAAATACCTGTGTGTCACTAAGTATTAGAGATTAGTGAGCTAATGACTAGTCAGATAATAGCTGACTATTGATTTAGTCACCTAAATCAAGTCTAAACTTATACAAGCGGCTTTATTTTCTGTTTTCAACTTCAAGAGTCATCAGGTACCCCCAAATGTTCTGTCCCAAGCGGCCAAGGGAAGAAATCCAGGCTAAAATGTGGCCTGGGCAGACCCTTGAGCTGCAGATCTGATGTTTAGCTGGCAGTGGTGGCAGCTTGGCTGAAATGATTAACAGGCTCCATTTCATAGCATAGCAATGGGCAGTCCCTGAAAGGTTTTGATAGAAAATATTATGTCACGTGCATATTTATTTTCTGTATGTTGCTCTAATGAAGTGTCCCATTCCCTCTGAGATAAAGGCAAATGTTTAGCACGCTCAGCCCTTCCTTTAGCCAGCATTTACTTAGGTCTTGCACACATATAGGGGGGATGAAAAGGGCCTGAGCACATCCCATCTTTCATCATCCACGTTATGAGGTAATACATCCTTTCCTCACCAGTTTGGGAACACTGCTATCTTTGTGAATAGCTATAATCACTCTCACTGATCTGCTCCAGGATGTAGGAGCTCTAGAGAGACAAAACACAGCAGCAATTAGATGAAATTTGTGCTTAGAGTTACCTGGAGGGGAGAGAAGGCAAAAAGGTGAGGTGAGGAAGAAAATGAAACTTCAAGTACCAGAAGCCACAAACATTAAAAAAAATCTCCCCCTGCCCCAAAACTACTGTATGAAAATGTAGGTACTGGGCACTTTTAATTGTTGACCTACAATAAAACATTATTTATGTATAAATCCTTTTTCCTATTTATCACCACGGATTATTTCTGTGCTTTATTTTGCAGTACTGTTTACATGATAAGTACTTGTCATTCAGAGTATTCTATGTTCAAAGAAGTCACACATAGTAATGAGTGCCTCCAGCAAATATTGACTTTTTCTAAAGGAAATTTTGTATAAATAAAGTGGGTTGTCAAAGATAATGTCAAAGATAATGTAGAGCAGCAGAACAACATTATTCAAGGCTTGGTAAAATGGAAAATTGTATTTCAAGAACAACAGTTTTGTTTTTTACTTTAGAATCATAATTTTCATTAAGATTTCTCCTTCTCCTACATCCTCCCACGCCTTGAAGGGCAAAACACTAAAAATTCAACATGCCATTTCTGTAGGGTTTACATCGGAAGAGAGTCACACAAAAAATTCCTGCTCCATCTTTCAGTGAAAGAGCTCTCAAAAATGCTGGTTTAATTTTCTGTCCTCCATGTGCTGCCCGGTGAATTCTGCTGTTTCTTCATTTGGACAACATAATGAAGGAAAAACAAGATAGTTTCTAGTCCCCTTCGCTTTCTGGTTTTCATGCAGAAGTGCAAGAAGCAACAAAACTCCCCAACATTTTTAGATATTTAATACATTTAATCAATTTACAAGAACAACATCCTGGGTAAGTCATCCTTATTTTGACTCCAAAACCCAGTGTATTTTGGTCTAGTGTCACTGAAGGGCAAGCATTATCATTAACAAGCAAAGGTCCACAGAAAACTGATTGAATTGGAGCTGCCAGTGAGAAGGCACATTTTGCCTGGCAAAGTTAGTTTGTTTATTTCTGTATTCGTTCATGTTTATTTTGTGTTCTCCAGCACTGGTTCCTCAGGGGAGCAGGATGCAGGGCCCTGCTGCTAGCCCTGATTGCTGGCAGGCTGAGCCCAAGTGCTGGTGTTGTTGCCCCCCTCTTTCTTTGTAACGAAGGCATAGGCTGCATTACAGAGGAGTAAAACCCTCAGGAGCAGGCTGGCTGTCAGACAGCTTGCACTGCATTCAGGAAGAAATCATGTAACATGCTTTATGCTTTTACTCTCCCACATAAGTTTAACAAGCACAGTGATATTTAGTCTGACTTCATCTAGGCATAGCATTTTGCCTGGGCAAAAATGAATTGCTATGTTATAGTTTTGATTTGGGGAGGTGAGAGATTTCTCTGTTGTGCTACCAGCCAGAAACTGGGGTGGTAGCAGCTGCTCCTGCTCTTGGTACTCTATTGATGTTTTACAAATCCAGTTTTCACCGGATCATAACCTAAATTATCACACAGTCCTACAATGATACTCTTTCTCTGCACAGAAAAATTCCTTGGATCACCAAATCATCAAATATCAGTTTTACATAGAAATATTTAAATTTGCAAATAGGTAAGCCTGAAGAAGCTTGGTATTATTTGAAATAATTTTATAATTACCATGTCTGTCTCTGTCTCATTGATTCAGTAGGCTGGTAACCCTGCTGCTTAAATATACATTAACTTCATACTCAGGTATTTGATAGCTGTTTATTTTTCCTTGGTTCCTTATCCTTACAGTCGCATTTTACTAAGTCTGAGTTCAGTAATACCTTAATACTTCACATAGATGTCTTGACTGAAGTAAATCACATGCTTTTTATTGCAAGCCTTTTTATTTTCTTTAAGAAAAGGTGTCCTGTCATTGCTTTTTGGATGAGAAGTTCTGGTTAGTTACTCGATGGAAGACAAACCTGTCAGCCAGGTCACAGAATTGTAGAATAGCCCGGGTTGGAAAGGGGCATGTTCCACTAGACCAAGTTGCTCAGAGCCCCACCCAATCTGGCCTTAAACACTTCCAGGGATGGGGCATCCACAACTTCTCTGGGCAACCTGTTCCAGTGCCTCAGAAAAAAGAATTTCCTCCTAATATCTAATCTAAACCTACTCTTCTGTGCTGGTCTGGCAATTTCCAGCTGCTCCTGCATGTTTCTTGTTTTCTTGATTTGCCTCCTTCTGTCACCTGCAGCTGCCAGTTCTTACACCACCCAGGTCACTGGAGTATGCTCCACGTTTATTTGGGCTGGCCTTCTCGTGAGTGGCCTGGAAGGTCAGGCAAGTGTCCTGCAGCTGGCTACTTGGGCTAGCCAGGAGGAAACAGCCAGGACACCAGAGCTGGCAGCAGACACTTACAGCAGCCTGCTTTTATGTGGGCTGTTATGAAATGAGTGCTGAATTCTGATGTCACAATGAAAATGATGAATAATAGTCAGGTTAAAGCAACATATGGCATCACAGAGACAATGGCCTTATTCACAGAAATGGTGTGAGGCAGTTCCTTTGAACTTCTAACACTACCCCAGCTGTTCTTCCCCTCTGGGAATGTTGTTTCAACATCTGAGGTTAAATGCCTTATTTGTAAACAAGTGGAAAGGAAAAATTCTGTTGATTCATTGCATGATTTTATCAGCGTCTCCTTTGCAATGTTTTTACATCAGTTTTTAGCACTAACATAGGATTAGAGAGTAAATGACAGAGGTGTGTATCTCGCTAGAGAATATATTCTGTTGGCTCCCCTGAAAAGACAGGCATGTTAGAAAGCCATGGAGCAATTCTTGCATGCAGATGACAGGAGTGTAGTTAAGAACTATAGGAAACAACTGTGTGACCCAAGGAAGGCAGGGATGGTTTGTCATAAAAGCTAGCAAAACAGAACTTGTGGGTCTTACAGACTTTTCATCAATCTTTCACAATGCTCTGATTTGAGCTCTCATGGTTCTAGACATAGTTTATGACAAGTTGCATAAATATTCATCCTGCAGTTGTTCTGCCCAGGCAGTATAAAATTCCTCAGGAATAAAAAAGGGAAGAGAAAATTGTTTGATGCAACACTTTAGCCAGAAAACATGAAATAGCATGATGGGGGTCATATACAGAGGTATGCTTTTTTGTTGTTGGGTTTGGGGAGGTTTTTGTTTCTCTGTGATAGGCATGGCTGCTTTCTGATTTTTTGTTTTCTAAGTGTTTGCTGAATTGCTTACAGGAAAATAGTGAAGGTTTCCTGAGTAGAGTGCAACGTACATTCAAATACCACAGCAGGTCTTGGCTGATTTCTGTGGTGCCAGAACTAAATACCGCTGCTCCCCATGCATCACCCTTTCCTTTTGAAGTCATCACGAAGGGTGGTGATTCAGTAAAGGGAGAAGAATATCAGGATACACAGAAAAATGTCCCTGTGGGAAGGGTGGAAGGTGTGGGAAGGAATGTATTTACTTCTGGGCTGGGGTTAGAAAAAGTTCAGGTGAATCTTACTCTGCCCTGCACAGGGGTTATTGGCCCTGTGGGGTGCTGATGAGGAAAAGCTGGAAGAGGACAAAGGCATTGAGGAAGTTTCAGTGTGGTTTTGATTCTTCTGCCACACAGGAGACAAGTATACTGGTCTTCAGCTCTCTCAAGACTTTAAGCAAGTACAGAAGTGTCTTTATTAACCCACAGAGGTTCATATTAACCCAGAGAAAAGCTACCAGCATGTCATAGCCCCAAGTGCTCCAGTGAATTAACAAAGTGTGACTTTCCAGGCTCTGATTAACAGAGGCTAATGCTTGTCTTCTGGTCTTGCTTTTTATAGAATGAGAATGTACCTGCTACCTCCCAAGGTGCATTTATGAAAACCTTAATGCTGTAGCTTCTGTTTACTACGGGTTCATGTCTGAACTCTTCACCCTCAAGTGAATTCTCCAGGGAGTGGCAGTTTCTCATCATTCCCTCTCGGGATTACAGCTTGAAGCACGCCATTGGTTTTCACGGTGAGGCTGCAATTAGGACTAAGAAGAAAAGAGCAGTGTGTGATTTCTGTAAAAAGTACATTAGAGACTTACAGTAAAGAGGGGGATGAAGGAGGGTGTTGCATCAACTCATTTTGAGAGTCCTAAAGTGAAATTAAAACACCCATGCAATCACTAAGTCTAACCTTCTCTTGTAAAATTGCCAACTGGGACAGTAGTCATTTTGGGTTAGACTGGCTTAGAGAGAAAAACAAAAACTGAGCACCAAGGAGGAAGGAGACTGTGATTACAGTCCTTAATGAAATCGTGCATGAAAACTCAAATCTGCAGGTAGCATTTTCCTTGCCTGGAGGGCTCCATAAAATTTGCTTCTTCCTCCTGTTTTCTCTACTTAGACAGACTTCCTTCTGTCCCTGTACCAGATGGGTATTTCTGAGGGACACTTCCAAAGACCTTCGCTCCCATCCTGATGCTAAGGCCCGGCTGAGCAGCGCTTGCACCTGAGCTGACA
Organism: Margarornis squamiger; assembly: GCA_035222235.1. NCBI lineage: Eukaryota > Metazoa > Chordata > Aves > Passeriformes > Furnariidae > Margarornis > Margarornis squamiger. The sequence continues at coordinate 18,922,871 of JAWWTY010000123.1, read as the reverse complement.
CAGAAATAAACATGCGGGTGCTTTCCTTCCATTAAAGAAACAAAGCCAAGCATTTGAAACACAACTCCACAGCTCTGTTTTGCCATGCACTTTAAGTTGCTAGGCCAAACACCGCTTCTTCCAGGCGGCGGAGACCGGGACAAGGGCGCTGGGGGTGAATTCCCCATCCCACCACCCGCCCCGTGCCGGCATCGCCAGCTGTGTGGGGCGCCCTGCCCTCCACTTTCCGCTTTAACCTTTCTTTCACCGGCATACCCCAGTAGGGAGAATGCGGGGGGGATTTTGGGCTGCTCCCCCCTTTGCAGGCCCTGCCCGGCCCTTTGCAGGCCCTGCTGCCCCGCGGCCCCCCCGGTAACGGCGCGGGCCCCCCCCAGCCCATCCCGGCCCGGCCCGGCCATGCCCGGGGGCCGCGCTGAGCCGGGCGGCGGGGCGGGCCGCGGCGGCGGGCGGCACCTCCGGGCCGGGGCGGCCGCCGGGAGGGGCCCGCCGGGAGATC
>JAWWTY010000123.1:18856188-18921846 GCA_035222235.1 Margarornis squamiger | reverse complement strand
CTCTTCCTCTTCCCCCTCTCAGCTCTCCCGTTTGGGAGAGGCGAAGGTTAATAAAGGCGATTCCAGTCGGTCTTCTTTTCATTATTTTTTTTTCCCCGCGTTGGAGTTGCTGGGTGAGCTGTAAAAGTGCGTCCCCGCGGTGTATAAATAGCTTTTCTCCATGTGTTTGGGCGGCACTTTTTGGCGGCATCGTGCGGGGATGATTAACTTGCTTCCCCAGTCTTGTGATCAGTAACAGTGGCATTAATGTTTGGACACGTTTTCAGCGTGTAAAATCGGATATTCCCTCTATAAGGCAACTTCACACTGAACGCTTTTGTTTCGGAGCTGTTTTCAGGGGATTTTGGTTTTGGTTAGATGTGTATTCTGGATAACCGTGAAATTTTTTTGTTCCTAGTTATCGCAGCCTCGCCAGCTCCTGAAACGAGCTCAAAAATTTCCTCTGTTGTTTCTGCAAACATGGGAAATGTCTGTTGGTTCTCATGCAGATTTAAATAGTGAGTTTCCCCAAGTAAGTCCAGCTCAGTTATTCAGGTTTTCAAATGCTGAAACAGGCTGGAAACCTGTAGCTGAGCAAGATGGTGAGACTAATTGAAGGCCTTAATTGGAAAAGCTCTCAGAGCATCACAGCTGCTCAGAAACTGCTCAAAGGATTTTTGCTGTCTTCTGAATTTAACCTAGGCTACATGATTTTCCCTTTGACGTGTGTCTGCCTGGAATAAAAATCATTTATTATTCATTTAATCCTGAGTGGGAGCATGTCTCTCTGAAAGAGATGTGGTATTTTAATGTCAGTCAGATTTTAGTTCAAACACTGGTGTGTTTACTGTTTATTGTAAATATTTATAAGGTGGTCACAGTAATGCAATATTGCAATTCTGTTTCACAAACAGTAAAACACATTTATGATGTTTATATAAGCAGCATCTTTTGTAAATATCAGATAAGTTGCCTAGGATGTGGGACTGTAGAACACACATGTGCTTCAAATAGCTGTCTTTAATAGGAAAAGCACAATAAAGTGGGTGAACTGCTAGATCTTTTTGTATCTGAAAAAAGGACAGTCATGCAGATGCTCATTGTTGTTTACAGACTACAGTAAAAATATTGACTAACAAATGAAGTGATTTTAAAAGTTTGTTTAAAATAAAACATGTATGCCATGCTAAAGTCTGTCTTAATACAATAAAGTGCCAAGACTTAGGCAAGAGTCTGAGCACTTTTTTGTGTTACCATACAGTATTCTCTAAGTTTCTACTACCAGTTTGTTAATGAAGCACAGTAGGAATAAGTTCATTTTTAAGCATCATGCCAGTGGTGGACAAAGATGTGGAACTCTGTGGTAGCAGTGGCCCCCAGTTCCTGCTGTGTGATCACAGCTGTGGTGGGTGATGCTGCCTTGAACTCTTTCCAAATGTGTAGTGATGTAGGCTAATTTAGATTTCTGCCTATTATCGATCCTATAAATTAATCATGTATTATTTTATTCCCATGTGTTTTCTTGACATTGTTTTCTCTGTCACTGCAACTCAAAACTTGTGAGAATATTTGCTTCCAGAAGAATGGGATTAAGGGTTTATTGTGAAGTGGTTTTTCCACCCCCTCTTACTACGTGTGATTAGATTACATATTCCATTTCTAACCTTAAAACCTCAGTAATTAAATTTCAGACTTAGCAAATACTAAACATAACGTAAAGTCTTTCATAAGGATCCATCTCACCTGACAGTGGCCAAAATGAATCCCTAGTGAACAGCATTTGAAAGAAGCGTGTAGTAAACCTCCCCAGAGTACTCTCCCTGACAGACATCCTGGAGATAACTAATGGTAGTGTTGAGATTGTGTTTGTCCAGTTGCTTTTGTAACCTGCATGAACTTCATGAGCTACAGCAGCAGTCTCCTGTGACTCCCAATTACTTGTTACTCTAGTAGCAAGCTTGCCTACAAAAGTCTTTCTCCCTTAGCTCCAAACTACCTCCAATCTTTTCTTGTTCCTTTCCTAGTTTGTTCATTTTTCTTTTCCTACTTCACAGAGATTTTTTGTGTGGATTAAAAAAAAGTAAGACCCCAACCTCATTCTAGAGCATAAAAGCCAGTTTTGATGGATGTTTATGGTGTGACCTTCTATAGCAAATGTGACTAATCTGTGTTTTTTTTTTCCTGTTTCTTTAAGCAAAGCAAAACGGCGGTGAGATTGAAGGAGGACATGAAAAAGATAGCTGTGCTTCCACTAAACAAGCAGAGGGACACAACCTGTCCAAAGGTGTTTGGTGTGAGTCTTCTGGAGCTCCAGCAGCAGGGACTGAGCAAAAACGGTATCCCGATAGTTGTGTGGAATATAGTCGAGTACCTCACCCAGCATGGTAAGCTTAATGGAGTCACTTTTGCTTAGTAACACTGTTTGTGGAAGACTCTTCAAAGGGAAGAATCTGTCTTTTTTTGTGGCACTAAGCACAGGCAAAGTATATTGCTATATGTAGTTTGCTCCTTTTTTTTTCTGATTGATGCTGAACATTTTAATATGTTTATAAAGGTAAACTACAGTGTTAAGTAGCAATACACTCTCATAAATGCTTGTTCTGTGAATTAATGGCAAAGTTAACTGTGAAGGCATTTTTAACAGAGGCCCAGAGACCCAGGCTGAGCTGACTGTTGAGTAGATATATCCTTGAACTAAGTTTACATTAAGCTCCCTATTTCCAGATTTATAGATGAAGCCAAATTTCCCTATACTGTATTTAATAGTCTCTGATTGCTGTTATCAGGATGTTCTGGCCTCTCTTTATTTCCATAAAGAACTGAGGAAGAGGAAAGGAGGTCTTGATCTGTGTGGGAGCTGTATCCTTTGCTCACTTAGTGCTGCAAAAATGACAGTCGATTGAGGTGAAGTGTTTTCTGCCCTCAAGATGGCAGCACAGCACGCCACAAAATAATGGATTTCGTTGTGAATACAAGAATAGAATCTCTGTCAGCAGCATATTAGTCAAGTAAAATGTTTGAGCGCTTGTCTGTTTTTTCCCCTTATTACAGCCGCTTGTCTTCTGGTCCAGTAAAAGAGATTATTTTTCTCTGCAAGCTCTGCTGCATCAGAATTGACTTCCTGGACTGGAAGAATTGTGTGAGATTTGTGTTTCATGATGTCTAGTCTGAGCTGATGAAAACCATATATATTTTGATCCTTTTAGTGCTATGTTTCTGAAGAGAAACACAGTATTAGAAAAGGCAGAGTTTTTGTGGTGCAAGTGTTGTAAAGAAAAATTAATTTAGGCTCTTGACAGAAGGTTTTGAATCTCAACAAATGCATGAAAAGTGATGTTAGGTATAGTGTGATTTATCTGGCTTGCTCTGTCGAAGCCTTCTTTCTATGTCTCCTTCACTGGGTGTGGATTGTCTGGTCTGTAGTAAACGATACTGTTTCTTTTTCATTGTGAAATACTTTGGTCTTTGTGCTGTCCAAAATACATATTTGCTTACTGAGATTTTGTACTATCATAAAGTTGCAGTACTCATTATGGAGTTACTGCTGCAATCAGCACGTATTCAGATGTTTTTGCTTCATGATGGTCACGGGTAAGAGCTGTTACCCTGAAACATGAAGCTGGAAGTAGTCACATGTGTGAGTTTGGCAGAGTCCTGCTCAAGGTAATGGGCTACTTGAAAAAATGAAACAGCAGAACTGTTTTGTAGAGCTCTTTGTAGGATCCTTTTCTGTTGAAATCTACCAGTTCAAAATCTGTCTGTCCAAACTGGTTTCTCCATGGTGTGAGGTTGCAGCAATGCCACTGAGTTTTGTGGGTTAACAAAAGAGTATCCCCCAGGCCTCAAGATCTTGTCACTAGTTATTTATCATAATCCATATTTATTGTTATTTATCATAATCCAACTACTTGACTAGAGGGAGTTTCTGGGGGCAAAGTAGCATTTTTTTTAAACTCTGGTGTATTGGTTGCTTTCTTTTATATTACTACATGTGTATTATTCACACTAAATATCTGTTTCATCCTATCACTGGGATGTCTTAGTTCAGATCAACCTTACATGCAATGTATAATTACAGGTATGACGCAGGAAGGCCTCTTCAGGGTAAATGGCAGCATGAAAATGGTGGAACAGTTGCGTCTGCAATACGAGCGTGGAGAAGAGGTGGAACTTGTTAAAGATGGTGATGTGTACTCAGCAGCCAGTCTGTTGAAATTATTTTTGAGAGAGTTGCCAGATGGGATTATCACATCTGCCTTACATCCCAGGTTTATTCAGCTTTACCAGGGTAAGTGAGAGGTAAAATATCCATTCTTCAATGCATTTTCTTTCTGGATAATTGGTTTCTTGGTTTACCTACTTTGTTCCTCATTTCCTTTGACTTTAGCACTTACCTGCTCCCAGATGTGCAATTCTGTTACAGAATTGCTTCTTATGTCTTTGTAAAGTCTGGACTATTTATAGTTTTTTAATCCAGTTATATCTGCTGAATAGAAATTGAAATGATTAGCTGGTTTCTTTGAGAAAGTTTGTAGACAATAACTGTAGTCTCTTTAGGACACAGATTTGCTTCTGTTTGCTAGGATGGTTTCCGGCAGTTTGATTGTGATGGACTCTGTAAAGTTACAACTTCATCTGCTAATGAAATTGAGTCAAAAGCATGCATTGTCAAAATTTTTGCTTCTCACTAAGCAATATCCCATCAGAAAAGGAGCCAGTTTGCAAATAACAGCAAACTTTGTCTTCTATTCCCTGCCATAGCACACAACCTTGAACATTTTTTATTTTCTTGTCATGCCCCTTCACCCACCTTCAACTGGTGGATCATCCGTAGGAAAGAACATCACCTCTTCTGTGGAAAGTTGAGAAATCATTTAAGAGGGAGTTGTGCAAGTTTAATTCATCTGTCTGTAATCTAATTCATCTGTGGTGGTGTTATGTGGAATAAGTGGTGGTTGGTCCTGTTCTTGACTGTGTGGGTCAGTGGCAGTTCTTCTCTCTTGTTGCAGCCAGTCAAAACTTCTTTATGTTTTCCTAAGAAGCTGCAAAGTGAGTGGGTAAATGTTGCTAGAGTTCTGCTTGCCTTACTGTGAAGAGCAGATGTGACGCATGATGCAGAGGAGGAACATGTGCTCTGACATGCATCCATAGTGGAAGATGGTGCATAGTTCTCACACTCTTGTCCTGAGTTCTCCACTTTTCTTGCCTTCAGGGGAGAGGAAGTTCAGCCATTTTCCTGGAGGAAGGAGAAGACTACCATGTGTTTTTTCTTTTGTTTTTTGGGCTGTACAGAGTGTTGATTGTGCACTGGAGAAGAGCTTTGTGCTTTACCTTGAGTGCAGACATTTCAGCTGTAATAAGGTTGTATATGAAGTGTGTAAAATACCTTCCTTATTTAGTAAAGTTGTCTGGGGCCCAAGGTTAGGGTTCAGGAAGTGTTGTGTAGGAAGGTGCTGTTGTTTTAGGAAGTCCCTTTTTTGTAGTCGTTGCTCTGCTTTCTTTGGGGTCTTTCAGATTCACCAGGTCTGACTTGTGAGCTGTATTTAATTATGATCTTTCTCATAAATCACAGTTTAGGTGTAAATTTAGTGTAAGTCACACCTTTGCTGTTCTACATCCCCACAAAGGTCATATTGGTGTAATGAACTAGGAACTACTGGTGTACTTAGTGAACAGTGCTGTTTGTGGTGTTTGTGGAAAGATTAATTTGTTCCTGCTTCCCACAGGAAGTGCAAAATCCCCCCTAGTACTTTCTAGGGAGATAGATATTCTTACTTAGCAGATTTGCCCACCAAACTTTCTTCTTTCCAAATAAAGTTACTGGTGTAACCTATGAACCCAGTTCTGCAAAAGTCCGTCCAACTGTGACGTGTCTTCCTAGCTAAGTTTGCGTGTAATGCACAGGAAGCTCCACTTTAGTCCCATTATAATTTTTGATTAGGAGTATAAAGTGCCAGTTGTCTATTATGGCAGGGGAAAGACTTAGTAAAGTTTGACCAAAACTGAGGGGGTTTTCGTGCCCTAGAAAATAGAGCATAGATGAGTAGCTGTGAAAGGCACTCATGACTTTCATCGTGTTCAGATTAGCTTAGTGGTAGGTGGGCATTTGTTTGCAGTTAAATGATCAACCAGCTATGCAGGATTGGAGTAGTTATCTGTTCACTTATCAAAGTATGTGCAAGGGTGTTCATTGCAAAATGGTACCAAGAGAGTACATGTCTGGTCATTCTTTTTGTAAACTATGAACCGAGTAGGTCAAACTATTTCTGAGCCAACAGGTTATTAAAAAATAACTTTGAATCTGAAGCCACTTCACTGCATGTCTACAGTGAAGGCAGATACAAACTCTGTTCTAATCTCTGTATTCCCTCCTGTTGAAGCTTTGCATGGGATATGCCTTTCTAGGATTATGTTAGAGTGAGTTTGGCGTATTTTCAGGGATTGATATCAGCATGTTTTAAGCCAGCTGAGATCTTGGCCTGAGAATAACACATAGTTAGATTGCTTACTATAAAAATTGTTAGAGAGTGATTTCTCTAGTTAAAATAGCTGGACTGAAATAACAAATTTTACCTGTAGCTGCAACCGTTTTCAATTCCAGGTATAGTCTTTATTACCAAATCAAAGAGCAAATAATCTGCCTGTTCATGAAAGAGAGAACCTGTCCCATTGGTGGTTCAGGAGATCCAAGCAGCTGGTTTAGCATTGCTTTCTGTAGCCTGTGCAGTGTCATGTGAAACAGCTCTGCATGGTGCCCCCAAATCCTAAAGCTAAGACTATACATTTCCAGAAAACACCATGTGTGTATCCTAAAGGCCATTTGTTGTGTTCTGACATTCTCTCTTTGCCCTTGGAAAAGGACAGTGGCAGTGGGAGCTGGGAAGGACCTCCCTCTGTAAAGGATGGTAATCAGAGATGTGTGTGGCAAGTGCAGGCCAGGGACACACTGATAGTGATCTTGGTGTTGGCCAGTCTCCTCAGAGCACCTGGCAAATACAAAGGCTGCTCCTTGCAGGGAGTCCTGGAGTAAAAAATGTCCATCACAATCTCTTTTGTGACTGAGGCTTCACTGCAGAGCAGATCTGTGCCTGCCCATGTGAAATGGGCTGTGCTTACAGAAACCTCAGAAGAAATCAGCAGCTCCCATACAGCAATCTCTGCCTGAGCTTGTTTATTCCTTCTGGCTTTTCATTCCTTATCTTCTGTATCAGGGTCACTGACTCTTAAGACATTTGTACGTACTAAGAACTGTACATACAGCTCTTACTCCCTTCACAGGTCACTTGCTTTCATCAAGACAGATTGCTAGTGTACTTTTCCTTTTTACTTTAAAGAAAGCTTTTCCCTCATGTGAATTTCTTTTTTGTTGTTGTAGTTGCAGGGGTACAGTGAAATGTGGACTCCCGTCTTTCTTTGGTACTCTTTTGAATTAAGTTGATGGTATTTCACTCTGGCTTCTTGACATTGCTCCATCCTAGAGAATTTATATTTTTCACAGGGCAGCAGCTAGATGTGACTTTTATTTCACATACCTCCTGCTGCTCACAACCTGACAAGATTTTGTCTGGGGCCTGTGAACATCCCTGCTAGTTTCAGGGAGAGGGATGGGAGGTGGTGGAAGGGAAGGAGCAGCTCCCTTCTGGATCAACAGAATGCTTAGTAGCCAGCAGCTGTTTGAGTTACATGAACAAGCAGAACCAAAAATATGGCTTGTGTTGGGGTATTTTAGAGGTCAAATTTCAATCTGAACAGTGATTCTGAAAATTAAAAGATGAGAGCTGACCTTTTAACCATGGTAACTGCGGCAGTCAGCAAATCAGATTCACTTGATATCTGTGGTTCTCCAGGCTCTTGTGACATGATTTTAACCTTTTCCTTTGGGTTTTATTGTCACTTTAGTGTTACAAGAGCTAGAGAAACAGCTTCTGTTTTCCACATACAGATGCTGTTTGTTATGCAGTAAAAACTCTTGGAACTGGATTTTTTTACGCAGATGGTGACACTCAGCGGAGCTGCAAAAGAAGTGAGAGTGCTTTTCTCCCAGTGTGTTGGAATGAGGCATAAATACAGTGCTGCAAAGTGCCATAGTGATGGAGAGCAAGGGGTCTCAAGTTGTATCATGATGACAGCCTTCTTATGATGAGGACTTACAATATTTCTTCTACTGATAGTAGCAAGGCATGATTTTTTTCCCCTCTGAGGCGGGATTGTGTCTGAAGCAGATTGTTTCTTGGCAGAGAAACTGCAGTTCCACTTGCCATAGATTGTGGAGGTAGAAAAAATTGCTTTGATTCCTCCAACAGTCAGGTCGGTGCCATGGTACTGAAGTGTACAACCTGCTGCCCCTCTGCCAAAGATTAACTTCCTTGGGCACATTGATAGCTGCTGACAGATGGAAACTTTTCTGTCTGCCCTCCAATCTGGGAGTATGCAAGGCAGCTGAAAGCTCTGCAGACATGATAGCATGACATTGAGCAGTAGCCTCTCTTCCTCATCTCACAGCACGGACAGTTGGTTAGGGCATGGCACCCTGATACGGTTTCAGTGCTTTCAGGCTGGAGTTGTTTGGGGTCAAATGATTTGAGACATGAGCAAAACAATTACACCCACCTGTTTGCAGGCATCCATACCTTTAGTGATGTTGAAGCAGCATGTTCTGCAGGGAGGAGGAATAACATGAGAGATGACTTGTGCAATTAGGCTGTGTCTGTAGTATGTCAAAGCAACTCAGTATGTTCAGAAATAGGATGAACTATTGCAAAATATGTCCCTCTTGTTGTGATCTGTGGGCGTATACTGAAATTGAATGAGACTTGAAAACACCCCTGCAAATATGTCTGTGCCTTCTACAATGTTGAGGCTCCTGTTTCGAGTTAATTAACATTTTTAGAGAGACTGCCTGTCCTTCTCACTTGTCTCCTTGACTTGTTCCTCAGTAGCGAGTCCCTAGTTCAGCTTTGAGGTGCCACGCTGCCCTTGCTTGGCTTCCCTGGTCCTCTGCCTGTGTCACACTGTCTTCTGTGTCCTCTGGTTGCTGAGCCTAGACATGGACTGAGGCTACTGGTTTTGTTCCCTTCCTTAGCCTACCTACTATTTCATCCTTGGTTTCAAGGCCTCCCTGGCTGCACATTTAGCCAGGTTTGTCTTGCAGGCCTCTGCTGAGGTGTCATCTATTGCACATAACTTTTGGAAGACTCCCAAAATAAAAAAGGTGCCTTGAGAGCACCTTCCTCTTAGCCTTCATTCTTCTTTTGCTCCATTCACCTTCTCTCTGCTGTACTGGGCAAATTTTTCAAAAGAGCTTGATGTGCTTTGCTTGAAAATCATGAGTTTGTTGGTCTCTGGGTGTATTTGAAAATATGGCTTGGGTATAGGTTTCTGAATTGCCTTTGAAATCTGGCACTCTGCCATTTCCATTATTGAAAAGCTCATTTGTCTCATCTCAAGATGCTACAGAGACTGAAGTGTGTGCTTAGCTTCATGCCACTCTCTTTGACTGAAGAAGAAAGGCTTCATTTGGTACTCTTGACTTCCATGCACTTGTACTTCACAAAATGAGGCACATACATAAGCTTGGGGCTTTGGTACACTTGATGCTTGTCTGCCTAGTCACATAAACTGATCTTGTCCTCTAATGGTTTTCTGATGGTCAGTACCAGCTGAGTAAACCTTAGTGAATGACTTTGAAACAAACTGAAAAATTGTCTAGCAGGTGGTCAAAGAAGGAGGATTTCTTCAAGGGATTGGTCATTGTTATGACCCAGGACTATTTTTGCTCTCTAATAAGTTGAAAAGCTGTTTTGTTTGAAGAAGTGATCATGGGTAGCAGAGGTAGACTTGTCCTAAAAAATGTACAAAGTGCATGAAATGCTACTTATGCATGTCATTGCTTAAATTCACCACAAATTGTAATAGAATTTTTTAAAACATAAAGCTGAAATCCATGAAATGTCAGCAGCAGGAGAATTAACAAGCTGGTTTTGGTTTTTGGATTGTATTGGAAGAAAAACTTGAGTTCCTTATTGGAGAAGGAGGAGAGAGAGAAAAGGCATATTTTCTTTCTCCCATTTCACAGGGGCAAGGAATTTCATGGCTCGGGAAATGGGGTTTGCTGCCTCATGTTGCTCGGTGTCTCTGTGTCCTTCAATTAGGGTGATTTCTCAAGATTTTAGATCTGATTTCTGTCTCTGTTCTTGAAAGTACAGAAAAGAACAAAGGTTTGGCTGTTCCCAGTGATAAACATCTCTGATGTTGATTCACACAACATAATCCATCATGGTTACTGAAAAGGGACATCCTACTTACCAAATACCACTGAGGCAAGAGCCCAATAGCTTTATTTGTTGCCAGAGTGCAAACCTGCGTACAAAATCTTTGTGGCTGTTATTACCATCTTTCTAGTTTGGAAGGGATGGAAAATCCTTCAGTAAATAGAAAAGTACCTGTCAATCTAAAGCCCCAGTGGAAGACTCAGACAGGCAATTAGTTCTCAAGGGCATTTCCTAATTAGATGGTGGTGGAAGAGGTGCATTTTTCCTGAGATGGCTGGCTTTCCTTATCAGAACTGCAAGCAATTTGTAGTAGGAAACATTTTGTGCTAGTTGCTTTGTTATCTAAAGAGAACTATGTTAGGAGGTGAATTTTAATGTTCTGGCTATGTGGAAGTTAGTTGGGTTTGTTTTTCTTTAAGCTTCATAAAAAGATAATTACTAATCAAGTCAAAGACTGGACAGTCCACTTTGATCAGTGCAAATACAAATGCACTTAAATTTCTTATTGTTATTCCATGTAATACAGCCTTCAGAGGTATCCTGAAATTTTGCTGCAGAAATAAAATAATAAATCAGATTTCTTACTGTTACCAAACTGATTGATAGTAATGAAGTCATGACTAATTTTTATTCTGTATAGCTCTGAAAAATTTTTGAAAAAAATGCTTGAGATAAACAAGCAAATAAGATTTTTTTTTCTCATCTTCTTCGTGCATATTTGATATTTGACTTTTCTGAAGAAGCTAATTTCTTATCTGTACAGGAAAAGGATATAGTTAATCAGTTGCTTGAAATGTTTTCTCCTGTAATTTGATTGGCATTTTAAACTTTGTTCTGCTGTTATGAAAAAATTGGTATTAAGTCTGTGGTAACAGATACATAAAAATGAATTCACCATGTGTATAAAACTTAAAAAGGCTTCTCTCACCATGTATGGTATTATGCATGTCATATAAAGCAGGAATTCTAAGCATGAAAGCAGATTTGACATCTGTCAAGTTCAACCGTATGAAGTGGCAAGTATGTATATAAAAAGCTCATTTGTTTCCCAAACTATATGCCGTATAAATCCTGTTTATTAGCCACAGAAAATGTCTGATTGTAAACCAGAAATAACATTGCAACTTAATAGTTAAGTTCTTAGGAGTCACTTTCAGATAGTTTTGTACAGACTACTAATTTTCACAGCTAACCACTTTTCACAAGCACTCTACTACTGTTCAATACAGCCCTGGAATAGTTATGGGAAATGAAAAGTAAAAGCAAAGATGAAGCTTGCCAAGTATTTATGCATACTGTAACCTGTGTTTAAAGATTTTTGTTTTCCCCTCTGAAAATGTTGGGGAAGTGTAAAATGATGTTCTTTCTTGCAACACAAGGCACTGTATGTTTTTCTGCTGGTCTTCTCTGCATGGTGGCAGCAACTATTTGCTCAACTGCTTCAGGTGCAGCCTGTTCTATTACATCTTCCTGACTGAAAAAGAGTCTTGAAGACAGAGCCAGGTTCGGTTGTGATTGAATGCTGGGTGAATCTCCTTGCTAAGAATCGTAACATCCTCTGAGTGAAAAAATGCCTTGTTACCCAAAGCATGGGGAGGATTCCCATGGTAAATCTGGTGCTACTTTGGGGCAAGGCAGTCTGTTACAGAGAACATAGAAAGTCAGCATTTAGCTGGAGCTCACTTTGGCTTTGTGGAATAAAGACATCCTTCCAACCACTGGAGCTGCTTTTAAACCCCACAGTACATCTCTCTGGAAAAAGCAATTATGCCACAGCAGTCTTACAGCATTAAACAACATTAACACCAGCAACTTGTAAGGCTGATAAATAAAGAAAAAAGTAGTGCACAGATGGCCTTGTGTTAATGGACGCTGCTTATAATTAGGTCAATGAGGAAAACCTTCAGGGCCTGAGGTCTTCTGTCTGAAAATGCTGTTGGAAAGTCCTTGGGGATTTTGTGCATATATGAAAGTTTCAGTGACATTTCGTTTTGATGGAGAGTAGAAATTATTATTTCAAAGCATTAAGACATGCTGTTTTGGTATAAAGGGAAAGCAGTGCTAAATTGTTTTCAAAGCTTTGCTTTTGTTAACATGTAAACCCAAGATTTTGGTGGAAAATTGACACTTTTTGGAAAGTGTGTTTTTGGAGTAGAGGAGGGGAGCAAAGAATTTTGCATGTGAGTTCAATTCCAGCAGCAGAACGCAATTAAGTAGAAGCTGTGTGTGAGGCCAAGCTTGTGTTCACCACCTGGGTTTGTATAAACACAGCATCTACGAAGTTCATGCAATTTTTGATTTAAAACAGGGAAGCAACAAAAAACCTGCATGAGGGAAAATTGACCTTAGTCATACTTGGACATTACTCAGTTCAGTATAAGAAACTTTTATTCATACCTAAATTCTAGAAGACTGTACAGTATAACAAGGCTACTCTCTGACATTAGGCCAAGTTTTGTCTTGTTTTGGAGTGTAACAGTGCCATGAGCAGCCCTTTTTTCCATAAGCAAGGCTCCTTGCCTAAGATTTAGGGAAGTAGGGATGACATCCAGAAGAAGCATAGGATCAGGAGATTGGGTAGAACTGGAGATAAAGCAGATTTAGCTATGTACCCGGTGGGGAAAAAACATACTCTAAAGCTGTTAGCTGACTGTTAGTAACGGCTGAATCTGCTCAGGAAAAGGATTACACAGTAAAGGTAAGCATGAAATGATGCCAGTGGTGGGCAGGGTGAGCCTCAGGAGAAAGGTGCACGTTCCCTGAGGGAAACTGAGGGGTTTGGAGGATTCTGTGTCTTTGAACAGAAGCAGGATGGAATTTCAGCTCCCGCTGCTTGCCCATGTAAGTAAATTGGCAGCAATGGAGAAAACTGTATAAATACATTTTTTTCTTCTCTTATTTTTCCTAGACACAAGAAACGACATGCAGAAGGAAAGTTACTTGAAAGAGCTCCTTAAAGAACTGCCTGAGGCTCATTACTGCCTGCTGAAGTACCTGTGCCAGTTCCTGATAAAGGTTGCTGAACATCATGTAGAGAACCGGATGAACCTTTGCAATCTTGCCACTGTGTTTGGACCAAACTGCTTTCAGTAAGTTGGGCTTTTTACTTTTCCCCATATGCTGACAGAGAGTCTAATGGGACAGAAATGTAGCTCAAAACCCTAATTTGTCAGGGTGATCAAATGGAGGGAACGACTGGGGTTCTGTGTTAAATTTTAGTGCTAAAGCTATTGTTTGAGCTGAGTGTTCTCCCATTTCCTCTTGCTGTTTTGCTGAACTGTTGATCAGTTTTGTGTTGCTGCATTGGTAGCAGAGCAGGAGTATAACAATGAAAGGCCTTCAGACTGTTTAAGTGCAAGGAGGCTTGTACTCATACAGATTTCTTCCTTTGCTGTCAGTTAATACGTTTCTTCTCTGCAGAAGGATTCCTGGGGGAAAAGGAGTCCTATGCAGCACCCAGATGCTGTGTAATTTCTAGAGATGGATACTGCATACTGTCTGCAAATTTGTCCTTGTGATCTGGTGTCTGTCCTCAGATGCCAGTGATTCTGAGCTCTTTGTCCTTCTAGTGTATTCAGAAACTGCTCTGGAGCTTGTGAGGATCCAGTGGTCTCTTAAGAGCCCCTACTGGACTCACTAGTTCTACTGGGTTCTTTCACTGGGTGCATTTCCTGGGTGCTTGTGCTGAAGATGTGTATAACATGCTAGTGGAGCTTGCAGCAGTAGCAAGAATAGTTATTTCCAGGTGCACGAACACACTCAAGTGAAAAGGTTTCTGTTGAGTCACTGCTGTGATGCAGTGCAGCATTAGCACCTTCACCCCAGTCTTGTGTGCAATGAGCCCACTGGCTGGCATTGAAGATCTGAGACATGGGAGACACATAGGAAGTTTAGTTCACTCATCAGTCTTGCAAGATGTGTGACATCACCAAGACACAAGTGTGTCAATGTTGGATTTGTATTGATCTTTGTAAAATTTTGCTGTGGAATAATACTGAGTTGCCTAGTAAGACAGATTAGACTAATTGCCTAATGAGACTATCTCCCCAGGCTTCCTCCGTAGCTAGTGGAAAGAAGTAGATTTCTTTAAAGACAAATAACTGAAACTGGGTTCCTTGTAATACACTGAGCCGGTTCCACACACCTAGGCTAGATGCTGCCTGCTAGCTTCTTAAGGAGCATATCTTTTCCATTGATTAGGAAGAGAACATTCAGAAATGAGACATTTAAACTACAGTTTGCCCTAGTGACTACACAGCTGCCATATCTTAAGATGTTGCTGGTGGATAATGGTGAATTTCAGGGTTAAAGCATTTGCTTTGTTAGTACAAAAAGATAAAGTATATTTTGAAAATAATTTTCGTCTCCAAAAGAAAGCATACCCAAAAGACAGTAGTGTATGTGGGAATGGATGAATATGAGAGTTACTGGAAGCACAATTTTGCAAATTTCTGACAAGGAAAATTAAAACAATTTTTTTCAAATTGCATTTTTATGGGCAGTTTGGGCATTTCTGTCTAAATGTATTGGTAGAGTTAAGAACAAAAAGAAATAAATTGGAAGAATTTGAGTTCAGTGGCTAAATCTCTATGACTCAAGCTCCCAAGTGGCTATTAGAAGAATTTTTAGTTTACTCATCACTTCTTTCAAGAAAGTTTGAAAATTAGGTCGGCATAGATTTTGTGTAGAATGCAGAGAGTTGCAGTCAGAATTGCAGTCAGTATTCCTAATATTAAGCCAAAATGTACATCTTAGAGCCGTGTAGTTGTTGCCACAACTGATCTCTGCTCCTAAGATGGCATAGAAGAAATGTAACAGTTTTTGTAAGGCACAGGGACTATACCTTAAAAAGGTAAAGGGGTGGGATCACGTCATTCCATCACAGAAGACTGAGAAATACAGAGTTCACTGAAGGGGAAAACCCAGGGGTTCTTGTAGCTGTGTGCTACAACTGAGTGCAAGCAGCCAAGCAGTTGTGACATGTTGAAATAAATCTCCTGGCAAAAGAGGCAGTGAAAGCAAGGCTTGACACTTAAAAACGGCTAATGCGTTTTGTAACGACCCAACTAGGTCAGAATTATGGATGTAGATTTTTATTTAAATGAAGTTTCACCGTCTGGTAATGCAGCTTTGTGTTTCATCAGATCCTTGTCTTTTTAAGGCAGTTCAGGATTGTGGTCCAGACACAAAGGTTGTGAGCAACAGTTCAAATACCCTTTTCTTCTGTGTTAATTTACAATCTTAAATTGCTGGAACTGTGACCATCTGTATCAATAAAGATTTGATAGGGGGAGGAAAGAACTTGCAGCACTAAACTTTAGGTGTTGGGCTTTGCCAGCTGGTTGGCAAAGCTTCCAGAGAGAGATCCTCAGCAGGCAGTTCAGAGCTCTGGAGTAAGGCTGCCTGCAGCCTGCCTGGCGAGGGCTGTGTCGCTCCTGGCTGCAGACAGCCCCAGGAGAGGGGAGCTGCAGAAATTTAAGTATCAGCGGGTGGCTGAAGCAAACACTCCTCTTACTTTGTGTTGTTTGTTCCAGGCAGTGTATAGGGTATTTCTCCACAACAAGGAAAGAAGGTTTAGCATCCAGCTTGTCAGCAATTACACTGCTTAAGCAGGAAGATCTGAGATTTTTCTCCCAGAAATTCACACTCATGTCTAAAATTAATGTCGAAGTCTGTGTAATTGAGGCAGTGTCAGAGAAGATAAAGCCCGTCTGCTGATAGTGAAGGGTTACTTTTTGTGAGGTATTTTTAGTGACATTTTAGCTATTTAAGCATATTATCTCCTACTTCATAAGTGAAACTGTTTAACAATTGAATAAATCATGCAAAAATAAATCTTGCTTTTGGCCACTTTCCAGACTTGTAGACTTCGTTTTGATTGTCTTAATTTCATTCTGTTTCTCTACATGTCGAAAAACATGTAATGCAGTATATCTCATCTCCTAAACTTTCAACCCTTACTGCTTTTATCTTATCCGCTACTTCCCCGGCTTCCTTACTTGCTTCCTTACCAGACTGCACTGGTGCTTTTCTAATGAAGGGTTATCTTGTACTTTCTGTATTTCTAACGAACAGAAGAAGGAAAAAAATGGCTATTTGCATTCCTTGTAGTGAAGTGTGATGTAAGATACAGGAAAATGTAAAGGGCAAGGTCAAACAACTCCAAAGAAGATTTGAGATTTAATTCGCTGTTTTCTTCCAACTTGGATTGTTCAGATTTATCGTGATGGAAGGCAAAGGTCAAGTACATTGAGAAATATAGCCCTTGAGGAACAACGAGCATGAAGGACATAAATAGTTGTCTTTCCTGTCACTGGGCTGATCTGTGTAGAGTATTAACACTTGCAGTGATTACTCTTGGAGGAAGTTACTGTTCATTGACCTGAATTTCAGCTCCTTTAGAGACATAGTCTTAGTTATGGCCTGCTGTGTGCTATCTGCTCAGCTCTCACAGCTTGTGCTGGAAAGGAGAGAACCATGTGGGTTTTTTCTTCTCCTCTCTGTTCTCTTGGAGCTAGGTATCATAGGGGTTGCTGCACTCATCCTCTCCTTCAGCTGGGATTGTAAGACATGAGGTCTACCAGTTAGAGTAAGCAAAAGATCCATTTGCACCCATTTTTTTGCAAATCTCAAAGAATGGTCTGTATGTGTGGCCTCCATCATTCAAGCCCTCATTAACTTGGTTGTACTTCATTCCAACAGAGATAAAGTGTGTTGTGAGGGATTGCTCCATCCCACCAAAAGTGGCTGGAAAGTGGACGTATCCAGTTAGAGTTAGATGCATTATTTATGTATGTATGTATGTAACAGAAGTTACTTGAAGAGTTGTGCAAGAAAGCATTAGGTATGGAGAAAAGGTATGTCATCTTGAGATATGGAGAAAATGGGAGATAATCTGTAGGGTAGCTGTAGGTATTTCAGAGATGCTGAACTTGTAAGAATTAAAATCTAACCTGAAGTTATGCATGAATGTCTTACCTTGGTTTTTAGCAGCTTTGGAGCTTACACAGATTGGGTACATGAAACTGAAGTGAAAGCAGAGGGGCTGAACTAGAACTCCTCAGAGAGTAATATTGGCCTTTGAAATACTATGTGAATGGACTTTGTTTTCAGGCAGTGCAGTCCCAATCCTGCATCAATCTTAAAAACAAATGTGCATCCAAGATCTGGGTCAAACTGAGTACTGACATCATTCATTATTGCAAATTGGAGCATACAGCCATAACCCTTCTTACAGGGTTTAAATAGATTTTAAATACTGTATTTTCCATGAGGGTAAAGGAGTTGTTTTCTGTAAAAATTAAGTATTCTACACCCTATGATGCTAGTTTAAAGCATCAGTCATAATATAGGAAGGCCATAAATATTCTCCTACATAATCATATTAAATACTAGTGAGTGCTTGCCTCCTCTTTGGGAATTGCGTAAGGGACTGTATTGCCAAGGTTTTCTGAGATATACTTTTGTGTTTTCTTCTGTTTCTTTTTTGTTGTGTACTTAGGTTTGCCATTTGGAGTCCACTGAATGGCCTATATGTAAAATAAACTGAAGATTGATAAAGATTCATTGCTCTATTTGTAAGTGGAGAAGTGTTCCGGCCAAATTCCACCTCAAGCCTTGTGTTTTCATAGTGAACACCCACTCCTTAAAGTTTTTCTTTTATGATTTGTCCTGTGTCAGGTGTTACGATATTTCCTATTTCATCTCGTAAATGAAATAATGATTATTTCAGTAGGCAATGCTCTGTTGCTTTGGTTTTGTCTTGGGGTTTGGCTGGTTGGTTGGTTGGTTTGGTTTGTTTTTTGGCTGAAAAAGCTCCATTAAAATAAGTTACTGTTGTGGGTTGAAAATGTTTGTCCTTCTGATCTTGACTGAGAAGTGGCAGTAAAGCATACATGCAGAATTTAAGTGGAGGGCCAGTTTCTGACTACAGTCACAGAATATCCTAAGTTGGAAGGGTTCCACGAGAATCACTGAGCAAGCAGCAACAGTCTTTGGGAGTGTGACCGCTTCCCTGGGGGCCTTGTTTCAGTGCTCCGCCACCCTCTTAGGGAAGAACTTTTTCCTAATATGCACAAAATGAAATAGTGTTTGAGCTCAGGAATACAGCTCAATATAGGGGGCGTTTTTGAAGAGCCACTGCTAGGGAAGTTTGGAGATGAGAGCAGTGTAGGGAAATGATA
Source organism: Margarornis squamiger (assembly GCA_035222235.1). Classification (NCBI taxonomy): domain Eukaryota; kingdom Metazoa; phylum Chordata; class Aves; order Passeriformes; family Furnariidae; genus Margarornis; species Margarornis squamiger. The sequence goes on along the minus strand of JAWWTY010000123.1, from coordinate 18,903,413 downwards.
ATGTGCATCCTTCATGTCAGACAGGGTGGGGTCAAACACCGCTGGGAATTCCTAATGAGATGGACCCTTTCATATGGAAATCTCTGGTTCTCCGTTGTGACAGGGAGCTGTCAGCAGTTGTTACCTGGGGAAATCAGTTCGGTGATCTCAAATCAGCTCATTAGAGACAGATAACCCAGGTCCTCCTGGCCCCTGTTTCCACTTGAAGCAAGTTTCCCAGGTGTGGTGGATGGTGACAGAGCCTTGTAGTGATTCCTGTCTCATGGCAAATGCAGAAATGTTTGTATGTGTTACTGCACTGGTTTCAGTGGAGTCTGGAGGTTCAGTGTCTCATAAGCCCACTCTGCACTTAGCCTGTTATACCTTGTTTACAGAGGCTCTGATATAAATTCATCTAACTAATGCATGAAATGTAAGTAATTCTTTCACTGAGTTAATCTGACCTCAGGTCACTTTAGTTCTGAGTAAAATTTGTGACACAGAGCCTTGATGTGGCGTAACCTGTTTGAGACTAGCTTTCCTGAGCATCCCTGTGGATGAGACACGCACTTGGTCTGGAAGAACACAAAGACCATGTGAACGTGGGTCTTCATGGACAGGAGCTGTATGGAGATGCAGTGGGTGGGCCAGGGGCCAGGCCTTTTAGGACATTGTGCAGAAATGTGAAATACTGCTGGGTATCATATTTTGAAATGAGGAGATAACAAGTTGATCCTATTCCAAAGAAATGTTTTACCTTTGAGAGCTACTGCTTTTTCAACTTTAAAGCAGCTTCATCAATAATTTCAATCTTTAATACCCTGTAAAACCTGTGGTACTGATGCACCTTTGCCCTTGGCCCTGCTTAACTGAGTCTGACAGTGTTAATGCTGGTGCCTTGTTTAGACAAAGCATGTTTTTGCCAAGTACTTAGTATGTGTTGAGCCACTGTGCTTTGCACATAGAACATTGAGAGCATCTCTCTGGGAAGGGCAAGGTGTCCAAGGAATTGGGAGGGGTCACTAGAGAATTTTCTTACTGCTTTACCTGTGCTATGTATCTATCCATGACTGCAAGCTACTGTGATAGCTCAGTGGGAGTTTTCCGGCTCAAATCTCTAAGATGAACCTGAACTTGTCAGTGGTTTTACTTTTAAAAGTAACCACAGAAATTGTCTGTTTATGCCTCCCTTCTAGAAAATGTGTTTCTGCTAGTGAAGCTCATGTTTCTGGTGCTACTAGTGAAGTAGTTCCTACATATGTGGCTATAAGGGGATCAAATCCTGCTGTTGAGGATTTTGTGTCTGGAGTAAATTGTGCACCTAATTCTTAAAGCAACAGAGTTGTAACGCCTAATTAATATGAAAATGGGCATAAAAGAACCATGACTATGAAGACAGTTTTGCTGAGATATTTTAACAGGATCCTCACTAAAGAACATGAAAAATTTGCAGGGATTAGGGTGTGAATCAGGGGAGTGGTAGTGTGAGAGAATACTTTCTCATAGGATTGGGTTTTTCCAGTCAGTTGAAGTGATATTTGTAGATATCATGGCCTTTCAGACTAAGAAGAGCTAAAGTAAGATACTAGTATTTTACATGCTTTTTCAGAAAAGTCTAGCCAGACTGGTGGATCATGCAGTGTGGCAACAGACGGAGCTTGATTTGTATAAATAGGCAGGGTGGTGCATGCTTGTAATATAAACTTCTTATCTGCAGCTCAGCATATATTTATGGCAAGGAAAATGTCACCATGGAGAGCTCAAAGAGTATAATAGTCCTTACCGTGATGGAGGTCTAATAACAGCAGTTAAAGGGAAAATATATTAGAAACTTTGTAAAATATGCCTGTTTAAATGGCAGACAGATGGCAGGGAATATAATATATTACATTGGCATTAAAATAAATCAATTCATGCAGCTTTGCTTAGTTACAATTCAGAGAATGGTGTTAAAAAAGACTAAAGCCATGGGCTTTAGCCTTGTGTTCTGCATGTGTATCTCTCCATACATGTACAGCATTGTTGAGAATAAGATGTTGGACTTTTCACAGATTTGATTTAATAAAGTTTAACTGACAAGGTAATGTGGGGAAGGGAGGGCAAGAAAGCCATGGAATTGTCCAGAAGTGAAATACTGTTTGTATGTTTTCTGGAAACCTTGTAGACTGGCCTGTTTTTCAACCAGGTAGAGTTTTTTGATGTTAGGTGTTCCTAGTAGGGGAGTGTTGGCTCTAGTTCCCAGTAGATGCAGTTTAGGGAAAGGTTCTGCTATCTAGAGTCTTTTATTTTGATTTGCATGTGCTCTAGTACGTTTTCAGTCCTTTTCCTGGGAAAGAGGTTCATAGGGATGCCAGGCTCATTTAAGTTGTACCCTGTTTTGGAGAAACAAATCAGGAAGGTAAGTCAGGATTTGCCTGAACTAGCAAGCAAGCAAGCTTTGCACCATACCAACTCTGGAGCACATGATTTATCATGGAAAGAGGGATTTCCTTAAACCAGGGCCGTTGCATGGGCCTACTGCTTACATACAGTTTCATCAGGACAGTTACTAAGTTCTAGTGAATATGTGACATTCTTTCACGTGAATTGACCTGAGTATACATGCACATTCTTCAATAGAAGTTGTTCTATTTGTTCTTTATTTAGTCCGGGGCCAGGTTCCACTCCAATGAAATCAATCAGCTGAGACTGACACATTTTACAGTTGCCAATGTTCTACAGTGTAAAATAATTTGATCTTTTAAAATTCATTCCTACTACTCTAGCATGTATTAAATGTTGAAGTGATGGCAATAAAGATTCTACTTCTGGAGTTTACAAAGATATTTTCTGCTGAAGTGGGATCCTCTCCCTATTGACATGTAGCTGTACTGCAGAGAATAAAATAGTGAGAATGATCAGTAGCATGCAGCCCATACTAAAAGGCACTTTCTGATGACAAATTTCTTGGAGCATCTGCTTTCAGAATCTTCTTGTTGAAATGCACATCTGTCACCAATAAAGTACAGTTGCAGTTTTACAGTAGGTAATTATTTGTAAATTTTAATTCACTGGTTGTAGTAAACAATGGTTTGCTTTCAAGTTACATCCCTGTAAAACAGCTTAGATGACATTTATTTACCTTTTGGGAGCTTGGGTTGTTTTCCTCTCATATAACCACTAGTTGTCCTCAGCCAAAAGATACTTGAAACTTTTTTTTATTTCTGCTTTTGGCTCATCTGCTTCTTCCCTTTAGATCTTCTCTGTGCTTCTTTACTCCTGATCTGCAGTCTGCCACTTTATAAGGTCCTTAGAAAATTCAAATCCATGCAGCCACTTACTGTGACTTACTGAGAGGAGAGTGTGTCTGCTGGAAGTACTGTACAATAAGAAACACTGGATGATTGGAGAAGTATTTTAAATGCTGAAGAAGATTCTTCAGAGATCTTAATTTGCATTAAAGCAGAATTTAGGTCAGTTTTGGGCAGCAAAGTCCAATAAAAAGTACAGAAAGCCTATATTCCAGCAGATGATCACTAGATGCTTCAATGAATTGTATGCTCTGTTGTGAGTATTCTTGTTTTATTACATGAGAGAGTTATGTGAAACTCATAAGGAAGGCAAAGGAGCATAGACTTGAATACAGCACTTCTTCCAAATCAGTGTCTTGCCTTTTCATTTCTGTGTGCTATTAAGGTCTGTGGCATGCAGTTCCTGGCTACAAAGGGGCCTGTTTCCAGAGACCAAGAAGCAGCTTCTTCCACAGTAGTTGGTTATTCTCCCAGAAAGTGGCAATGAGGAACCATTTTTTGTATGAATCTTTTAGGCTGTTCTGCAGAAGGCAGCCTCCATGTCCATATTTTAAAAAGCTCTTTGAGTTATGAGCCTCCTTTCAAAAGAAATGCCACTCAAAAATTAGGTTTAAAAATCTGGTGTTCAGCATTGGGTCATCTGAATGCAAAGATTTTACTTAACTTTTAGTGTTTTGCTTAGAATGTGCGTTTTCTTAATTTTTTCACTCATCCTGTGATAACCTTTGAGATTATCATAAACCAGAGCATGTAAATGCCTCATGCTGTCTGTGTTGCAGTCATGAAACCAAACTTATAGCAGGGTTGGTGGTACCCCATTTGGTTGTTGTCTCAATTAAATCTCTACCTAGATTCTGTGGAAAGGGTAGTTTCACCAACAGGTGTGGTATTAAATATTGATAATTGTTGCCAACATAGACACCATCCTCCTTTCCAAGACACAGTTTCCTGTGCCTGCTAGCCATCCTGTACCCACAACTGAAATATCAGAGAGGCTCTGTGCAGGAACTTTTGTATGTTGAGTCCCTGTAACACTCTGCTGTGTCTTTTGTCCAATTTTAGCGTGCCCTCTGGATTTGAAGGTATAAAAGAACAGGAGATCTGCAACAAGATAATGACAAAAATGCTGGAAAATTACAATACCTTGTTTGAATTGGAAGGCCTGAAGAAGGATGAAGAAAAGCCTGTATGTGAAGAACTAGCAAGAATAATTTTGGTAAAAGTAAGTATCTCTAGTATTTCATTTTCTTACAGCAAATTGATAATTCAGACTTATTGCAGGCTTCAATTCAGAAATCTTTTAGATAAGTGGAGACAGGCATTGTTGTAATAATGTTCTGCGTAATTGATTGGTATGCAGTTTACAAATTGATTCTGCCGATTGCATCATTTTCATTACTAGTCTGAAAGTTCATTGTATTAAACATCTTTATTCTTTGTTAGCTACACAGTTATTTAGAAAATATATTCACTAAAATTTAATGTTTTTAAATGAGAAGGCAGAATAATTCTAAGAAGTGCTCAAGGTTTCTGACATGGTGATCATTTATGGTGTACTTCAGTGATGGTGAACTTCCATACTTTAGGACAGGATGAGGTCTCTAGCCTTTGCCACTATGAAGTCTGCTTGTGTCAAACATGTACCTGAGTTTAAAAAGTGTGTGTTCTGACTCAGAACACCCATTTCTGAATGAACTTGAAGAGGACCATTAAATTACAGTTACTACTTGAATAAAGTACATTGGAGCTCTTAGAGAAAAGTGATACAATTAAAGTGTTATTATACTTTTGGTGAGAAGAAGGCATGTGTGTAACCAAGGATTCCAAAATTCAGAAAAAGCTGACAAGTAGGGCATCCAGAAGTGCCTTGTTCTGGCTTGTGCCATCTCTAGTCAGGATGCAATCTCAAGACTGTGCAGGAAATGGTCATGAGGATGGTTTGCACTTGCCGTTTGTGTTTTAACTGTGCACATAATAACTCTACTCCAAGGTGTGAGCTCTTCGCTTTAAGGGGGTTGAACTGGTGCCTTCCCTTGGTAGGGTTTTACTCATTGATAAAATCACCTTAGCCTTCACTGGCTGGAATGGAAGTTGTCAGAAAATAAGTTATATACAGTTAATACAGTGTCTTTGACCTCGACAAATCAAGAAGTCTGGTGTGAGCCCAGGTTCTGCCATTCAGATGAAATCAGCTGAAAACAGCTCTGCCTTTGCAGTCTAGCACAGGAGGATCTGTTGAGTCTCTATGACTCAGACCTAGCTGCCTTTAGAAGGGTTGCTGGTTTTCTTAGGTGGTGAATCAGTGAGGAATTATTAAGCTGTATTTAGTTGTCTTTTAGCTGTTACCAACATTGACCTAAAATGCCTCTGTGGAAGGAGGTAGAATGACTGGTAGCCTTCCAGTGTCCTCCCTAATTCAAGTTACTGAAGTCACAGTAACTTCTGAGTAATGGAAATGGTCTGCCTGACCGATGAGATTGATGTTTAGCAGCCGATGGTCACTTCAGCAACAAAAACAGGTAAAGAACATATTTCTAAAGAAAGAGCCCAGAAGAAAGGGTTCAGATATACCTTCTCCTTCAAGCCTCGCCCAGTTGCAAAAGTCAAGATAGTCTTTCACTCCTAAAGACTTACAAGCAATTGGGAATGCACAAAAGTGTAAATCTGAGAGATTTTCCACAGCTGTTCAGAGATATGAGCTACCGAAATACAGGGTGACTACCAGAATTACTCCAACAAAGTATCCTAAAAGATACGTGAGATGGAAAGTGTTGCCCATCTCTTTGCCTCAGGAGACAGATGATTGCCTGAGAGGAACGAGCTGTGCCTGGAACACAAGGGCTTGCATTGTGTTTGTGTCTTTGCAGTTTGTTGATATTTTCCAAATTCAATTGGCAGTCAGCTGCAAAAATTTGACTGTGTTCCTTGCCCACCTAACTTGGCGGGGGAGGGGGGGCCAGAATTTTCCTAGTTAAATCAAGGCAAATACTCAAACACAAGAAATATAATCATCTAACTTTATGCAGCAAAGATACTAAGTTTTTGTTGAAATTTGTCAGGTGGCTCTAGGGGAGGATGCTTTATACCATTCTAAAAGGTTAAATTTTTTGTATCCTGGGAGATACCCCCTATTTTTGCCAATTTGTGTAATAAAGTACACTTGAAGAGAAATCCAAGTGGTAATAAATAAGATTCAGTAGACAAAAATGATTGCCAGTTTGCTAATGCATGAGCCATTACATGCAACAGAAGCCATACAGTGATGGTGGTTTAAAAAGATAAGGAAAGACATCAAAAATTACATTGAACAATGCACTTACCTCCTTGCTCTAGTATGCCTTTCTAGCTTACTGCATTACAAAATTAACCCTACTTTTTCTTCTCTCTCTTTCATGTCTTCAGACCTTTGGTGCTGAAATCTCAGCTACAAAAACAGGAACCTACCTTTAGTTAGTGTCTGAAGATACTGTAAGAATATTATTTCTCCCTGCACTCTTGGGCAGTTCTTGAGTGGCTCAGGTGGCTTAGATGCCCGTCACTTCATGTCAGCCATTTCTAATAATCTTTGAAGTCAACATCAATCTTAAATTATTAATTTAGAGCAAATACCCAGAAATGGGGGAGTAGTGGCTCATGCTATCCCATCCCAAGATGGGAATGTCATGTCCCAGTCGTGTTTACCATCTTCCCAAACTTGCATGACTTCTGACACTTCATGGTCTGGATATCTTTTCCACACTTTGGTCATAAAGTCAGTGGATTTTTAAAAGCAGGAAATACTGATCTTTTAAAATGAAAACAAGAATGTGGATCATTAAATAAAATCATGAAAGCATCAAGCTTCTCTTGAAGCAGTGTCTTGGAAAGGAAAAACAGCTCCAGTGGAGCAAGTTACCCCTTGTCTGCTATGTTGGTTGTAGCTAGGGGAAATCCATGATGATACAGACTTTCAGAAGGAGCAAGAGCATTTCAATCAATTACAGACTGCAGCAGCTTAAAGAAAATATGTTTTACTGAGTCTGAAAGCTAGTAAATGTTAAAGATGGGGAAAAAGAGATGTTATTCTATAGGGCTGCTGGTAGCTGAGCTACCATTCTTGCTGTATAGGAGGAGGCACAGAAACACCTTCATCCCCATTGTGTTTCTTCTTTCAGAGGCTGCTCAGTCATTGGGAAAGGCAAGCTGCTCTGGGTAAAAGGATTTCTTAGCTTGCTTTCTCAGTGGATCCTAATTCAGAAAGTAAGGGAGCTGGAAATCTCTGCAAGTTGTGTTCCAGTCCCTGCTTTGTTCCCAGGGCTGTTGGGCCACCTCTTGCTCATTGCTCAGGCATATGGTAGTATTATAATTAGATATGATGGGGAGTGTTTCTTTGGAAACATCTGCGTTTAAAAAAAAAGTGCAATTTTAACAAAACAGAAAATTTATCTTAGAAGAGTTTCTAATTCAATGGGAAATTGAACTGTTAGGTTCCTGATGCCTTGCCTGGAAGGATTTCATGAGTTTTTCATTCCACCTAATAGAATTAGGTTCATATGATCATCCAGGTTGGTGGCCACCAGGTGGAAGTATAACATGAACTTTCTTCAGAAATGTATATATATTTGAAAGTGCCTTATTGTAAAAGAATTATGGGGTTTGATTTACTATTTTTTGATTCCTAAGTAAGCTGGAATTTGTTGGGGTTTACAGGTCTCATTTGCAGCCAGCTAATGCTACAATTCTTAAGACTTTTATCCAAGCTTCACTTCAATTTCGTAACCCAGTGAAGAGTCTGCAAGAGTCTCAGTCTGTTGATCAATAAGCTCTGCTAGTTAGAAAGAAATGGGTGAAGTGGGTCAAATGTTCTGATTAGGTGTTTGCTCTGTGTTCACATTTTCAGGATCATAAATAGTTGGTTTTTATTGGGCAGTGTTGTGTGTGAACAGTTAATTTTCTGACAATATGTTTGCACTGCTGTGCATTTTCACATTATAAGTGTTAGGGTATTGTAATAAAAAATAGTTTATGTTTTTCTTTGGAACAGAATTTCTAGCGTGTGTCAGCATGGTCCTGATTTTTGTGGCATTGAACTGAGTGATAACTCATGTAATGAAACAGTCAGTCTTGAGTTGCAGTATTTCCAATTTTATAATATTCTTGAATAAATAGGTTTACAAAACCTACAGTAACAACAGAAATAATAATTTTGAATGAGGACCTTTCATTTACAAAGATCTTAAATTGCTGTTTGAACTGCAGCTACATGCAGTCCTATGTTGTATAGCTAGCCAGTGGTGTATTTTTACAACTGGAATTAAATAGGACCTTGGAATAAGTGCAATTAGGCTTCTCTAATGATCAAAGATAGGCAATGAAGAAGATTTTTATTTAGTTCAAGTGGCAAGGGAAATCTGGGCAGGCAAACTATTATGAGACTCACTCTTGGGAGATTTCTGGAATTATCCCTTCCAGTGCTTTCAAGTGAAACATGTCATCTTCAATAGCATGTTTTTTTAGCTCAGTAATGTCTTCAAATAAAACATACAACTTGTTACCTAGTTATGCAGGCTTACAAGACTTTTTTTTCTATTTTTTTTCACCTTTTCACTCAAATGCCTTCTTGACAGAGCACTTCTAGTTCTAAGAACCAGTCACCTTAGAGCAAATAAGTGTTTGCACTGGAACACAAGCACTGGCATGATGAGGATGAAATTCCGTTCCTGGTTTGATTACATATCTGGGACAGGAATGCAAAAGGATTTTTTCATTCTTCCCCTGCTATGTGTTAGAATATATAGCCCTGTCACCTGATGGAGAAGAGAAAGCAAGCACATGTAGAAAATTAACATTATAACATTAAAATTGAATTAAAAAATGAATTTTTAGAGTCAAGTAAAATTATAAATGCACAATTTTGTCATTGTGACTATATTGTAGATGCATTCTGATGACCTCCGAACAGGCAGCTTTCAATCCCTAAAGAGCTACAGAAATTGGTCTCTTGCTGGTTTTTGCAAAAAGTAATAATTTTGAAACAACCCTTTTATTTTAGATACAACTAACTTCTTGCATTTTTATCCTGTTTGTTCCCAGTCTTCTAACTAAAGCTGCCACTTCAGTTGGGAGGATTAGTTGGCAGAGTAGTTCTTTGTACTTAAAATGGCAGCAGAAGCGCATGCACTGTGTTTGGCAAGCCTGCTGTTAGATTTCTAGCAAGCAGGCAGTCCACTGCATGTAGCTGCACCTGCTGGTGCTTGGTGGGTGCAAAGTGTGTGGTGCCCAGCCCAGCCAGACATTTTTTTTTATATCTAGGAGAGTGTTCCAGCTGACTTGGGCAGCACTGCCTTAAAGTGGAGCGCTTGCTTGCTCCTTCCAGTTGAACACTCAGAGCAGGTCATTCAGCTCACAGTAGGGTTTGAGCCTCTCATTCCTGAAGAGAGGTAGGAAAGGTAAGGTACTCAAGATGTTCTCCATATTGGCTTGACTGTGCTCCCTTTGCAGTCAGTTGTAAAGCTCCACCTCCATGGAAAGTGCACAGTGTTTCGGCTTATTTCCCTGAATGAATAAAACAAGATCTTCACTCCTCAATGTTTCTTTGCCTTCCTCAGCTGTTTTCACCTTAGCATGAGGATCTAATCCCTTGACAAGATCTGGGACAAACTGATGAGAAATCACCCAACTTTATGACTGAATAGGCTCCTTCTAAATAATTCCCCCTTCCCTGTCACCTCAGAGCTCTGGCCCCATGGTTATACACTCAGCAGACACAAGCACAGTCCCTCATTTACGTCAGGAAAAAAGGTATCAGTTTCTAATCCATGTTACACTGCCCTGGCGAAGCCTGCAGGGTCTAGATAGTTTCCTTTATTCTTATTTTATGTCTGGGACCGTTTTAGCATCGTGTTAACGGTCAGCTTTCAGTACTGGATTAATTCTTTCCCATCAGGAAACAGCAGGAACCCATCTCCTTTGGAAATCCTTTCTGAAGACCTCAACAAGCGTTTCCGTTCTGTGCGGTATCCCCTTTTTTGGCAAATCCTATGTGTTTGCTCCTGCCTGGGCTAGGGAGCCCCCAAGGATGGGAGTTGGGTTCACATGGGAGATGTGGAGATGGAAAGTGCATGAGGAGAAGGAGCACCTGTGGAAGTCTGTCTGCAGTTTTCTGTTTAGTATTTCTTCAGCTAGAATTCACTTTGCAGTTGTCCGCCAGTGAGCAGATGGGCATGTTTATAGTAAGGGTATATAGTGATTCAGCCAGAATGACATTTTAAGATGTGAGCTGACAGGAAATGAGCAATATGAGATTTGTAGGTGAAAGTTTATAAGCCTCCAAAAACCCTTCACCTATACCAGATTCAGTTTGGAGTGAGGAAGATGGTTATGTTTAGGCTGTGATTCAGAAAGGCAGCTGAAAAAAAAACCCTGAACAATTCCTGGTATAATTTTGAAAGAGCTTTCCAAACAGCTCTGCTGTTTTTGACAACTCTGTATATGTATTATTAAAACAAAATGTTTCTGCTCTTGAAATTCATTAAAGCATTCACAAGATTATAAATCTGTCACTTGTGATGTGCTAAGTGCAATCCTGAATATTTGCACAAATATGTTAATGCTATACTCCATAAAGTAATAAATTATTATGATGAATACTTCTTTGGCTAGAATTTCACCAGTAATATTTTTATTTTAACACATTATGAGAATAAATTTGCCAAGATTGAGAACATATAAAGGAAACACTGGCACATAACAAATGTCTTTCTCCTGCTGTCCATATTTATGGTATACTATACATTTTTTGAATACAACTGACAAATTTTGCAGTTGAGATGCTTAAGAACTTTGTTTTTGCTCTTTCACAGCTTTTTCTTGAAACAAATGCTCATTGATATTGTCCCTGTCCCTTGATAATACCACATAGCTGAAATATAGAGAAATAAGATCCATATGTGTACATGTGGCCTGGTCTGTACTTGCACATGTTTTATTTGAAATGTTTTTCATTCATTGTCTGTTACTGATCTGGGTTTATTTGGGGTTTTTTTGTTTGTTTTGTTTTGTTGTGCGCTTTTTTTTGAGCTTTTTTGGTTTGAGGGGGATCTTTTGGAGGGTGGGGGGATGCAAGATTGTGATTTAGCACTTGGGAGCAATCCATCTCAGTCAGTACAACATCATCTTTCAAAAGGGAAGCATCAAAGTCAGCACCAAGAAACAAGGTACAGTAAAATAAACTTCTGAGCTTCTGCACTAGCCAGCTGTTTCTGAGCATCCTTGCAATACCCATGGGGAAGAAAGGTTAGCCAGAGGATGAGAATTTTTATACTATGACAAATCTCTTCAATTCTTCCTGTTTAGATTCCCCAATGTTTATTCTTCTTCTCATTAATTAGTCATTCAATTAATCAGGTTACGCAAAATGATCGGCATTATTCCCTCTGTTTAAATCAGGAATCAGTGCTGTCCTTGTAACAAGGACACATTGCAGGCAGTCGAAACTGATCCAAAGTGAAGAAGTGTAAGATGTTTTTCAGCCTGTGGCATTTAATTCTTGCTGACGTCTGCCATTAGCTTCATCTCTGGTACTTCCAAGGTGGGAGCTTCAAAAGGAGTCAGCACTTCTTTTTCCCCATATTAAAAGCAGTGAAATGCTCATTGACTTCACTATAAGTCCAATGCACTTTTGAAAAGCCCACCTGTGAGTACTATGAAGATCACAGTTTGTCCAGGAGAAGGTGGTTGGTACACCCTGGTGAGCCTGTAACATTTCTGGTGTCCCAAAACTTACTGTCATAAACTGGGCTCAGGGCAGTCTAAGAGCAACAGGAGCATGTGATGCAAGGGACACGGGGCCAGACGTTCTTATGTGTCTGAATATGTATGCTCTTGAAACTCTGGCATATCCAGTAGATCCCAGCAGCATTTGGCCTTAATTGCCAGCAGTGAACATCTCAGTTTCACTGTTAAGAAAGGGGTCTGTTCTCCATGTGCTGGGAATCTTACACTAGTAACTAGATCAGTATAGAGGCACTTAGGACTCCCTAATTTACTGCAAGTCATACATTCCTTTTAAAAGTAACATTGCTGAATTCCATGTGTGAAAAACTTTTTTTCTTGTATTTTGATTTTTAGATCTGAAATGCAATTTAGCTTTTCCAAGACTGAGTTGAAGTGGTTGTAATTTGAGATGCAGTTCTGGAGAGCATGGATTTCTCCCATAGCTAGGTCATATTTTTCTTTTGCTTCATACTTTTTCTATTTATGAATAACATTACAGTAAATAGATGAATCAGACTCCAGTTTTCAAAACTGCAAGGTAGAATAAAATGTTCCCCTGGAACTGCTGTGAGCCCTGTTGTTACTGAACACATGCACGCACACACACAGAGTTAGGTAAACCCAGCAAGAGAGCAGTCTTATGCAGTCTTATGTCACTTTGTAAATGTTTGATTTGTTTTTTTGATCTTAAGTTCTGCTGCAGGCTCCTTATTTGTACCTCAGCCATGAGAAGTTGAGGTGTGGTCATTAACCCACTGCATGACACCTTAACCCTGCCAGCTAATATATGATGGTGTGCTGGTTTTGGCTGGTGTTGAGTTAATTTTCTTCCTAATAGCTAGTTATGGGGCTGTTTTGTATTTGTCCCCAGTCCTTCTGGGTGGGTGGGGACACATTTTTCTCTTCCTCCTAGAAAATACCGTGATATTCCACAGATGGAATTGGCAGCAGTGGGGTATATCATGGGATTATTACCATGTTTGCCATTTCCTTTTCTATATTGCATCCTCTCTAATGGATTTCCACATCTTTCTCTTGCTTACGTATAACAATTCATGACCTTTGTGTGTGTTTTATGGCAGTAAGTGCAGTAGGTTAAGGTTGTACTCATGTGAAACAGAGTAACCTTTAGCTGTTTATTAAGAGATATGGTCTCAGGTAAAAGGTCATATATATAAATAGTCTTGGGAGAACAAAAGGAAATGAAAGGTGAACTGAATAGGGTGTTAGTATTATATTAAAAAGCTGTGATGTAGGTTTTTTGCAAACTGTGATATTTTGCTTTTTATCACTTTTGTCTGAAACAGCTTTGCTGAATTCTGATTATTGAAGTAAAGTGTAAATGATGGCAAGGTAGAACAGCAGATAGGAAGAAGCTGACCTGGTATCTACATGTTAATAACAATAAAGGCAAAAATCCCGTCTATAAATGCTAGCTGTTTCAATCTTTGTTACATGGTTTGTATGTCAGCTTTACTGACATTGTTCCCTCTTCTAACAAGGATGTTTTCATCACTTTCTGGATACAAAATGGGAAGGATACCCAGTACATTGTGAAGAGAATTTTTTTTTTTCCGATTTCTATTCACGTTAAATTATTTCTGTATTTTTCCTGAAGGTACCTGTGCCACAGAATGATGACTCTCTGAGCCCATACCTGAATAAAAATTAGTTTTTCCATCCAGTTAACATTCATGAAAATACCTGTAACCGTATGAATTAGAAAATGCCTTTGAAATCCCCATGCCACTGGCTACACAGTTTTGTCTTAGAAATAATAGATTATTTGGTACTTTGTGTGTCTTTCAGAGCCTTAATCAGCCATGAGCTATTTTGCATGATCACAGAGGGGAGAGATTCCATATTGTCTTGATCCTGTGTGTGTGCACAGGTCTGTAACTGCTGAATTTCTGACGAACCTTTTTGGTTCTTCATTGGCACCCTTGACAGCACTGCTTCCTGTCACATCTGCACTGCTGTGCTCCAGGGAGCTTAGTACAGGGGATGGCATAGATGGCATATTTGCTGCTCCAACATCAAATGAAGAGAGAGCCAGGAACTCTTAAATTCACCGTTTCTTTTGCACTGCTCCATGGCCAACCCTGCTTTGCACTTTTGTTGTAGCCTTGGGAAAATTCACAGGTGTGACCCTGGTGACACCCACCTGAAGCAGAGGCTGCATTGAGCTGTTTCATGGAGTGCTGCTGAGGGAAATGGAATATTCCCTCCTCTGTGCTGTACAGCTGCTGACCCAGTAAAGAGTCAGCTGTTGCAGTCTGTCCTGATGCAATCAGCTAATGCATCATTTCTGCAGTCGTTTGCAGCATGGAATCCACTGAATAATCCTCTTAATGGTTACTCATCATACATAAGAGTGGCTGTACTGGCTCAGACTTGGGATCCATCTAGTGCAGTGTCCTGCCTCCCACGCTTGCCCATAAGCAGGTGTCCAGGGAGGAGTGAGGATAGGACAGCAAGGTGTTTCCTTCGTTTTTTCTACCAATTTGTGACTATTCTTGGAGGTTTTTCCTGCTCTTGAAATGGTTTGTTTATTTAGTGGTGTACAGAGTAATTGTCTTGTGTCTTCTCTTGCATGTGTGTAAGATTTTTGCTTCCAAAATGTCACCTGGAAAAGAGTGCCACAAATTGCTTCCTCTTATCTGAAGAACTGGCTCCTTTTGTTTGTTAAAAACATGGCTTTTACTAGTATCATTTGAAGGTCACCTGATTTTTTTCCTTTTCGTCTTTTTTTTTTTTCTTCCCTTTTTTTAGCTGAAGCTGGTGGTGAACAATCTATCTTCCCTCCACCACCCATGACCCCTACAAACTACCATTGTGGTGGGTTTTTTCTGATGAAATATTACTATTGGTATTTGCAGTCCTAATCACTGCACTGACAACAACTGTTTCTGTTGTCAAAGCCCTGCATAAACTCAGTGAGCAATCACGTGTAATAGCTTTTCTCTTTTGGGGCACAAGGCCAAATACTTTGATGCACTAAATTGGATGAGATTTTGGTGAAGTCAGAGCAGCACTTTTTTTATTGCAGAAGGGAATCTGGATCCTTGTTTCTGTAAAAAAGCTAATTTGTGCTTTACTTAAGAAAAAGCTTCACATTGATTAAGTTCCAGTTTATTTTAATTAAGGTGGTCTTTTACATATTAACAGCTAAAAAAATAGATCTGGTGCTTTCTAGCAGCATTTAAAACTTGGACTGAGAACCCCACAGGCCGGTTTCCTCTGATTATGCAGTTTGTGAGACCAGAAAGAGATTAATTACTGAATCAAGTAGAAAGAGAGGATGAGCACAGCATTAATAATGAGATTGTTCCAAAGATATCTTGGAACATGAAATTATCAACAGCTAAGTTTATTGTTCTCATTAAAATACAGCACAATGTGTAGCTATTGTTTCTAGTAACTATTTTTTTCTAATTCCTTCCATAAGCAATTATAATCAGATGCATTTGAAGTCTTGTGTTACAGTGTGATAGCATGCTACAGATACAGAGGACTATAAATTGACTGTGTAATTCAGTATCTCTGGGACTACAGTTGACTGAGTCTGAAACTTAATTTTTATGCCCATTCAACAATTTGCTGAAAAGGATAAAAGCAAGTTTTGAACTTTGCATCCAAGACAGGTAACAGTGTAAGATGCAAGTATACTATATCAATCCCTCTTACTTAATAATGGCAATGGATAAAGGAACCAGTACAGTATATTCTGTTTGAAGAAAAAGTATAATGAATAACTAAAGCTGGGCTACTCTAGCAAGTATTTTCTAATTCACTGAAATTTACAAAAAAATTGCCAAGGTTCTCATGCAGAGTCAGTAGTGCTAACTGTACAAGATGTGGAAGGTGATGTCTTTTAGTGCTAGGTTCTTTCTCAGTCTTTTCTGCTGATGTTAGTCATCTCTCTAAAATTAATTCAAGTACGTAATTGAAAATAAATATGTAATTGAATACTCTCACCCTTTCACAAATAATCCCGGTTGGTCTGACTGTCTGAAGAGATGAACATAAAGAGAAATAAGTATGGGAAGGGTAACTAAGAGAAATTGCTAAGTGTCTTATAGCCTGCCTATGATTCAGTCTCTTCTTTAAGGATGTCTTTGACCTAGGGTGTTTCTTCATTCATGCAGGATGCAGCAAGGAGCTCTGGAGTACTCAAGCACCTGTCTTCATTAGTGTAAGCACTTCTTGGTGTGAAAGGATTATGCTCTTGGAGAATAAATAGGTCAAAGAGTATTCTAGGGATGTTCTAATCTTTCCTAATCATTGAGGTCTCCATAGTTAATTGGTTTAAAGCTTTTATTGAGGTGAAGTCTCATGCATTGTAAAATCTGCATTTTGTACGACTTGCAAAGAATCTGCCAGAGAGAGAAAGATTTCTTTACCAACACAGTAACCTTCTGAAGGAAGAGGACCTGTTTCTTGGGCCAGTATAATTCACTCAATCTAGGTTGTAAGAATGCTGGGCTGGGATTTGAATGAAGTGGGTTTTTTTTCTGTTTTGGGGATGATGGACAAGTACACAGTGCTTTGTAGTGGTTTTTGATAATTACTAGTATTTGTAGCAAAGTCTTAGCTCAGACTCTTACTTTAGGGTCAAGAAGCACTGCTGTGTTTAGCCTAGAGGTAAAAAATTGTCTCAGGCACGCCTGAGGGAGCTTACGGACTTCTTGAGCTGTTTGAGCAATATAAAGAGTTGAGTTTTGGTATGATGGTAATACATCTTGTGGAAAATAAGAGTCCACTATTTAGAGTGGGCCAGTGGAAGTTATTATTATTATTATAGTGGAAGGTTAGGAAGATCTGCAAGTCTCTAAATTTGCCACGTTTGCAGATGTAGGAGATAACTAGAAGTTTTGCTTTATGCTGATAGGCTTCTGACTGGACTATTTGCCAATAAATACTGCTTGTCAAAGTTAGGAAATGAAATGTTCTCTGGCTTTCCCTGTGATCTTGTCAATTCTTGCATGAAAATCATTAAAGAAACTTATTTCAGAACCTGGGATTTGAACATCCTGCACAGATGCTGACTATTTACTTTGGCCCAAGTACTCTTGATAGTAGATTTCCCATGGTAACTGTCTTGAGGCTTGATGATAGGACTTGATGCCATCACGAGCAGGTACTCTAGTTTAGGCAGGTTCTGGGGAGTACGAGGTGGAGAGGTGGTCACTGGCAGCTATTGACAGTAAGCTAGGCTTGGGTAATTTTTCATACACAAACAGTAACACTGTTGTTGAACACACACAGTTGAGCAAAACAAAGCTTGTTTGTTTTGTATCCAGTATGCTGTACTGCAGAGGTTTTTTTCTTCACATGAGAATGGAAAGTATGCAATTGCTAATAAGCCTTACTCCCTAGAACATTCTCTGGAGATCTGTAATGGTTAGAAGAGTGATGCTCAGGTAGTACTTCTGCATGGGATGTATGCTAGTAATTTTGTGGCTCCAAGTTCATTTATGCCAGTTGTATAGTGGGTGTCATTGGTTTTAAAGGAAATCTGGCTTTAAAGCACCGCAGATTTCATCCCAGAGTTTCAAAAATTTCACAAGCAATGCTAAAAGTCTCACAGAATTCTCAAGCTTCAGTAATTCATAGATGCACAGAAATGCGTATAGGTAGTTATGTAACAATACTATTTTTTATGCAAGTACAAAGGTTGGTATAATTGCTTAATCTTCCTTAACAGAAACACAAACAGATAAGTGCTCTTTCAGTCTTTGCAAATGTAACTTGACTACATTTTGTCATTTTTAGTATTGTGTGGAATACAAGTGCCTGACTTTAAACACTTGCATTTGAAAATTACGACTTAGGTTTATTGTTTGAATCCCAAAACCAGGGAGTGTTCTGAGAGCAACAGAGTCAAACTTCTGAAGACGTACAGCTGTTTAATCTATGCTAGCAGAATTAGGATTCAGTATAACTGTAGTCAAAAATACCTTAATTGGCTATATATTTTTTTATCTGCAATTTCATGGGGTGTTTAGAAAAACAAAATATATTCCAAAATATGCTTAGTTAATGCAGTATGACATGTTATTGGAAATGAGCACATGTTCTTTCTACTTCATGGATTCTAATGGTTAACATCAAACAGTTTGCCAGTCCTTCAGGAGCTAATATGCCAGAACAAAACATTGACGACAGTGGATTCTCAGATTGAACTGTGTTTGAGATTCTGGTTTTGTTTTGTTTGTTGTAAGTTTTCCAAGTAGCCTAGGAACTTAGGCAGCCTGGAAATGTGACTGTTAGGCCTGCCTGACTTTTGTCTTTCAACTAGCATCTTTTGTTTTAATGGTGGTGAGTTCTTCCTCTTGTCTTACTTAACATAAAGATATACTGTACAGTTAAAATAAAATAGCCAGTTTCTAGGAGGAATGGTATAGTCTTGGAGTAAGTAATGTTTGTTGTGTGAAAGCCAGCATGAATTGAAAGATAATAGGGAAGGGACAGGAGATTTTCAAGTGTTAGAATAAACTGTAAATAAGATCTTTTCTTAGAGAAACATAAAAATATACTTGCATGCACTCTGCCCAGTGCAAATAAGACCTCTTGCCAGAGCCTGGATTGAGCAGACTTCTGGAGGTTAATGTTTAATAGGTTCTTAGTTAGTGCTGCTGGCTGTGTTCTCAGCAGGTGGATCTCCTGCTCCCTTGGAAGCATTATTTTGTGCAAGCTAAATGCATTTCTGTACTGAAGCACATCAATCTATGTCTGCTGTTACAGAACCTATGATGGAGCAGTTAATAGTGTGCTGTCGGAGGGTTTGCTGCTTTTAGTTCACGCACTTCTCATTTTTCATCTCTATTCAACATAAAAAAGCAATTATTGTACTGCATGATTCCTGCTTATCTTAATAGCATTCAGTCAGTGGTAAGCCTGGTCCTATATTAAATTCAGGAATTTTGATTTCTAACTTTTGCTAGCAAGTGGCAGGAGAAACTGATCTAACACACCTACATGACTCACTTGAGTCATTTGTCTGTGATGACTTGTACTTATAATTGGAGGTGTAGTTGTAATGAAGACACAGTGCCATGAAAATGAGAGATAGAAAACACCTATGAGATCACCTTGAAGATTGTGTTAAGAGTACAGAACTCCTTTTCTAGTTCAGAGGTGAATGATCCAAGAAGAGGCTCATTCCTTCCTTTTTTTTTTTTTAGTGGATTGTTGTGTGATCTAGTGGCATTTCTAGTGGAGTCTCAGCTTATCTGTATTACACAGTGTTGATTCAGAGTGCCATAAAAATGTGCTAGTTGAGCTTGGGCACGCTTACTGCCAGTTTATTGGTATGCCTGATAGCACTGCTCCACCTCTGTTCAAAATTCCTAGGGCCTGAACCTGCCTTTTTTACAGTTTGTAAACAGCATTCTTTATTGCTGAGAAGGAAAGGGGACTGAAAGGTGGGTAACTGGAGTCAGCCTTTACAGTCATCTTTTCAGTTGTGCGGGTTCCCTTGGCAATGAGTTGGCCATGGGGTATTGTAGGGTAGGAGAAATACAGAGATAAAACTAATCTATTTTCCTTGAAAGATCTGTCTGCACTTTATGGGATATAACACAGTTCAGGCCAGTGCCAACAGTGTCTTTCAGGCAGCAAATTCTTTCATTACTGTGTAATTCATTGTTATGCTGTGAACGGGAGAAGTACCATACATGGAGAAAGACAGGTTTCTCAGCAGCTTGTTTGAAACTTTCCAACCTACTTACATGGACTTCAGTGGAACAGCTCTGAATTTTGGCACAGCTTCACATTTTTCTAAGGAAGAAATCCTTTGGCAAACACTTACTTGTTTACACCTCAAACAATTAGCCAACAGGAGGGATGGAGGAATGTGATGGGCACTGTACTGACTTACCTCTGTTTTCTTGCTTTTAATGGTCCATTAACATTTGCCCTTAAACGGCACAGCAGATAGTTACAGAGCATTTGCTTTAAGATTCCTTCACTGGAGGTGACATTTATTTTAAGAATATATTAAAATATCAAATGATGCCCATTTTAATTATGGTAACCTACCATAGTTTTTATTGCTCTCGCTATTGTTCTGACTGGGCAGGTGAATATAGACATGAGCAGAAAGTCTGCACTGTAGGAAACTAAAAACAGGAATCATCACCACAGTCAGTCTTCTAGGTTCATTCCTACATCTCTCCTCTGATTGTGATCATCTGGCCGTGTTTGTGCTTCTTACTCTAGATACATCTTCTGTTCAAGCTATAAGAGTCCAAAGAAACCAAGAGAATGAAAAGCAGAAGTTATTCCCAGAGGAGCAGTGTCCCAGCAGTGTAGTCAGATAACAACTTTGGGATTTGGATACAAATAACTTCTGGTATCCTTGTGGGGATGCTCTGACTCTACATTCAGGACAGTGACTGAGGCTGGGTTTTCATGTTTCTCAAGAGGCCATAAGGTTTGTTGCTACACAGGGATGCTCTGACCATGGGCTAGGTACATCCACACAAGGGCTTGGTACAGACCAATTGCTCAGTAGCAATTGCTTGACCCCACCTAAGGATGCCCAAAAGAGGTTTAAGCTGGTTCTTGATGTTTAGTGTCCAGTTGTCTTTGTTGGAACCTGTGACAGAATTCCTGGTTGATGCAGTATATCTGTTTATGAAACCAACCTTGGGACTCATTGCCAGAGCTTCACATGGTAATTTGAGACAGTACAATACCTGATATCTCATCAGCATCTCTGTGTTTGATACTGCCTAAAAATACTGAAGCTGAAGGAGAGCTACCAGTATGGAGCAAAGGCCATAAGAAATAGTCAATTGCTGTGGCCAAGCAATGGCAGATCCATCTTTCCAGTTGCCATCTGTGAAACAGAAATGCAAGGGGAAAAAAAAGGTAAATACCATTTCCTGATTTTACTTATGAGGCTGTTTTGTCCTTGCTTTATAATGGATGGTGATGTTGATACGTGCATGAGAGAACATACATCCGTTCTGCTGTGTTAGCGCATTGCCTGGGAATACAGACACAGGAGCTGGAGTGGGAGTTTGAGATCCTTGGAGTTCAAAAATGAACTTGTGAGTGACATTGCAAGAGTATGTGGAAACAGGCTTATACATGGGGCAGAATTAAGTTACCAGCAGCTCATATGATGATTACATAAATTTAAAAGGGCAAACTGAAAAAAACCAAACACCAAATCCAAAGGTTAGAGTCTTTCTCAGTGCTATGACACAAAGACAGTATGCACCAAACCATAAACCGATGGAAAATCAAGAAGGAGGAGGTATTTTTGTTATTACGCAATTTTCCTTGTATATTACTTTGAAACTATGTGTTGTATCTCTCCAGTGTGAAGGCATACATGCTTGTTTTGCTTTTGAATTTTTTATTTAGTCCATCAAGGAGTCCTCAGCATGCCTTTTGCCGAGATTCCTTACTGATGGGTGCAGTTGCTGAATCAGATTTAAAACATTCCATTCCAATTTGCAGTGAGCTGGCTGTGCACTGGGCTGCAGGATGCTATTGTCTGCTGCACCTGCAGACCCCCCGCTTGCAAAGTCTATGTCAATCCCACTCTTTCCTCTCCACTTGGATAAAGCTCTCTTCACGCCAGTTCAGAACACTGCCTGCACTAGGCTTCCTTTGGCAGACAGATGCCACCCAGCAGTTGGTGATTGCTGGGAGATGGTTGTATCTTCTGGCCTGAGGCCCTTAAACCTTGTCACTTTTTGGCCTACATCCCATGCACGCTGCATGCCTGCAGCATTTTGGCAAAGCTGCCTGTGGAGCTGCACAGGGCAGGAGGCTGAAGGGATTCCCTTAGGCAAATGTGTCTGGCTTCCTGCAGAGAAAGGGCCTTAAGGTGTTGCTGATTCACTCCAGCAACCTCCTGTTGTGTGTGTACCATGGAGAGTCCCAAATTTGAAAATAATCTTACTGCTGGGTTGATTTCTTGAATTTGAATGTTTTTAGGACAGGATAGCTTTGGGTTCAAATTACACCTTTCTGGAGTGTATAATTTTTATGGTTAGCCTTCAGGGAAAATTTGGAATTTATTCACTGATTCTGCTTTGACTGGCTTATGGGAGGCATGATTTTAACCTTGGGAAAGTTTACTGTAACAAGATTATGTAATTCACAGCCAGTGACAAGTAAACTACCTCTGGAGCTAGAAATGCTATATCTGTATAGCTGTGCTTGAATTCCATAGACTTTCTGTGAAGCATTTTCTAGCTCCTTATCTCTGGAATCATGCAGTGTTTATAAAGCTTTTATGTGTATGTACTTTCAAGCATGTAAGCAGTTCTGTTAGCAGTTAGAAGCGGTGGCTTCTAACAAATGCGGAGGCTGTGGTGATGTTTCTTGAACTCTGTCAGGCTTGGTGCTGTGACCATTTCCCTGGGGAGTCTGTTCCAGTGCCCAACCACCCTCTGTGAAAAACCTTTTCCCAGTATCCAACCTAAACCTCCCCTGACACAACTTCAGGCCATTCCCTTGGGTTCTGTCACTGTTCACCACAGAGAAGAGATCAGTTCGTGCCCCTCTGCTTCCCCTTGTGAAGCAGCTGAAGACTGCAGTGAGGTCTCCCCTCAGTCTCCTCTTCTCCAGGCTGAACAGACCAAGTGTGCTCAGTCTCTCCTCATATGGCTTCCCCTCAAGGCCCTTCACCATCTTTGTTGCCCTCCTTTGGACACTGTCTAATGGCTTAATGTCTTTCTTATGTTGCAGTGCCCAAAAC
Source organism: Margarornis squamiger (assembly GCA_035222235.1). NCBI lineage: Eukaryota > Metazoa > Chordata > Aves > Passeriformes > Furnariidae > Margarornis > Margarornis squamiger. The sequence goes on along the minus strand of JAWWTY010000123.1, from coordinate 18,880,667 downwards.
TGCCCACAAAAGCCAAGGTGAGGCCGCCCCAGTGCAGAGCAGAGCGGGACAGTCTCCACCCCAAGCAGCTGGCGATGCTGTGCCTGATGCCCCCCCGGACATGGCTGACCCTCCTGCCTGCCAGGGCACTGCTGACTCATATTCAACTTGCTGTTGACCAGGACCCCCAGGGCCCTTTCCATGGCACTGCCTTCCAGCATCTCACACTCCAGTCTGTCTGCCCCATCCCAGTTGCAGAAAGTGCAAGGCACTTTCCCTTGTTGAATTTCATGTGGTTGGTGATTGCCCAGCCCTCAATTTGTTGAGGTCTCTCTACCCTCAAAGGAGTCAGCAGCTTCTCACAATTTTGTCTCTTTGGCATACTCAGTATCCCTTCCAGTCCTGCATCCAAGTTGTTTATGAAGATGTTGAAGAACACAGGGTCCAAGATGGACCCCTGGGAAACCCCACTAGTGAGAGATCATCAGTCTGATGTTACCCCATTCACCATTACTCTCTGTGCTCAACCCCTGAGCCAATTGTTCACCCACCACATAATGTATTTATCCAGCTGTGTGCTGGACATTTTGTCCAGAAGGATCCTGTGAGAGACTGTATCGGAAGTTTTACTGAAATCCAAAAGGATTACATCAGCTGGCTCCCCTTGATCAACTAGGTGGGTTACCTTTGTCATAAAAGGAAATTCAGTTTGACAAGCAGGATTAGGATGTGGTTTAGAGGTAGATAATGGTCAGCTCTTTGAATCCACAGAGTCTTGTCCTCATTAAAACACCTAAATTTGCATAAAACATCAGAACTTCATTGAACTTTAAAGCTTCATGCACTTTAAGATTGCATCAAATTTATAACTTTGATATCTGAGTAGGGCAGAGTACAGAGGAGGTGTTTTAGTGATCCAGTGCCTAAAAATACAAGTAGAGTAAGAGAAATCCAAATTTGGCAGTGGCAGCTGCACATATTGTAAGGATGACCGCATTTATCGTGACTTTATGATTTCAGTGTGGCAGTTAATCAAGGAAGGATTTCAGGCTTGGTTCTGAGTATGGAAGAGAGCTGATAACTGAATTATTTTGCAAGTATGTGTTGATTCTCTGCTAAACCTGGTAAGGATTACAGAGCTATTGATCTTTGTCTCTCAGTCACAGTAATTTAAGACGATGAGGCATCTTTAATTCAAGAACTTCACAACTGTAATATGTCTGTGTGGTTTTAAAATCAGTATGGTAGGTGGTAGGTGAACTGATGAATCAAGGTGGTTTTTAATTATGTTTTTATATGTTATTACTTTCTGAATGGAATCTATGTTTCGGCAAGTGTTTGAACAGAAGCTCATTTTAGTAAGACTGTAGCCTTGCTAAAGACAACTGTTTTTTTGCGTTAACCTTAGTCCAGGCTTAAGGTCTTAGAATCATAGAATGTTTTGGGTTGGAAGGGAGATTTAAAGGCCATCTAGTCCAACCTCCTTGCAATGAGTAGGGACATCTTCAACTAGATCATGTTGCTCAGAGCCCAGTCCAACCTGATCTTGAATGTTTCCAGGGATGGGGCATCCTCCACCTCTCTGGGCAACCTGTTCCAGTGTTTTACCACTGTCATTGTAAAAAATGTCTTACTTATATCTAGTCTGAATCTACCTTCTTTATCACAAGCTGCCCTTGTAAAAAGTCCCTCTCTGGCTTTTTTATAAGCCCCCTTTTAGATACTGGAAAGGTGGCATAAGGTTGTCCCAGAACTGTCTCTTCTCCAGGCTGAACAACCCCAACCGTCTCAACCTTTCCTCATAAGAGAGGTCTTACATCCCTCTGATCATTTTTGTGACCCTTCTCTGGACCAGCTTGAACAGATTCACATCTTTCCTGTACTGAGGACCCCAGAGGTGGATGCAGCACTCCAGATGAGGTCTCACCAGAGCAGAGTAGAGAGGCAGAATCACCTCTTTCAACCTACAGGTTGTGTTTCTTTTGGTGCAGCCCAGGATACAATTGGCTTCCTGGGCTACCAAGAGCACATTGCTGGGTCATGTCCAGCCTCTCATCCACCAGCACCTCCAAGTCTTTCTCAGGAGGGCTGCTCTTGATCTGTTCGTCCTCTAGCCTGTATTGATGCTGGGGCTTGCCCTGACCCAGGTGCAGCACCTTGCATTTGGTCTTGTTAAACGTCATGAGATTCCTATGGCCCTACTTCTTGAGCTTGTCCACATCTCTCTGGATGACATCTTGTCCTTCAGGTGTGTCAAGAGTACCACCCAGCTTAATGTCATTTGCAAATTTGCTGATGACAATTTGTTTAATCCAATTGCCTGTGTCATTGATGAAGACACTAAACGATACTGGTCCCAGTACAGACCACTGAGGGACACCATTTGTCACCAGTCTTGACTGGGACACTGAGCCATTGACCAGTGCTCTCTGGATGCAACCATCCAGCGAGTTCTCATCCCCCAAACAGTCCATCCATCAAGTCAATCTCTGCAGTTTAGAGAGAAGGATGTGGTGGGGGACCATGTCAGAGGCCTTACAGAAGTCTAGACAGATGACATCCATAGTTCTTCTTTGCTTTAAGCTCTACTGTTACATTAAAAAGTGCAAGCATAGTTCAGGTATGTTTAGATTATGTCATTCCACAGCCTCTCTGACGTCTTTGTCCCTACTATTGTAGTCCACATAGCACTCAAAGCATGACTTTGGCACTTGCTTCCTCACACACAGAAATTCTGTGCTCAGACCAGTAATGTAATCAGGCCCTCCTTTGGAGCATAGAAATAGAAAATGGGAGAATAACATAAGAAGTGTGAAGTGAATGTAACTGAAAAATCCACTGCAGAGTTATCCCTGCCTTTGAAAGCCCTTTGGGCCTGAAAAATATCTGGTACTCACAGCTGCAGGGGATTCATTCCATCCAGATTGATCCGAGAGGTCCCTGACTGCAATAAAATGGTGATGAAGCTGGTGTTGTGTGAGAACTGGCTGCACTATGAAGTTTTGGACAACAACACAAGTACAGCATAAATACCTGTTCTGTTCACTGAATGACTTGATGGGCATTGCTGTCACAGCAGGAATTTCCACACAGTGCTCTGGGATAATTCTGGATGACCTAAACCCTCTGGCAAAAGTCTACATCTCCAAACAAGGCCTGGTGTCAACAACACTGTCAGTGTTGTTACCGTTAAGTAACTTTGATAGAGGGCTTATAGCTCTGTGTATGTGTGATTAGAAATCTCCTTGAAATAGTTGGTGGTTTTAAATGGAGCGAACAGAATATATTTGTTTCAAGAGGTATCAGTGGCCAAATATCAAGCTTTGTCAACTTTGGCAGATGTCTCATTCCCTGGTTATTTTACAGAACAGAACTGATTGAATCAGGTTGGTTAGTTGTCAGGCAAGAGGTACAGCTGGCTGGCTAATGGTCTCCCTTTTTCAGCCATTCATGAAGCAGAGGTAATGCTGATCAGTGGATAGATTGGTATGAAAGCTTTGTGCTGAAAGCTAGCCAAATTGAGACTAGAATGAGAAACCAGCATTCCATATTTCCCTGCATTGCTCAGCCACACCTAGGTTTTTGAAATGAAATGTGCCTTTCTCTATTCTGTGGAATATTTGTATTGATATAGACAGCTTGTAAGTTGAAAGAGCTCTAGAGTGACAAAATATGAGGCCTTCAAAAAGTAATATGGAGGTCTTTGTTTTGGTGGACAACTCTACGAATTCCATTTGTGTATTAAGTTGTTGAGTGAGATTTATCTGGAGGAGTACTGTGTTAATGCAGCACTGAAACATGTATAGCACATTCTTTTATTTAAGTACTTCATTTTTTTTAATTATAACCTTTTAGAAATATCTTTATTATCTTTTCAATTATGATATTTAAATACAAACTCACAGCTAGTTTCTTCAGAAAGTTGTACATTTACACTTGATTATTACTTGCTCAAAGAGGTGTGAATTTTCCAATAATTTAGATGTTCATGCATAGCTTGGGATATTGGAAGTTGTTTTTTTTTTCCCTCCTGGAGAACATGAGTGAGGTACTCAGAAAAGCAGGATGACCTGTGCCAAGGATCTGTGTCTTTACACCATGTTGATTCATATTCACAGGGCTCGGCAGACTCATCTTGGTGTGGAGCAGTCCATGTTCTTCAAGAACTGAGACAGATTAGTCACCACACCACGTCAGATCTTTAGGATACATGGCATAACTATGTTTGATCTTTGAACCCAGGAACTCCTGACACCTCACAGGGAGATGAAGCATCTCTATGATGCACCCAGTCACTTACAAAGAATCTTGGTAGTGGCAATGATGCCACCTTGACTGGTCAGATTGTGCTTCCATGTGAAAGGTTTCCTTGCACTTTCTTCAACACCCATCATGACATATGTTTATAGTGGTCATAAAACTGACTAGTCTCTAATAAGACTGCAAGCATAGTTCTTGTATCTGAACATTGAGACAACAAAACCTGAAAGCCAAATGCAGGATCTATGGTGTGATATTTCTTTGCAGTTTTTCTGGTCTTTGGTGTTTTGATTATCCTTTTTTTGTGCTGGTCCCTTTGATTGTCAGTAGCACCTGATACTATTTTACCTGTATTTAGCTGGAATGAAGGTGTATTGTAAATTACAGAGTAGGACATTTCAGCAGAGCCCACACTTTCAGCAGCCACAGCCTATACCTATACCTATAATGCAACATACATACCTGGTTCAGGCCGAGCCTGATCTCTGTCAAATGCAGCTTGGGGTTAAGCTTCACCAGATAAAAAACTTTCAGGAAAAAAAAACAAATTACTTGTTCTTCAACAAAAAGATTCCTCTTCTCTAGTGTTGTCCTTGGATTTATTGGTGTCATCTTCCAAAGTGAAGCTTTTTATGTATTTACAAACACAGACAGATTTCTGTTTGGCAGACCATAGTGGTTAGATTGTACCTGGGACAAAGCGCTGCTTGACAGATGCCACACTATATTAGGCATCTTAGTATGCAGCAATTCATATGTTTGGTTCATCTGCTGAATAGAGGAGTTTGTCAAAGGGGAAAGTACAAAATCTCTGGAGTGACTGAGGTTGAAGGGAACTCTCACAGTGATGTTGTCCAAACCTCATGCTCGAGCTCATCTACAGCAAGTTCCACAGAGACGTGTCCAGATGGGGTTTGGGTATTTCCATGGATGGAGACACCAAAACCTCCTTGGGCAGCCTGTGCCAGTGCTCTGTCACCCTCACAGTGAAAAAGTGTTTCCTGATGTTCAGAGGGAACCTCCTGTGTTTCAAAATCTGTGCCCATTGCCTCTTGTCACTGGGCACCACTGAAAAGACTCTGGCTTCATTCTATTTACATGCTTCCTTTTCTTTTCTATCATTTAACAGCTAAATGTGCTTGTCTTCCCAGAATCATCTTGAAAATGCATAATCTATAGCATTTCTGTTTTGCAAGATGTTGTCCTCACTTGGTAAGGTAATGTTCTCAAACTTAATTGCATGAAAGTTATGCATGTGCATGATCAAAGAAATCTGCCAAAAAATTTTCTCTTGGGAGCTCCACCACTCAGAAAAGCACTTAAGCTGCCTCTGACTGTAGTTCTTTAATCTGCTTTGTGAGGAATTCAAATTACAGAAGTCTTTGTCTACCCACAGATGCATCTTTATCTCAGTGGCACCCCAGTGAAGTGCTGCTGTTATGGAGGTTGTGCAGGTGGCTTTTTCGCAGGGTCAGTAAAACTGTAGAAGGTGATAGCAAACATTGTTCCTTCCTATTGTTGATAAGAATTAAAGACACTACTTAAGTGAAAAACTTTATTTCAATTTTAATGCATATGAGTTCAAGGAATACTTTTTTCTACATAGAATCATAGAAAATCTAGTTGGAAGGGACCCATAAGGGTCATTGAGTCCAACTCCCTGTTCCTCAGTGTATTTCTGTACTAATGCAACTGAAAACAGCTTTATACAGAAAGTCAATGAAAGTTCAATTCAGATGCAAGTTGCTATTACTTGCAGACTGTATTGCTAAAGAAATAACTGCAGTGCTATGATGTTTTCCAGAGCTGTCAAAATACTAGCTTATAGGTCATCTGGAACAGAGAATGGACAACACCGGTTCCTTCCACTTCTTAATGATTTTGAAGGGCCCTAAAAAATGCAGTGGTAATCCTAAATGTGAACGTGATCTTTCAAACAGAATTTTCCTGCAGAACTTGTAAGTGATTAGCATGCCTTTTGTTGGAAGTGCCTGCATCCAAGTGATCTTTTACTGCCAGAAAATGAGAAGAATTGAAGACTGAACCAAATTTTCTTTTTCCTTTTAGAGCACCAGAATAACAAATAGATTTTTTTATGGAATTCTCTAGTGTGAGAAGCATCTGTATATCCGTGTAAATTTCATTAACAATTTGCACAGAAGGATCCTGATACATGCTGTTCAGCATATGTTGCCTGTTTCCTAGCACATCATGTTGGGTAAGGCAGATTCTACAGTACCTGGGAGCAAAATTACTTCGCTTTGTTAATTGCATTCTTGAAATCAGGATGCACATGGTAGGGTAGGGGTGGAAAGGCTGGTGTCCTGCTGTTTTCCATGTGTCAGTGACTGTTGGCATGTGTAGTACGTTATGGAAGTTGCCTGTTTTGCTTACAGCCACATGTGCTTCTGTAAAGCACTAATAGGACAGTGTGTAGGATCTGTTCTAGTTCAGAGGTTTGTGCTTACGTATAGTCACTACTTTTGTTACTCTGGGGAAGAGCTTTGGTGATGTGCATGACATCAGCTCTGGTGGCTGATGGTGCAGTAGCACCAAAAGGCTGTGGTAAGAGATGATCTGCTGGAGATTAGGAAGGCTCTACAGAGGGATTTGGACAGACTGGATAGGTGGGCCAAGACCAAATGTATGAGTTTCAACAGGCAAAGTGCCAGGTCATGCACTTTGACCACAACAGCCCCAGGCAGTGCCACAGGCTGGGGGAAGAGTGGCTGAAAAGCTGCCCAGCAGAAAAGGCCCTGCGGGTGCTGGTCCACAGCTGGGTGACTGTGAGCCAGCAGTGTGCCCAGGCGGCCAAGAAGGCCGATGGCATCCTGGCCTGTATCAGCAATGGTGTGGCCAGCAGGACGAGGGCAGTGATCGTCCCTCTGTCCTGGGCACTGGTGAAGCCACATCTCGAGTGCTGTGTCCTGTTCTGGGCCCCTCACTACAAGAAAGACATTGAGTTGCTGGAGCAAGTGCAGAGAAGGGCAACAGAGCTGGTGAAGGGGCTGGAGCACAAGTCTTACAAGTAGCTGCTAAAGGAGCTGGGTATGTTTAGACTGGAGAGGAGGAGGCTCAGGAGAGATCTTTACAACTACCTGAACGGAGGTTTTAGTGAGGTGGGGATCGGTCTCTTCTCCTCAGAAACAAGCAATAGGATAAGAGGAAATGGCCTTGACTTGTGCCAGTGGAGGTTTAAATTAGATATTAGGAAAAACTTCTTCACTGAAAGAGTTATCAAGTGTTGGAACAGGCTGCCCTGGGAAGTGATTGAGTCACTATCCCTGGAGGTATTTAAAAGATGTGTAGATGTGGCATTTAGGGAAATGTTTTAGTCATGGACTTGGCAGTGTTAGATTAATGGTTGGACTAATGATCTTAGAGGTCTTTCCCAACCTGAACAATTCTATGATTCTATGTCCCTGTGCAAGCATGACAGACAACAGTCATCTCGAGCTGCAGAAAAGCTAAATGGCTGACTGCAAGTTTTCAGTGGTCACAAAAAAGCTTAACAGCCATTCCATCGGAATTTAGTGAGTTAGTGCCTTCAGATCACAGGTCCTGCTGCCTCCTGTTATGAGTCTCTCCTGTTACGCTGCCAATGTGGAGCTCCCTGTCTCCCTTCCTCTCCACAGATGTGGTCCTTTAAATCACATCACTGCTGCTGTTCTGTAGCAGATGAGAGGCACAGCCTGCTGTCCACGTACTGTGTGCCCACAGCCAGAGACCACTGCAGGTGGTGGGCTAACAGAGTATTGCTGTGCTGCTGGAAGCCAGCAGTGGTACAAAGGTGAGATCTTGACTTTGGGCAAAATGCCCATTGACGTCAGTGAAGGCAGGATCTCACCGAGAGCATGCGGTCCAGACACTGAAACTGGGAAGCTCTCTCAGCATATCTCTCTGGTTTCCCTTTGCTGATGATACAAAATTTATTTTTCATTTTATTCTCTTCAGAGCTCAGTAAGAAGCAGCTTTCTGTCCCATGAAACTTTTCAACACACACAAAGCATTTGAAAGCCACTATGAGCAGAACAAAGCACCAGAAACAGAAGCAAAAAATTTGGCAAAGAATCTTAGGGCAAGCCAGGTACGAAAACGGTTCAGGAGTGAGAAATTCTGATGTACTGTCTGACAGATTTGTAACAACTACAGCAGGCAGCAGAACTGATAAACAAATGGATAATTAAAGCCATTAGGAGGCATCAGCATTATGTCCTTAGAGAAAAAATTGTCACAGAGGAGCTTTTGAACATGTGGATAGGTATAGTCAGTACAGTGCACTTGAATTTTCAAAATGTTTTAATTGGATTATTGAAGATTTCTAAAGAAGAAGAGATGTGATTAAGAGGAAAGACTTTTTATGGATTAATAGCTAGAACACAATAAAAAGATATGATTGGTTTATCAGTGGAGAGAGGTTTTCTGTGAAATCCCTCAACCATCTTTGTTGGAATCTGTGCTATTCAACTGCTTCAATAATGACCCAGAAAAAGATTGAATGTGCTGATAATAGAAAATTATTCAAGATAGGAGAAACTAAAAGCTGGCTACAAGGGCTTTCAGAAGGCTTCTCATTTACTCCATGTTGAGTGAAAAACTGTTGAATTTCCATCACTATATGCTAAATAATGTCCACTGATGAACTCCATATTAGCTGTTGTTTTCAGGAAAGAGTTCTTGATATTACAGAAACCTCACAAAGCTTTCAGCTTAGTAAGCAATAAAAAAGCAAATAAAAATATTTTGATGGGAAACCACCACTAAATCTGCATCCATATATAATGTCACATGCAGTTCTGACTACATTTTGGAACGGACGTAGTAGAAGGCGAAAAGGTGTAGAGAAAAGCAGCAAAAAGGATCAAACACATGAGCATGACATGTAAAATGAGAGGCTGTATAAATGTGAAGTTTTCTGTCTGATTAGTGACCACTACTGGAGAAGTATAAAGTCAAGAATGGTATGGGGAAGGTGGGTAAGGAACAGTTACTGGCAAATTCTCATAATTCAAAACCAAGGGAAAGATTATCTGTGACCATATCTAAGATAGTACTTTTTTTTTTCTATTTTAATCAATTTGTAACAATATTGTGAAACTCCCAGCCATAGATCTTGCAAAGGCTAAAAACAGAAGTGAACACAAGAGAAAACTGAATTTAATCACAAAGGTTAGATTCAATGTTTGCTGTTAAAACACAGTGAACCAGGTACAACAGCCAAGTCAAAAAAAGGTCGTATACCAGAGAATTCCAGAAGCTGGGGCTGTGCATGAAGGGCAGACCTCCAAACTTGCTCCTCTCCTCCCCTGCACATTCTTTATCTGCCACTGATACTGGAGACCTGCCTAATGCAGGACTGTCTGTGTTCTGTATGCTTCCCTGAAGGGACAGAGCAAGAGCCCTGGCCTTCCTGTAGGTGGATTAGGTGGTGCTTGGAAACTTTGCTTGGATTTAGGGAGCCCAGATTCCAACTCTGTGTCCTGGCTGCCTTGGCAAAGAGCAGAAATCTAGAATGTTCACAGCCTTCTTGAGAAATTTTTTTTCAGGGCACATGTTGATACCAATTGTCATTAAAAAAGGTGGGAAAGGGGTTGAGAAGAGGTATATAATTGCTTTTACCATCTGTTTCTGCAGACATGTCAAGAAGTAAATTCAATGCAGACTTTTTTAGTCTGTCTCCTGTGATGTAGAAAATAAGCGTTTTACTTACCTTTCTTTTCTTAATTTTGCTCTTGCTCCTGCTCTTTCAATAGACACCTTTATTTTTCTTTAAATAGCCTTTATCAAGCAGAATGTTTGATTGATATGTATGTTATTGTTTTGCACCTTGTTTTATTTGCTGTTTGTATACTGGTACAGAATGCCTTTCTGTTACAGTTTATCTGAAAAAGCTGCTCTGGCCTTTCTTCCTTTCACATTTCAATTTTCTGTCACCTTACTTCTGTAGATGACCAAGTCCACAGTGGAACGATCCAACCAAATGTGCCTAGTGCCACAACCAGGCCAATCAGACAGAATGCCTCGGCTCAGCCTCCGACTGACAGACAGTGGCTCATGTGGGAAGGAGATGGACTTAACAGATGAAATCTCCTCCACTAACAGTGATGTGTTTTTCTCCAGGTTAGTGTTCCTTTTCTGTCTTTGTGTTTGTCTCCTTCTTTGTTATGTACCTGCACCTCCAGCTTTGGGCTTTTTGAACACTTACAAAATATGCTGGGGTGTAAGGCAAATTAATGTGCTGATTCCTGTTCAGTCTTCATGCTCGAAAGCCAGTTGTGTGATTTGGTTTACCTTTCCAACATAAAATTTCAAACATATGAAGGCAGCCTGCTTGGTAAAGGAGTGCAGATGGACAGGACTGATCTATGATCAGGCACTAGAAATTACACCAAGCACAAGATGTAACCGAAATGTCAGGTGTTTTCTCTGAGTAATCAAGCGTATTTGATCTGCCCAGTTTAAGTGTTAACAGATGGCTGACTCTATTCTCACTCTCAGTCCTAAAAGGAAGGGGTTTTGGGGGGCTTTTTCTCTCTGGCAAGAACAATGCTAGTACTACTATTGTTCAGACAGAATGATAAAGTATGTATAGAGTATCTGTGAGTATCTGTCTGAATTTATCTGTGAGAGTCTATCATTTGAAAGCCTCTACCTAAAGCGTAAAAGTATCTAAAGTAAAAAGTATCTGTCTAAAAGAGTATTTTGAGTTTTGATTGCTGGCATATTGTTGATTAGGTGAACAGGTAATGCAGAGTTTGTTTTCTTGTAAAGTCCTTCCCTGAACACCAGGCTGAACCAGGTTTTTTGTTGTTCTCAGGATATTGAATTGAGTCTGTCATTCTCTCTCCTCTTGTGTCTACTAGTGCAACACATGAAGGATTCAGGTTACTGTGGGAAATTGCAGTGTGCTACTGAAATATGGAGTTGGCCTAATGTGGGAAATGGTGCTATTTCCATGTCATGAAACATAACACCGCAATGTCTCAGCACACCAACCAGGAACACAAAGCAGAGGCAGTGCTGCCAGACACGTAACTGAGTGACTTCACTGTGTAAGCAGGAGATGTGTGCTATTCTCAGCACTAGCACAGGCAGACAGCACTAAATTTACAGGATAAGTTAGCAAATCGTGCACTGACACCAAGTTTTGATTCATAGCAATGGTGGTGAAGCACAGATGTCAAATTCGGTTTCTAGCCCTTGCAGGCACCCATGCTCTCTAAGTTCTAGCTGCATTAGCTGTGTGTTTTACTCTCCCCAAACTTCCCCCAAAGCTCCTGCAGTCAGAACACATCAAGTTTGTCCATATGGCTTCATTAATCCAGCTCCTTTTTGACTGAGATGAGTTAGAAAACAATTACCAGAGCAGGTCAGCTGGCAAAACTGAGAAGGCAATACCGTTCTACCAACTAGGCAGGGCCAAGCAGGTGGGTCTGGGTCAGAAGCTGTGGCCTCTTGTGTTGGTATGCTGTCGCTTGTCAGAGACTGTGCCCCTGCCTGTATTCTGCTATGTGTTGCAAGGTGTAAGGGAACTGAAGTGCTCAAGGGTTGAAACAAAGGACTGCTGAGTCTTGTGTCTGGGAAGGTATGTGTGACTGATGTACTTCATGAGGTACCCCAAAAACTGCTGTTCTTCTAAGAGAACATTCCCCAAAGGATGTAATTGTTTGCTGTAGTTATTCATACTTTCCTGTCAATGTGTCAATTTGCTTAGAAGAGTACAAGTATGGAACAGTTGGGCCAATACCAGCACAGGACATTAAGCGCCAAATGAGATGTGTTTGTAATTAGGCAGAAGCCTAATCTTCGTTCTCGGCCTTGGGGTGAAAGATGTCTGCATCTCTAATTTATCTGGGAAATTAATAAACTGTAGAAATTAATTCTCTTGTAATTCCATGTTGTTCAAGAATGCCCTAGTTTTCTGTCCTCTATCACACTTCTGTTGGTATTACCTAATTGGGCTGAATATCTACACTGCTCTTTGCTTCTGGTACCTTTGTGTCAGTGATCTGCTGCTGCTGAAGGAAGAGCAGGTAGTGTTTTCTCTTTTCTGCCCAGCTCCAGGATGGCAGGTTGTTGGGCAGGATGGGATGGAGAGAAGGTCCTGAAGGACCCCTAAGAGGAAGAGCGCAGAGAGATCTCTAGAAGACATATCAAACTTGAGGGACAGGTGTCTCTGCAACAAGCAGAAACCCCTATTCCGTGGCATTAAGGTAGTGCTCTGATATATCAGGAGTGGTTTTAAACATGCTTTTGGCAGCCTTGTGTCCCTTTTGTGTAATGTAAGCCCACAATGAGGTATTACCTGGTATTATTTCAGTACAAGGCTATTATTAGGAGTTTTCACCTTTTTTAGACTGGCATCTGACCTAGATTATAAAGTGCTTTGCAAACACCTTCTATTCTTGTTGGGGGGGTTTGTGTCACAAGGTACTAATAGTTCTGAAATAAATGCTATCATTAATTGTATGTAATTATCAGATATGCTTTAGTGAAATTACTGTGTGTCTGCTCAGCTATGATATGATCTTTATTAGAAAAGAATAAAGGTTGTTCCTTGGCAGTGTTAATCATTTGCTGCTTCATGAAAACGACTGTGGTTTGTCCCCTTTCCCTGCTCAGATACCATGATATGGGTGGATTAGAAGAGAATGAAGGGCTACACACAACAGTAGATGCAGAATTCTACCTTTAGCAATTTTACAAGTGTAACAGTGAAGAAGCAACCACACACACTAAGCCTGTAAGGGCCCCTCCAGCAAGGACTGCAATCTCTAATAAGTTTTCTGTTTCATTTGACACTAGATCAGAGGCCTTCAGGGAGAAAATGAAAGACTTCTGGTTGATTAGTAATTTTTAATACTGTTTAAAATACCTCTTAGTATGTGTAGTCATACAGTTGTCATTAAAATTAAGATCTGTGTGTTAAGTAGCAACTACAGTTGTGACTATGTCTTCTAGATTGACTTACCTTTTTTTTAAATATTGAAAATCATGCCTCCTTGCAGGTATGATATTCCTCACTGCAGGATTTTTTTGGAAGGTGCTGTTGTCATTTGAAATATGCAATGTATCAGTTGCAGTCAGAACATTGCAGAGCATAGAATCTGTGTCACCTTCTGTTCACAACAGTTACCGTAAGAAACTGTTACTTGCAAAGTTGGTATGTTCTTTTTTTCTGACCAGTATAACTGTACCTAAAATGCCCGCTAGCATGTATGTGTTCTTTTGAAAATTGCCTCATTATTATAATTGTGTTCAAGGGCAAACTTCTAATTATGCAGTAGCAGAAAAGCACACCTGTAACACAGCTCTCGAGTAAATCCAAAAACAGTGGAGAACAACAAACAGGAAGAGGCAGGAGAGGAGGGACTGGTCCTCTGAAAGAAGGATGAAAGTGTTTAGGCAATATGCAGTCTGTTACATACTTCTGTGTGTCTCATTCTGGCAAGAGCTCCTGTGCAGAGCTTCAGAGCAGGGCAACCAAACCTCAAACCATGGGAACCACACACATACTTTATCTTTACCTGGTTGAGAGCCACAAGACTCACAATGCAGACCTTAGTTGCTGGGAGAGACAGCACCTTTGGGGCTAGGGTGTGAACTGGAGGAAATGGGCTCTCTGGAGCCTTATCAAATCTTCAGTGAGAGGGTGCCAGAGTGGGTTTGCAGCTCTGTGAAGCTCAGAGTCCCTGTTGGGCTCCCTCTTTCTTTCTACTATCTAAAAGGAAAAATTCTGCTCAAAACTCCGGTTCAGAAGAGGCAGACATAATTGCAGTAGGAACTGGTGTGATTTTGGATGTGTTTAGAGGTACTAAAACTTCAAATAACTGCTTCAAATAACAGATTCAAGTGGATTTTATTTTAGGGGTAGGATATATTATGATTTAAGTGGATACAAAGGTAGGAGGGCCTCTTGCAAGCAGTGCACTCAGTCTTTTGTACTAAACTTCATATATTAGCAAAGAAAAGAGAGAACCTTCAGGAAAGAGGGAGGATGCTTCTTGCAGTCAAAATGCGAGGCAGAGAATTGATGGAGAGCAGAAATGTCTTTCCTAATGTTGGCTTAGAGATGCATGCTGTCTGCAGACTGGGGTTGACACCATCCTGGAACTTTTGCCTAGGAAAGGGCATTGAAATTTGCTTTGCTCTTGTATATGTCTGTTCTAGCACTTGCGGGAGCTGCCTCTCTTTACAGTCCTGGTAGTGTTTAGAAGGAGGAATCCTCAGTGGGAGAGCATCCTCCTATTTGCTGTGTTGTTAGGCTTTGTGCGTGGAAATAGCAACCAAAGAAGCACGGCTGCGTAGCCTTCCTTGCTAGTAGGGGTTGCGTGCTGAGGAATCGGTGTGTTTATGGCAGCCAGACTGTGAAAAACATCCTGAGGTTCCTGAGAGCCAAAGCTTAGAGCAACCACAACAGTTGTTCAGTAAACCAGCCATCGCCTTCTGTATTTTGTCTCCATGTCTTTGTGTGTCAAAGATCATAAATTCCTGTTTGTGACTGCCATCACAGCTGCAATGAGATTTGCCAGCGCAGATACCCTGTGCTGGCTTTCTAACACATGCATGTATTCAAAGAGAAGGTTTGTTGACATCAACCTTTTGTTCACAAAGATCCTTATATCTGACCTATGTCCTGAAAATAAAGGCATCACAGCCGAGTTACTGTAGTATCCTCTCCAAAATAAGGGGTGGGTTAATGTACCCCACTGTACCCTTTTCTTAATGACACTGTATGTTTTCACTGTTAGTTGTTGAGGTATGAAAACACATATATTTGTACACTGAGAAGTTTGTGCTTACTATAAACACTTTCCCTATTTGTTGGCTTTCCTTTTAGCAGCTGCGGTTTAAAACTTACCATTATTCTCTGGCATGTGCTAAGAACTTTGGTGCCTGTTGCCAGAACAAATCAAACAGGGGGGCCAGTGTTGTTTGCTTAGCTGACTATTTTTGTTTAGGTTTTGGGGGGTTTTGTTTTTGAAGTCTGTCATGCCAGTACATTCAGTCCCTATCCAAAGTAATAATTTGCCTTACCACTCAGGAGCCTTGCTGCCAGGTTTACATAAGGGATTGCAGCCAGGCAGCTGGCAGAGCTGCCCTCCAACAGCTGTGGATTGTTCAAGAAAATGTTTCAGGAAAGGGGTAAAGGTCTGGAATGAGGCTCGTGGGGAGTGCGGTTGCCTTCTGCATCATTCAGAGTGCAGCAGTCTCTGGCAGGCCCTGCTCTGAGCACTCAGAGAGGACTTCTTATGTAAGGTATTGTTGTGATTTGTCCCTTTGTCTCTTTAGGTTGTGTTGAGTTAGTTTTTCCAAGCTGACTCATTTAACTTTGAGAGTACATTTGTCTCCACCCTTCTATGCAATCAATTCCCTTCTTTCTTGAATTGTGGGATGCTGGCAGCAGGAACTGCCTTACGTAATGAGTTGTTCAGAAAAGCATTCAGTTTTCTAAAAACACAGACACAAAAACATGTGATTTATGTGTCTCTCCAAAGCAGGTGACTGTGAATGGCAAATCAGGGTGTGGTCTGAGCTCTTTCTGGTTTCTTCTCCCGTCTATAGCCAAGATGTAATGACAGCCACAGAAACATGTAATTATGTAGAATTTTCTCATGCAAGTCACCTGGGTGGATTTCAGTGTACTTTTCCTGGCATTTGTCCTCTCTCTTCCACCCTGCACAGGTTAATCCTTCAAATTAGGCTTTGTCCATGACACTACTGTAACCTTCCTATATATCTCTAGCCACCTTATCTTTGCCTCTCCTTGCAAGATTTACATGGTGACAAATTATGGCTTGTGGGATGGAGAACATTTTGAGTGATGCCCTGATCTATGCCACAGAAGTGGAGGTTCATCTTGGAAGGAGCAAGAATCATATATGAAACAAAGATCTAGTGACTATTAGAGGTGGAAAGCACATATTCTTTCAGTCCATGAGCCAAGTATATTAGCTTTTTCTGTTTCCTGGGACAGCATCAGCAGCTTGAGAAATGAGAAAGGCACTACAGTAAGTTCACAGTAATTGAGTAACAAAGCTGAAAAAAAACTGACTTCCTTTCTGTACCTCAGGCATTGCCCTCTCAGCAAGAAAGACTCTTTATTTTTTCATCTTGTTCATTTCTTTTTTGGTATCTGCTTTTGCTGGGAGGAGAAAGTCCCTGCCTCTCATGGGACCCGTGGCTTTCTCATACCAGCTGGGCCAGTTAATAGTTTTTGCTGAGGAAATAGACTGCAAACAACTGTACAATTTTGAACTCATTTTTAAACAAAGGGATCAGTGACCTCTTATGGGAAAACACACAGGGAAGAATTTAAGCCAGCCTTGGAAATCTTTGTGCTTTTAATATTCGTGTTTACAAAAACCAAGACACCCATCAGTAACCTGTCTTACTAGCAACTAGGGAAGAGGCAAAGCCTCTGTGCACTGTAATTTGACTTATTTTTACTGCAGTGAGTAGTTCCCTGTCCCATAACTTCCTTAGCCTGTCTCCTGAAGTGCCTGATGCATTGTTCAGATGGGGAGGTTCAGCACAGCCGTGCCTTATTTCCCGTAGCTTTGCAGAGCAAGCAGTTTTCTAGCACCTGAAGCTGTGAGGTACTCCTTCCTCTGTGCTTCCCAGAGGGGGCCTGGGCCTGCGTCCTGCAGGAAGATCAGCGGGCAGAGGTCACTGGGTTCTCAGTCAGGCTTGTTTGCTGCTGCAGTTTCCCGGCTCAGCTGAAGGAGCTGTGCATTTGAACGTTGTGTTCAGCACGTTGCAGCATAGGCTGATGGAGTTCAGCTATGACTTCCCATGACACACATGTATATTTTTAATCAAAGTAGTCAGCTGGTTGTCTAATAAGAAAAGGCTGAGGGTGGCAGGGTAGGGTTGTCACTCACTGCGCTTGCTTGCATCGGTTTGTCTCTGAGCTCTCATTTCATCTGTTGTGAGGAGTGTGATCCCAAGCTGACTGCTCTACAAACTGGACTTTCTCACGCTGGCTCAGTGCCTTCCTCCTGGCCTGAGAGGGCTGCAGTTAGGAAGCATGAAGATCGTCCTGTTTCTGTACCAAAACTTTTCTTTCCATTCTGCAACTGCTGCAATAGGTGTTTTTGTGCTAGGGATGCCTGCAAAGAGCAGCCAGTAGGTAGTTGCAAAGAAAAACTAAAGACTGGCTGAATGTTAATGAGTTCCAGTCATTAAGACTTTGAAAGGGCTTCTGGAAACAAGAGATTCCACCACCAATTCCAGCACCAGTTCCTCAGATCCTGTCACAGTCTCCAAGCTCTCTACGTTCAGAAAGTTTGAGTCATGTAAGAAGGGATTAATATCTAATAAAAACATTTTTATTGCTCTGCATTAGGGTTAGAAACCGCCTAGCCACTACGAGATGATTACTCTCTTGGGAGCACTGTACACCATGTTTTAGAAAATTTATAGATGTTTCCTTCAGAAAGGAATGAAACTTCAGAAAGTGTCAAATTGCAAAAAAAAAATAAAAATCCAGTGACCACTGTTCTGAGAGGACTACTGAGCATCACAGGAAACAAATTTCCTGTAAAATCTTCTTGTTAGCTTTTGCTGGATTTATGCCCCTTGAGCAGAAAAACTTCAATTTTTCTTGAGACTGTGCAGGTGTGTTGGGAAGTTGCAGACTTACAGACCTTATGCTTGTTGTTCTGAATGTTCGTGATAATTAAGTGTAGGCTTATGCTGAACATTTGTTTTCCTGCAGTATTCACTTGTGCCACTCCTAACATGAGTGGCCTGCAGCAGGACAGGAGCGTGCTTGCACAGAGCAGTCAGACTCAAAGCTCATGTGAGCTCTGCTGATTGAGCCCAGCATTGCTGTATCTGGCTGTGCATAAACAATTATTTGTTGTTTCTAGATGTACACACAGCTGGGTGCAGGAAGAAGCCCTAGGACTGACCTGAGAGGGCTGTGTTCCGCTCAAACGCAGTCAGGTTTTAATAGATCTGGTCAGAGCTGCTTTTTAGCCAAGATCTCCACTGCTTCCATGGCAGATGCATCTTCCAGCTCTGAGCAGAGAGATGGAGTTAATTCTCACCCAGCTCACTCTTCATTTCAGACCCAGTCTCTCCTGTTAAGTGATCTTTTCCCACCAGCTCTCCCAGGAGCCAGGCCCGCCACTGGGGCACTTGTGCAAAGGGAGAACTCCTTTCAGTCACGTCACTAGCTAGCTGAAGAAGAGGAGCTATTTCTAGAGGGCTTTTTCTGGAGGATAACTCTGCCAGACTGCCTCCCTTGCCAACACACACAGCAGTTTATCTTTCAGTGGTGTAGAAAGCCGTGTGCAGCAAACATGAATGGTGTGGCCTGTTCCTCCATGCTCCTCGGCCCCTTCTGATATCCTTTTTGTTTGTAAGGCTAAGGGTAAACTACAAGTATTTCACTTGAAGGTGCTTTAGAAAACAGGGAACATGGAGGGTTCAGAGGCTTGGAGTTCAAAGAACAGTAGTTTTATAGAGGATTCGAAGGATGTTTTTGGAAGATGGAAAAGTGTGAAAACAGTGACATTTTTGGTAGGGAATATAAATAATGCAGGAAGTACCAGGAGCTAATTTAAATTTTTGGAAAATTTTTTTTTGCTAACAAATAAATGCTTTTTTTTCATTGTTTTCTATGACAGATGTTTTCATTGGTCTGAAACAGCTGGATTTTTAGAGGGTTTCTGTGCAGGCTATTTTATAGAAAGAGTTTAAAGGCATGGGAGAAATTTCATTGGATGTTAACATTTAGAAATTTCATTAGATTAGCAGAGCTTTGGAGAAATCCTGCTTTGGAAATAACTTGCATCCAACCGGACTCCTGCTTGTTGGGTGCTCTCTCATTCTCTGGCACTTGAACTAACTGGTGCAAATGAAGAACCTAGTGACCTTGTCACTCAGCGTGCTTTACCCCGTTCCCACAGCAGATTAGCTGGCACAACCATTCATCACTTGTTTCTTTCCCAGGAAACCCTTTAGGAACCTACTCCCAATCCTCCCCCTTCTCCAGGATGGAGGCCAAGAAATAATTTCTGGGCTATCCCATGGGGCGAGAGTCCTTTGGAACGAGTTAAAGCTGCTGACAAGCGGGTGTGGCAGTGCTTGCAAAGGACACTGCTGCTTAATAAAGAACAGCCGCAGCAGCTAATCTAGGTCTCCAGGGGGTTTGGGGTGTCCCTTGCAATGAGAAATTCACTTTCATGCTTATCTGTTGGCTGAGATCAGGAGCGCTGAGTACCTGCAGCTCTGAGAAACTTTCACCTTGGTCTTTACTATTCTCTTGTTCCAGCAAGTTGAAGAAACTACTCTGCAATACGTTTCCTCCTTAAGAGATTTTAACTAGCTTTGTTTAAAGGTAATTTGGCCTCTACCTTATAGAAGTGCAAGGCCCCAGTATATTCTTCATAGATATGCCAACAAGGCTTGCATTTCTATGCCAGTGCAAAAAATAAAAGGGGTAAAATGAAGTAAGCAGAGAGCAACCTGCTTCTCTCATGGATAAGAGGTGTATCAGTTAAGAAAATGAGTAAGAAAATTTTGCAAATTCTGTCTGGGCAGTTCATCTAAGGCTTGGTGTTCTTAAACAGAGGCAACTGTTAAGTTGTAAGAACATTAAAAATTCACCATCATCTTTGATGAATTGCATCAGTAGTTAATTATTCTCACCATTTAAAAGTGTCTCATTTATAGGTGTAATTTGCGTGTCTTTGACTCCCAACCACTGGGGTTTGGTCAGTTTGTGAGCACTAGGTCAAATATTAATGTTTTCTGCATGCATAGGTGATTTCATTTGAAAAGCACTAAATGTGGATTTAGTTTTTGTGTTCCCTTCATGGGTTGTCTCTGAGCACTCTTCAGTTTCTCACAACTTGCTTCAGAATGGGAATTGCTGAACTGATCCATCTTCTGTACCAACCAGCCCAGTAGGAAATACAGACATAATAACACCTTCTCCACACAATATCCGTGTTGATACCTCTGAGGACAATGATAATTTCTTCAGCCACACAGTCACTCAGGGCTTGTATAGAAGTGCTTGTCTGCCATAATATATCCACCAGTAGGGCCCATCGTCTTGCACATAGTTCCCAGATTTTACTCTTACATGGTTGTACTGAAACTTCTAATCATGGCTTGCACACAACATACAAAAAGAAGCACCAGTGTAATTGTACATTTCCTTTAATTGATAAAATTGCTAGGTGAAGCAGGGCTGAGTATCAGCTTTGAAAAGTCACCATTAGTATTTTTACCCCCTTTCTGAGGATTGCCCTTTCACTAAATTATGTTTTTTATATATTAGTTGGTCTTCTTGTTTGTACCCTTTTGTAGCGGGTCTATTTAATTGTCTGTCTGCTTTGTTTGGACGTGAAGGGCTACAGTTTCCAAATATGGTTTCTATTTACACATGACTTGCTTATTTCATGTGTGCACACAAGTCTTCTGGCCCCTGGGAGATTTTCCAGGGTATTTATTATTTGTGATTGCAAATGTTCATGTGCACAGATACTATAAAGAGGAAAATATATGTATCAATGCCTGTATGTGTACATGAATAATGGCATTTTAAATTTTGTATTGCTGGCATTTTGAAAAGTACATTCTTTAATTTTCAGTCCGGTGATGTCTTTGCTTTTCACTTCATTTTTCTGCCAGAGGGAAAATATTGGATAACTTAGTAAATACTGTGGGAATAAATTGAGCAGCATCGTAAAAACCCTCAGATTTTGTCAGACCAGGCAAGATCTTTTTTTTTTTTTAAAAATAGTATCTAATTTGTGTATGAATGTGCAGTGAAGCAAGGGATAACTGCTTTCCAGGAGGCAGACACAACCACATCCTCATAAAATCCATTATCTAGATCACTTGTATCCTCTGGTGCTGCTCACATATCCTCTTCTTTTGTTGCTTTATATGCTGAGAAAATTACTTGGTGTGCAGCTAAGTATGAAAGAGAAAGAAAGAGTAGAAAGCACTTCTGTAACGATGATTGACAGGAGACTTCCTTTTCAAACATGCCGTTATTCTTTAAACTTTGATGGAAAAAAGTGATTATTCATATTTAGTTCCAGCCAGTTTTTTTTTCCTTTGTTGAATCTCAGTAAGAAATTTGCAAATCAAATAGTTTGAACCCAGGTGTTGCCTTGGTGTAGGTGCTGAAGTGTGGCAGTATGTGTTGGTGTTTCAAGGGCTTTATAATTTTTATTGTTATTTGCTGTCTAATTTCCTGAAGTATTTGCTATACATTGAGGAGCATATGGTCAGTTAAGAGGATGCTCTGCATGTCCTGAGAGAAGATTTTTCCTCATCCTCTGTATGTCTGTTTGGTGGTACCATAAAGGGTGTCTGTGGTACATTGTTGTTGCCAACAGGTGAGTTTGGCCTTTCTGAGTAATAGGAGTGCAAGAACTCTATGAAACTTGCAGAAGAGATTTTGTTTTCCATCTTTAGCATGGGAGAACAAATTCAACAAGTACAAATAAATCCAAAACAAAATGTTCTATAACCCCGGGTTTTATATATGATAGCCCAGATTGAATTATGCAAGTTAAAAAAGATGTAAGAGGGCAGGGGGAGGGTGGGAATTCCTGCCTCTGTCAAGTAGCAAGTTGGCTTTAAGGCGAACATCTGTGTGAAGTGGAACTGCTTGGAGATAAGACTTCAGTTCTCTGGCAGCTTTTGTCTGCCTTCTTTGTGTCACACATAAATCACTTGTCGTCCATGCTCCTGAACAGATGAGGTGGAGAATTAATGAGTTGTGTGCTCATTTAGCAGGTGAGACATTCAAAAGGCCCACTGAGACAATGTGAACTGAATTAAGGTGACGTGCATTGTGGAGCAATTTCCTGCTGTTTGAGTACTACTGCTGTTATTGATGGTTGGCCACTGTGCCCCAAAGTACTTTTTAAAATTTCACTCTGTTTGACATTTCTCCATATTAAAATCTTCTGTTGCAATATCTGCAGCTGCTCCAGAACTAATTAAAACCTTGGAAAATTAGCAGTGCTAGCAACAACCAACTAGCATTTTTTCAATTTTGGTCGTCTTTCTTTCAGCGGGTGTTGAAGTTGCATGCCAGTGGTGCAGGGAAACATGAGCTAGTGTACCTCTTCTGAGTCATGATGATTTTGGCAATGTTAAAGAGGCAGCTGAGGAGAAAACTGATACGCCATTGAGGGACTCCAAAAGAAGAGAACAGAAACAGAAAGTGGATCTGAAGGTGTTGATTGGCACAGAGAGCCCTGAAACTTTACTGTTTTCCCAAGGTATCTGGTTGATTTTAATGTGATGCCATGAACTAACCTTCTTCACTAATGCTAATTCATATATTAATCTTTCTGGTTATTACAGCATCTCTTTTTGTTAGTGAATTCTTTGTCAAGGAGCTTAGTGCTTCTAAGCTTATTTATATGAGCAAGTCCCATGGAAGTTATGACAAAATAGCTAGTGTATAAATTCAGAGTACAGCAGCTATTCGAGTTATTTCCCTTCTGTTTATTCAGCAAGCTGCTCTGGAGAACCCTAACTCCTTCCCCATGTAGATGGGTCCTTAGTTAAATGTGGAAAATTAATTTTTTTTAATGGCATCATGATGGTAACACTCAGTTTATAGAAGTGTAATAAACTGTGATTAATTGTGTGTATAAAAGAGGACTGGCCAGGGAAAGGCAATTTGATTTATTGTTCAATTGTGAAACAGTACAAGGTGCTTTTGTTTTATACTGAAGTAGTTTTATGTATCAGAGTAAAATCTTTCTCTTATGGTTTTACTTGCTTAAGAGCACGTATGGCACATTTAATTTAACAGGAAGTCATCAAGATCTTAATTTAATTGCCACAGATAAGAGCAGCTGAGATGCATGATGGCAGAGTGCTTTATCAGCATTGCTGACTTTCCTAAAAAGGGATCCTGTGCTGTGGCTGGCATGGCTGTGTCACAGCAGAGCAGGCTTGTGCTGAGGCAATGGGCAGAAGCATTACTAATGCACTTTTTCCAGTCAGCCAGTTTACAGGAGCAAATACTAAACAGTTCAGGGTACTGAAGCGAAGCCACTTCTCATTTGACCCCTGTGCCTCTATGCCATGCCACCGCTTTCCGGGGCTGCTGCTGCCTGCTTCTTTTGTTTTTGACAGAAAACGCCCCTGCCTCCTGCTGAGAAAGGTCAGGATCTGTTAGACACCCCTGTGAAATGTCTGATATTCTCTGCTAACCTGAGTGTCGCTGCTTCTTCAGAAAGCTGATGTGACTCATGTTTAATTTACATGAGGTACATCTGTATGGAAGTCTTAAACATACAGGTACTAAGCTCCTGTCACAGCTTTCTCCCAAACCAGTGCCAGACGTCACTGAGGTTTAAGGTAACAGTGCTTTTAATATTGACTTGAATTTATGAAGATTGACATGTGCCATTATACTTCTACCACCTAAAACTTCGAAAAGATCCATTCTCTTATGCCCCTTTATCAGTTTGGCATCATCCCCTTCCCGATCTTATAAAGTACTCAATGTGGTAGCATTGTTCACAGGCAGATTAGCAGCACAGGTGTTTCTGTCCCGTGTTGGGGGAAATTGAAGTCAATTCCTTAGTCCTTCTGGGCAGAGGAAGTGCAAAAGTCTACAATAAAACCTTGGGTATGCACTTTCAGTAGCCATTAAAGGTTTCAGTGTAAGACCCTCTTGGTGACTTTGTATTGCTCATTTCCAAAGCTGTTACGCCCTGGGAAGTGGCACATACTTTGTGTGGGCCACTCATTGTATGGGGTTATTTTGCTACCACTTTTCCCAGCCCAAATTTGTACCAAATAAAACGGCGTGATTTGTTGCTTCAGAGCAGTATTTGGTCAGGTGCCACAGATTCGGAAGCAGGGGTGCTTGAGGGTGGCCCACTGGGAATATCAGGAAAACTAAATTCGGCTTCTGCAACACTTTTCAGTAAAAGTGTTAGGGGCAGAGCTCTCTTAGGCTCCTGTTTGTGGTGGGTCTGGGCTGGTTTGCGGTCTGGAGCACGAACTTTCCGAACCCCGGCAGGATGCAGAGCAGCACGGAGGGGTGCGGCCCGGCGGTGCCGGCGGCGGGTCCGTGCGGATGGGGATGGGGATGGGGATGGTGTGTGTGGGGGTGTGTGTGTGGGGATGGGGATGGTGTGTGAGTGTGTGTGTGGGGGTGTGTGTGTGCGGGCAGCAGCGGCTCGGTGCCTCCTGGGGCTCGGGGGCACCTGCGGATGTCTGGGGTGGGGGCGGTGGGC
>JAWWTY010000123.1:18807479-18856088 GCA_035222235.1 Margarornis squamiger | reverse complement strand
CTGCTGCTCCACACCCACCCATCTGCCTTGCTGAGGGGCACAGGGACAGTGCTGGTGCTGGAGGAAGCAGAGGACAAGGCAGGTGGCAGTGTGAGGAGCAGGGGCAGAAGGCAGAGCAGGGCCATGGGTGGGCAGAGAGCTGCAGCAGTGCAGGCTAAAAGTTGTTGGGTGAGGCAAAAGGGCCTTAGCAGAGGATGGTTTCAATCCATCTACCTCTGGGTTATGGGCCCAGCACACTCCTGCTGTGCCACTCTGTTCCCCCTGCCCAGCTGCCCCTGCCCCAACCCAGCCTGCCACTCCTGCCACTGCCACACTCCCCTTCCTCTCTCTTCTGTCCTGCACACACTTTCCTCCCCATTAAACAGGCTGAGCTTTCTGAATTAACTTTCTACAAGATTTTAGACCATTGCCAGGAACACCTGGCTCACCCCAAAGCCCTTGATGTGGATCATTTTTAAGTATTTAGCATGGCAAGGGAAGAAGAAAAAGAAGAATCTGTCCTGTCATCATCTAACCAGGGACAGGATTCCTCTGGGGATGTTCTGAAGATTTGCAGACAAAAGCCTTTGTGTAGAATTATGCTCCTGTTTACATCAGGCAGTCACAGCCTGCTCTAAACTCTCAATCCAAAAATCTAGGTATTAAGTTTAGCTGGCTCCCATTTATGCCTTTGAAAAGGCATAAAAATCTTTGGACCTAAGATTTAGCAATGATGTTAAGAGCATTGCAGTATGATACCAATTATGTTGTCTTAAATATGGCAAGGAATAGTGCAATAAAAATTTATCTTATATTGCTGGTTTTGTCCACTTTATTCTGGGAATGTCTGCAGCTCATCTGAAGCACTTTCCATTATAGTGTAGAAACTCAGTTTAAAACTCAGGTGAAAAATTAGGTGATGTGAATACAAAACTGAAGGATTAAACAGTGAAGCAACTCCAGTTGTATCCAGGTTTGTATCCTGGAAAATCTAGAAAGACAAGTCAAACAAGTGGAACCAAAGAACTCTTGTACCAGCGCATCAGAGTTGGGAAATGTCACAGAAAACCCACAAATATTCTTCTCTTGTGAAAGACTCAGCTTGTGTCCTGACTCCCTGACTGGGCCCCAGGCAGATCTGATGCTGCTTCTGCTCTGCTTTGAGTTCTGGCTTTCTTGTTTGTGTGAATGCTCTCATTGCTGTGGATGCAAATGCCTTTGGCCAGGTGTGGTGGCCTGGCTTTGTCCAGCTGCCAGACTCCCACTCAGACACTCTCCCACTCCCACTCCTCAGGGAGACAGGACAGGGGGAGAAAACAAGATGGAAAAACTCATGGGTCAAGATAAAGACAGAGTGGTCATTGACTGACTACCATTGTTGGCAAAGCATGCGGATTTGGAGAAAATTAATTTACCTCCTTGCCAATCAAAATAGATTGAATGCTGAGAAACAAAAACAAAACTACACCACCTTCCCCTTTTTCCTGGAGTCAACTTCTGTTCTTCTTGGCATTTTTATTGATGATCTGGATAAGGGGATTGAGTGCACCTTCAGTAAATTCACAGATGAAGCTGGGCAGGGGTGTTGATCTGCTGGAGGGCAGGAAGACTCTGCAGAGGGATTTGGACAGCCTGGATTGAAGGGCTGAGGCCAACAGTCAATAAAGCAGAATGCTGGGTGAGCATAACTCAAACATTAATTTTCTCATGCTCTGACTCTGCATTTCTGTAAGTGCAACTGGTTGTTCTAGTTTTCTCTCTTTTGTCAAAATAAAACAATAAACACCTCCAGTTTCCTTTCATATTGAGATGATTTTGCTTTCTTTAGCAATAGCTGAGAACAGTTGCTCCATCATCCTCCCCTGAGCCTTCAGGGCCTCTGCTTGCCTCTTCAGAGCTCTCCTGTACTGTGTGGTGCATGTACCTGCAAGCCTGGGCTGCGTGGAGGGTGTTTTTTGTTTGGCCACACAGGTATATTCCCTAAAGCACCTGGCTGGCAGTTTACAGGACAGAAGTGCATGAGATAATTAAGAATTGTTATTTTTTCAAATGTTCACGCTCTGGTCTGAGCACACAGAGATGCAGTTATGAAAGCCAAAGCTGAAATGGAATTGTGCCTAGCCAGGGATGTCAAAGACAACAAGGAGGGTTTCTGTAAGTATCTGGGTGAGAACAGGCAGACCAGGGAAAATGTGAGCCCACTGGTGAATGAGCTGGGGAACCTGGTGATACAAGACATGGAAAAGGTTGATACACTGAACGACTTCTTTGCCTTGGCCTTCACTAGCAAGACCAGGCTTCACCTGATTTTTCACCTCAGTTTTAAACTGAGCTTCTATGCCATCATGCAAAGTGCTTCAGATGAGCAGCAGGCTTCTACCAAAAGAAATCTCCCATTTCCAGAATAAACTGGACGAAAGCAATAAAAAGCCCCCAAACAAAAACCCCACACACCTATAGTATATATATAATAAAAAGTTACTAATATTAGTAACTTTTTTAAAAACTCAGAGAATATCCTATTATTACGCTTAACAACTATATCATTTACACATACAACTCAACGTGCATAAGGAACTTCTGTTTATCCTACACTTGGCCTGCTAGTATGTTCTAAAACTATGGATAAAAAAGAGATTAGGTAACATGATTTCATCATACCAGAAAGTTGCTGTCTGGAGACCTGATCCTACTGGGAGCACATGAGAATTCAAATACCTCCACCAGTAGGCTATAGGAGCCTCTGGCATCAGAGAAAAGATGCTGCCTCTTAGAGAGCAAAGCAACGGGAGTTGTTTGTTCTTTCTTTCTCTTTATTCATAATTTCTCTACCTCTCTGCCTCTGGAAATATTTCTCCTGCTGAAGACAGAGAGAAAACCCCACCACTTTTTGCAATATAAGGTAATATTTCCTTTTTGCTCCTCATCCTTGCTTGGTTCCTAGGACAAAACCCTGTTTCCATGGTTTGTTTTTCTGATTGGAGCCTGGAGCTGCTCTGAGAATCTGCAGGAGAAATCTATCCCACCTTTAAGCACAGCAATGTGGATTTTTACACCCGAAATACTCACTCATCCAAGAGGAATAGGAACATCTCTGGCATCAGCCTGTTATTTTAAATGTCTGTGGTGAAGAAACTTTAACTATGCTGACAGGATACATGCTTATTTCTATTGTCTACAGAAAACTTTGGCAACTGTAGCTGCTTACTTTGCTGACAAATGTATGGAATAAATAAATCACAGTGGCTACAGTTTCTCACCTCCTCATTTTTCTCTTTTATCATTGCTGCAGGAAATAAAAAAATCAGAAATCAGAAATCCTGAAACCCAGACTCCAAAATCTTAAACTATTCCATCCTTATTAGTGATACAGTATGACTGCTATGTAGGTAACAAGAGTCTTTCTTCACCTGGATAGAACTAAATGCCCACTGGACATACAGATATTTTCATGGGAGTCTAAGCAATTTGTTTTTCATTATTTGTTTGGAATTTTTGCTGCACGTGAATATATTCTCATCTCATACATGTAAACCCTAAAGAGAAAATGTTAATCCTCAGTTCTCTTGGTGTAAAACAAAACTCCAGGTCTTGTGGGCCACATTATCTTAATCCCAATGGTGTAAACAGAGGGGGAAAAAAAATTATGACTCTATTGTTTTCTTTACGTGTCTTTCAAAAATCAGCCAAGCATATTGTGAGTAAAGCAGTTCAGGAAGTTTCCCAGGCAAATAATTCTGTTATCAGATCTGATGAGATGCCAAATACCCAGAAAAAGGGGGCAAGGTGTAGATGCTGGTGACCACTTTTGTGTGGACAGATGTGTGCATGCTGAGCATCTTTTTATTTCCCAGACCTTATCTTAAATGAAAACACAGAATAGGGATTTTATATGATCTGGGGAACCTAACTTAAGCACATGAACACTGTTAGCAACTTAAATTTGTTTAGGTTTGGATTGTACTTTTGCAGGGTTTAAAAGAAATAATGTATGTAGATCATTTCTGCTGGAGTCAAACCATCAGGTAGAAAGCCACGAGATATCCACATCACCCGGTTTAGAGAAGCAATAATTAAGTGAATTTCAGTTAATTCCAGCTATCCAAAATTGTTGGTTGTTGCATACTCACTTCATTATTAATGACAGCACCAATCCCAGCATCCTCGGGCAACCACCCAGGAGGGAAAGAAATTGTGTATCTGTCTTATGGCAAACTTCTTGTCATTAAATGTGAAGTGATTCTCAGATGACTGGCTCACAATGGGATGTCTATAGACGTTTAGATGCTGAAATTAACTGAGAGATATCCAGTCCATCCAAAATGAAATTCCTCTGTCCCATCAGAGATGCCCCTGAGGTGAGCAACCCTTTGGAGGTACTCATTTCTTTCTGAATAAAATGAACACAGAAGGGTTATTTGAAATTTTTATGTCTGTCTTCCGTTCACCTAGTTTAGAGAAGGCCAATCCCAGCCTATGACTGTTAGAGAAGATCTTGAACAGGTTTCCCAGCTGAGATTTTTTTCACGGGGGTCACTGTCCTATCCAGCCCAAATTTCACCTCATGTTTTAAACCCCTGCAACAGTAGCTGTTTCTGAGCCCACAAGTCTGTCCCAAGCTTTTAATTCTTTTGTAGTGTGGTGTGCTTTTTTCTCTTTTAGGATGAGACCTTTTCAGGAAATGAAGCCAGGAAACCAAACCATCACTGTTCACTTCTTACTTTTGGGGTTTGCCTTCCATGGCAAGATGCAGCTCCTATTTTTCACACTGATTTTCATCATGTTTATGGCCACTTTGACAGGGAACTCTCTAATTATTGTGATCACAACCGCTGACCCCGTTCTACACACGCCCATGTACTACCTCCTGAAGAACCTTGCCTTGACAGAGATCTGCTACAGCCTGAGCATTATTCCCAAGATGCTCACGATTCTGCTGGTGGAGAGCAAAGTTATCTCCTTCACAGCCTGTGCCTTGCAGCTCAACTGTGTTGTCCTTTTTGTCACCTGTGAGTGTTTCCTCTTAGGTGCAATGGCTTATGACCGGCAAGTGGCAATCTGTCACCCACTGCACTATGCCACTGTGATGAACAGGGATCGCTGCTTCAGGATGGCTCTTGGGTCTTGGCTGGCTGGTGTCCCTGTGGCTCTGGCCTTCACCACATGGTTGTTCACCATGCCCTTCTGTGGGAGAAACACAGTGGATCACTTCTTTTGTGATGTTTCTCCTGTGTTGAAGATGGTGTGTGCAGACACGGCCCTGTTTGAGCTACTGATTTTTATCGCTATTGTCATGATAGTGATGATTCCCTTTTCTCTGATAGCCGTCTCTTACCTTCGCATTCTCCATGCCATTCTTCAGATCCCCGCAGCTGTGGGCCAGAGACGAGCCTTTTCCACCTGTGCCTCTCACCTGGTGGTGGTGACTCTCTTCTACAGCACAGCTGGCATCATTCACCTGCGACCCAAGTCCAGCCTCTCATCCAATATGAAGAAAATGGTTTCCCTCTCTTACACAGTTGTCACCCCCATGCTCAACCCCATCATCTACAGCCTGAGAAATCAAGAAGTCAAACAGAGCCTGAGGAGATGCACCGACAAGTGGTTACTTAGGAAGCAGGTGTCTGGTTTTGATCCATCCAGATGATGGATTACCTGTAGCTCCACAGAACACAAGAGTTTCCCAAGTAAAAAAAGTTAAATGAAATTCAAGAATGAAGTGAAATGCCTTTCTTCATGGTTAGGGTGTTTGTCTTCACCAGCCACAGCTGGGCATGCCGAGCCCCTGCCTCCTAGCAAGAGGCTGCACATCGACTCCTGACAGGAAGCAGTGAATTAATTCTTTTTTTTCTAGTGTGTATACCTTTTGCCCTTCTTATTAAACTGGTGTTACCTTGATCCATGAGTCTTTTCACTTGTCTTTGATTTTGTCTCCAGAGGAGAGGGGAGTGGGCAAGAGGATGCTTGTAGTGCTGTAGAAATTTAAAGACTAAACTGAGTTACTTTGCATTTTGCAACTAACCCACTCCCTCATGCAAACAATTATCCATTTTTACTTCTGTGTTAAGCAAATACCTTGTGCTTGTATAATAAACATGTCACCAGAGGACACACATATTCCCAAAGATCCTGTTTGTGGATGTTATACCAGTGTGGAACCTAAAATCATCACATCCCACACCTCTGGACACTTTGGTTGTCAGTGAATTTGTCCCCCAAACACAGTGCATAGTCACAAGCCGTCAAATAAAGCTAGCAAAGCCAGTGCAGAAATAGCCTATATGGTGAATAATTTAAACACTTTTGTAAGGATATGTGGAAGGGCAGTACCTGCTCCTTCAGGGGTACCTGGTCAAGGACCTTTTTCAGTGTGACAAAGGAAGATAAGAAAGGGAGAAAGTGATGAACAAGACCTTACAGGAACACAAATCTGACTGCCAAATGATATGGGAGACAGTGAGGGAAAGCAAACCCGGTCTATCAATAATCCAGTGAAGGGAAAACAGGGAGGAACAAAGGGAGAGTAGACAGAAAGTAGTGTAAAATGTCACAAGTAAAACAGAGCCAGTCAGTGCTCTTGTCTGGCTGAGCTCTGGGCCTCGTCCCCACAGTCACTCCCATGATCTTACATTGCTTATTAAATCTTTGCTCAGCTACTGGTGGGGCCCATGAGTCTGTGAGTGAAAACTAGAGATAGAATGGGGGTGGGGGGGGCCAAAAACTGGCTACAGAGGGAACTGTCATGAGTGAAGCCAGTGAGGGCCTCCACACCAGGGCGCCTGTATCTTCTCCTGCCCTGGTGTGCATGGAGTGTGAGTGTGTATTCGTCAGCAAACTCTGAGCTGGACAAGCAGGGATGCTTGGATTGGGGTTTGGCTGTCCTGGCCAGGACAACACCCAGTAGGTGGACTGTCCATGCCAATGTGCCCTAGGGGACTTGTGAACTTCCAATGCCTGTAGGACAAGTCAGTGTGTGTGCACTTGCAATTCCAGCTGGTGAGCTGGAGGTCCATGAAGCTCATGGGATCTGCTTGATGCTGTTGCTTGAGCAGGGAGGTTGGACCAGATGACCCACTGTGGTCCCTTCCAACCCTACCCATTTTGTGATTCTGTGTTTTTATTAGTTCACCCTCTTTTGTCTTCAAAGGTCATGGTGACCATGGGAGGAGGAAAAAGGCAAGCATTGCACCCCTCTTCAAGAATGGCAAGAAGGAAGAGCTGAGGAAAGAGTCTCCCCTCAGTACCTGGGAATGCAGAGGAATAAATCCTTCTGGTAGCCATTTTGAGCTACTTGAAGGACAAGAAGGCAGTTTAGAACAGCTGGTATGAATGCAAGAAGGGTAAATTGAGTCTGTTTAATCCAGCTGACTTCTATGGTGAGATAACTGGCACGCCTTAATTTGAGCGAGACCTTCAGCACAGCCTCATACAGGCTCCTTAGACCTAAATTTGGAAGACATGCTGTGGGCAAGTGGATAATAATGACCATGGTCAGGATTAGTACAGGCTCAAACAGCTCTGTGCTAAGAAGTCCTGCTGCAGGCTACTCACTGGTGGGATTTCTCAGGGATCAGAACTGTGGCTACTGCAGTTTCTTGTCTTTATCATCACCATGGGCCAGGCAAGTGTTTCGTCACCGCTGTCCCTTCCTAGGGGAAGGAGGTCATATTGTTGTCTGCAGCTACTTAGTTGGGGGTGGATGCTCTTACAGAAAGTGAGGGCAAATATTTCCCAGAGGAGCACAATGGTAAGACATGAGATGATGGACACAAGGCAGAACATGGGAAATTTGGATTAGGGACTGTTTCACCTTTAGGACATTCAGACTTGGAACAGGCTACCAGAGAGTTTGCCAATATAACCTTGAAATTGTTGAAAACTTTACTGGACAAGACCTTATCCAGTTGGCCTGCTTTGAGCAGAGGAAGGACCAGAGACTGCAGAGGTTTCTTCCAACCTACATTACTCTGTGCTTCTACAAAGGTACACTGAACATGCTGGGTTTTCAAACCTGCACTCAGGCTGGAGCTGAGCTGTCAGGAGCTTCACAGAGGAAACAGTAAGCCACCTTCCTAGAAAGAGGAATTCCTGTGGAATATACACACTCACACCTGAACTGTCTGGATTAGAATTGAACATGTTGCTACTATAAACAGTTGTGGAAATTTTTCCACAGGATTGAAAATGAACATTAAGATGTAAGTTTGGGATGGTTTTGCCTTCAAAGAGACCAGAAACTCCCTATCAGTGAAATGCCAATAAAAATAAAATATCAGAAATCTTAACCAACCGAATGGATGGAACACATAGTAGGCATCACAAATTCTAATAGTTGAGAGATTTAAGGAACATTGCCTAAAATCTGCTTCAGTTCAGCTGAGGTTGCATGAGTCATGCCTCTATTTCCCATCGAATTTTCAGCCATAAACTCTGTGCACCAAGATGGAGATATTTGTGTTGGAGTATTTCGGAGGCTGCATAGTGGTGGGTTGGTTTAGTGGTTCATTTGGGGGGATATTTTTGTTCTTAGTTAGTCTCTGCAGAATGTTTTGCAAGTGGCTCATCTGTGCATTATGTTTTAGGCAATGCTTTGTTCACTGCTCTGCAGCTCACCATTGATTCACAGATCTCAGGAGACGGATCAAAACAATAGGAAATTTACTTCCCACGTGATGATGTTGATAATTTGCCAATTGTAGGCATGATAAAAAGACTTTTTTTTCACCCTCTAACTAGGTCATGAGAGATTTCTGGTACAGTTTGCAAAGCTTCTGCCTTGCATCCTACCTGGATAAGTACCAGCCCCTGGGAACTTTTGGCACCCCTGCTCTGCTAACCTCTCAGCCACAAGAGTGCCAAGTAGATGTGGAAGGGAAAAGGAGGACAGAAACTCTCAGTCTTTCAGCTCCACAAAAAGAGTCATTTTGCACTCAGCTTTGCTTTCTGGCTCACTCTCAGAGGGTCCTACCACACTGAGCAAAGTACTCATTGTAGTGATGTGAGGTTTGTGCAGAACTCTCTTTTTTTAAAAGATGTAATTTATGTACTTGGAAAAATAGGCAGCATCAACAGGCTAAGTGTTTTCTTTGCACTTGTATTTAAGCAAGAGTCTTAAAACTAGAAGTGCATCTGTACCTCTTCAAGGGCAGGTGACTGACTAAAATTGTGGTAAGTCTGTAATATTATCAAATCTAATGTTTCCAACAGAGTTTGTTCAAAGAGCAGACTAAAAGCATTTTCAGGGCAATATAATCAGGTTTCTAGTGTGGACACATGTGCATAAACTATCTTTAGGCTACACATTGATGTTCTTTTACTAGGAAATAAATTTAGAAGTTTTCTGTTTGCTTACTGTTTACATGCTGAAATAATAAACTCAAAAAGTATGACTAAAAGAGTGGGCTGGAAATATATGATACTGACTTTCAAAAACCACTTATTTTCAGTAAAAGCATACAGTAGAAAGAAACAAAGACAATGAAATGTATCTGTATATGCTTTAATTTATTTACAGGAAATATTTTGGAAGTAATTGTTTTTGCATTAGTTGTATTTGTCAACATTAATCACTGCATTGAATGTACTGAGAAAAATATTTGTCTTGTAGAATTTGCAGTCTGCACTGCAAGCCAGACATCCCTGTGCCTACCTCCCCCAGTAAAGCCATCTCAGGACTTTGCTCTTTATTGAATTTAGTTGGGATTTACACAGAGTGACAAACAAACTTACCTGAAACAGAAAAAAAATTAAAACCTGTTTACTTACTGGCCTTTAAAAGACCTAGACCTGGTTAAAGGTTGCACCTGATGATCTTAGAGGTCTTTTCCAGCCCTAAGGAGTCCATGACACTGTGTCAGTGAGGCAATATGGTCAATGGTCAGTGGGATGTCTGGAACTTGCACCAGCTATTCTGGCTCCTGCAAATTCAGTCTTGCCCCATCACAGAGCTGTAGCAGATGAGATGCTGGGTTTTGTCCCATTCACCTGCTACCACTCAAGATGTTCTTTATGCAAAGTTTGCAGTCCATTATCAAAACCAGTTTGTGATCACATGCTAGGGTATCCTCTTCCTTTATTCTCAGCAACATACAGAAGAAATGCTAGTTGCTGATGAAAAAAATCATTTATGGTGCAATTTTTAAGATAAAAGAGCTGTCTGGAAGAGATGGAATTTTGTAAGTTTAAACTGGTTTGGTGAAATGTAGGCACAGTAGTAGAAACAAAGCATTAGGAGTAACATTATGAGTTACAAGCTCAGTTGATGAGGTCGAGGATGCAGCAGGAAGTTACAGCTAAGTGAACTGAAATATGGATGTCGCTGAAGGGGAAGAAGCAGCAATGTTTTACACCTTACATATTCTGCTATTATGCATAGATAGACATTGGGGTTTGGTACTTTCCCTTCTGTAATATTTTACCCCCTTCTAGACAGAAAGTTTAAGACTGCATTAAAGTCTCTGTCCATGTTCATTTCTTGAGTTCCTATGCAGGTTTTATGTTTGATTACATATGTTATGTTTTGGTCTCTTCTGCATTTGTTTGTATGACAATAGCACAGGAAAAAATGAGTTGTGTAATACTGTTACCTCTCACAGCTGTGAGACCTTGACATTTTGCCTTTGCTTCTTACTGTTCTAGCAATGCTGAACCAGACAGAGATCAGCGAGTTCCTCCTTTTGGGCCTCACCAATATCCAGGGGCTGCAGCACTTTTTCTTCACCTCCTTTCTGCTGCTCTACTTGGCCACTCTACTGGGAAACGGTGTCATTGTGACCGTGGTGACATCCGAGCCTCGGCTCCACACACCAATGTACTTCTTCCTGGGCAACCTGTCCTGCCTGGACATTTGCTACTCCACAGTCACTGTTCCGAAGATGTTGGCTGGCTTTCTCTTTGGGCAGCAGCCCATCTCCTTTGCTGGGTGCTTGGCCCAGCTGCACTTCTTCCACTTCCTGGGCAGCACGGAGGGCGTGCTCCTGGCTGGGATGGCCTATGATCGGTATGTGGCCATTTGCCACCCTCTGCACTACGTCCTGGTCATGAGCCCACGGACTTGTCTGCTGCTGGCTGTGGCCAGCTGGGTCACTGGCTTTGTACACGCCACAGTGCACTCAGTCATGACCTCTCAGCTGAGCTTCTGTGGCCCCAACCACATTCAGCACTTCCTCTGTGACATCAAACCACTGCTGAATTTGGCTTGCAGTAGAACCAGCCTCAACATGATGCTCCTCAATGTCATCACCACATCTATTGTTTTAGGCCCCTTCGTTCTCATAGTCCCTTCCTACCTCTATATTATCTCCTTCCTCTTCTATAAAGTCCCATGCCAGGAAGGAAGATGGAAACTCTTCTCCACCTGTGCCTCGCACCTCTCTGTTGTGGCACTGTTTTATATCCCAGTGCTCTCCAATTACACAGCCCCCTCCTCAGGAAACTCCCCTCAAAAGGCTATGCAAGTGACTCTCATATACAGTGCTGTCACCCCAGCTCTGAACCCCTTGATCTACGCTCTTAGGAACCAGGAGGTGAAAAATGCCCTGGCAAAAACCGTAGGGAGAAAACTCTTTCCTAGAAGACAGTGACTAAAACAAGGAGAAGTCTCAGGATGTGGTTGCTCCACCTCTCATATTTACAAGGACAGAGGGCACTGTATTGCAAAAGACTGAAAAACTACTTATTATCTCATGCAGTTTAGCACATTTAGAAGTTAATTGCGTAGATTTACATCAGTAGAGATATTTGAGGACTTGCTGCTTCTTCCTTTAGATTTTAGATGTCTTATGGTACCACATCTGGTCTCTGGTTTCCACTACAGGCTCCTGCAGGACTTGGTCCATGTCTGACAGCCCCATGCAGTTGTTTTGGATAATCAGAGCTATTAAATCGTTACTTGACAGCTGTGTTTAGGCAGTTGAATGACTCTCCTGTCATTCATATCTTCTGTATAGCTGAAGACAGCCAGCACGTGTTACATTTTGGTTGATCACAGCCTGCGAATGATCTTGTCAACATTTTCCTTGAGTCAGCCATCTGGAGAGATCTGTTTCTTATTTCTAATGTCTTAAAACTAATGTTCTATTTTAAATATCTATATCTATCTATTTCTAAATGAAAAGTTGTTTGAAAATCAAAAATATAAAATTCTTGTAAAAATCAACACCTTTTCTGAATTTTAATCCTTTCATTGGTTGCCAAGAATGCTTTTCTAAAGTTGACTGAAATCTAGTAAATATTCCCCATACTTCTATAATTATATTTTTCATTTGCTGAAAGAAAAAAAAGTCCATGTGTGCATGCAAGTTGTGTTCTTCATCCTTCAGCTATCTCACTATCCACTAAACTTTCTTTCTCCACTAATAGAAATTATTATTTCCCTGCCTGTCTACCTATCAAATACTTTTTCTGTCAGCTTGATACTTGTCTTACCTAATATTTTCATGTTTAATTCTTGGACAAGCACCATTACTGACCCCCACCCTTGATATCTTATGGTGCTCATATCTATATATTGGTCTGAGCATCTTCTCATTGTGTGCTTGTCTCTGGCAACTCAACCTGGATTGGTTGTGTTGGTTTGTCATTTGAAAACCAGTCTCCAAACTGTTAGAAAAAGCTATTTGTTTTATTGAAAACTTTATCTATGTCATGGTTTCTGGTATATAAATGTAGTTTTCATGCTAACTGAGAGTACAGGTGATTTCACAAGTGCAGCATCAGCGGCAATTGGAGCTGTCACTAGATGTGCAATGCAGTGCTATTTCTGAGGACGGTCAGAGGGATGATTTTATCATGGACAGCTTTGCCCTTCATGACTCCTGAATGACAAAGACAGAGATCCCACAGGTTGCTTGACCACAAAGATAACTTTGTTCAGTTTTGTTTGAAAACATCAACGCCCATTGGAGAACGATGTCTATTAAGTTCATTTGGAGTATATTAATCAACATCATGTCTTGAAAAAGAAACAAGAAATCCCCTGTTGCATCCTACGCTCATTAAAAAGTTGAAGTAGAGCAAAACTTTCTCCAAGACTGTTTCTCCTATTAGCCACCTGATGCCTGTAACAGAGAATTAGCAGCAAGAGAAAGTTTATTCCAGATTGCTCAATCTATCAAGCCCTTGGGTAAAAATTGCACAGTGTGAAGGATGGAGAACTTTATTACAGTTTTAATGGGACCTCTGAGGTTATTAGAGATGGAGCTAGTGGAGAAAGTCTAAGTGGCCCTCTTGGGAGGCAGGAGCAGAAAATAAGACATGGTTACAGGGAAATAAAGGAAGGAAAACATGTTTTCACCAAGCAGCTCCTTTGCTGTGTCCTGTCACAGAAAGGGGCTGAGTGCTGGCCCACACCAAGATCTTTTCAGGCATCACCAGCCTCAGACTTCTCTGTGGTCAGTGGGGGACATGCAGAGAAGACCCCCAGGCTCCTGGGAGAGCAAAGGTCCTTGGGCAGAGGTGTATGAGCCTGGCCCACACACCACTGCTGTCCCAGCCTTGGTGCCCTCCTGCCCTGTGGTCCCAGGCTCAAGAACTGCTGCTCTGTCACCACCTCACTCTTCCTGGCACCCTCTGACCAGCCCAAAGGTCCCTGACTGTCCGACGGTGCCCAGGTTACCCACAGAATCCCTTCTGCCCCAGACCAGAGCCCCACCCTGCCAGTCCCCACTGCTTCAGTGATGCCTCATAGACTGCCCCTGCAACCCTTGAACTTCCACTCCCTGCAGACCATTCCCCAGGGTTACCAGAAATGGATGGGTGCTCTTCAACCATGAAGAACACTTGATCTCTAGTGATGACATCCTACGGGTCCCAGTTGTCCCAGCCCTCCCTCCAGCTCTGTTCAGTGGGTGCCCAAGTTCCCAGTCTCAGTGTCATAACCCTCTTCCCACTCCCAAAGCCTTGATCAATTCCCTGGAATTGTGTCCCCTCCGTCCTCCCCCACCTCTGCAACACCCATCCAACTCATCTATTGCCCTCATTGAATGGGCATCACTTTTCTGAAGTGTCCCCAGTGGGGTGTTCCATGAAACCAGTTCTGTCAAAAGGTCCCTGTAAAGGTTTCATGTGTCTGAGACCAAGGTGTGAGTTCCTCTCTGCTCAACAGAGCCGTCTTAAAAGCAAAATCATACATACCCATGAAGTGCATACAGAAAAACTACAGTTCTATTGTCATTGTCTACAAGTGGACAGATGTCTGTCTGTGCTGGTTTTGGGTCTGGTTTCACAACCCTTAGGGATGCACGGGTTGAATCACAGCTTTGAGATAGGAACAAGTGAAATCCAGTCTATTTAACAAAAAAAGAAACCCAAAGAAATGGCTTGAAATGTCTTGAAATGCCTAATCAGAAAGGAGAAGAGAGTATTTCACATCAGACTAAATTATCATCTCCTCATTTGCAGACACTAAAGATGTCTTAACTAAGATAAATCAGATGTGAAGATGGTTCAGTGAAAACATCTCAATCCAGTTTTAAATATCTGATGTTCACAGGTATTTGTCAAGTGCCCAACTCTACAACTATCCTTGGATTATAGTTGTTATTATTATTATTGGATCAAGTCCTCACAAAGAGCAATGCATCGTTATTGTTTTCAGTTGTTAAAGAAGTAGCCAAAGACAAACAAACAAACAAAGTATCTGAGTTCACAAAATATGACCACGCTAACCCTGGAAATGTATCCTGGGAATCCATAGAAGACAGCTGTGGTCATCTCCAGGGATTTGTCAACCCCTGATCCACAGAAAATGACAGGTATGAGGTACCTGGATTCCCTTCAGGAACACCCCTCTCCTGACTCTCAGCCTGCCCTGAGGACTCTACACCTCATTAGCAAATGTTTAAGGCCCATCAGATAAGGTATTTTCTTGGATTATTTGACTCACACACTCTTTCCAACTTCTTTTGGACCAGATTCTTTAAGAAACAGGTCTCCAACTGATCCCTCATCCTGGCTGTCAGGGCTTGGCTTGCTCCTAAATCCTCACCACCCCACCTAG
Source organism: Margarornis squamiger (assembly GCA_035222235.1). NCBI lineage: Eukaryota > Metazoa > Chordata > Aves > Passeriformes > Furnariidae > Margarornis > Margarornis squamiger. The sequence goes on along the minus strand of JAWWTY010000123.1, from coordinate 18,841,111 downwards.
AGCAAATCATTCTGCATTTTCTATAATATTTCAGTGACATCAGTTATATTTCTTTTTTTCCTATATTTTCTTAATTTCTTTATTTAGGAAGTTCCACAGTGCTTACATTTGAGCAGCAAACAGTTATTTTCCCCCTTTCAATTATAAAAACATTCTTCGGTTGAAGATTTCAAATTTCAATCAGATTTATTCAAGTTACAGCTCCCTGTCTCATTGTGTCTATAGTTCTTAAGTTAAATAGGAGTATCAATTCAGGTTGCATGAGAGTTAAGATCTACAATAAACATTTCAGTTAAAACATCTCTGATTTTTCTGCATACCCCGATTCATCCCCTTGTTTAATCTCTGTTGTCTGAGGAAAGCTTTTCAGAAAAGACAGAAAGAAATACATTATAGGATATTAAGTTCTGTCCAAACCCCAAATTGTATCCTCCCAGGTTAAAGCTTCATTAGAAAAATAGGAATCTTCTGGCATCTATAATTATTTCCAAAACACACGTGCACGAATGGAGAGGAGCAGAAGGAATGAGACTCTGGCAATGTACAGAACATACAGAATGAAAGGAATTATAGCAAATACAGTGAGGACATTGTTAGAGCAGGTGATTTCAGATACTGCTTAAAGATGAGCTGATTCACACCCCAGAAGTAACATTGTCTTCCTATTGGCTGTGAAGGGATGTCTAGACATTTCCACACTGTGGAATGCCACAGAAGTGCCCTTCCACCCCAGCTGCCTGCTGACATTTGTATGGGTTTCCTATGCAGGTAACATAGAATCACAGAATCACAGACTGCTTTGGGTTGGAAGGGACCTTAAAGCTCATCTCATTTCAACCCCTTGCCACGGGCAGGGACATCATCCATTAGACCAGGTTGCTCTGAGTCCCATCCAGCCTGACCCTGAACGCTTCCAGGGCTGGGGCAGCCACAGCTTCTCTGGCCAACCTGTGCCAGGGCCTGCCCACCCTCACAGCCAACAATTCCTTCCCAATATCCTACCTAACCCTGCCCTCTGGCAGTGGGAAGCCATTCCTCCTTGTCCCTTGTCCCAAGTCCCTCTCCAGCTCTCTTGGAGCCTCTTTAGGCCCTGGAAGGGGCTCTGAGGTCATGTGATAGATCACCATTTTTGTAAAATTCAAAGAAATTGGGTCTGCAAACAGAAAGTGCCACTGCAGGTGATGTCACATTCTGAACTTCAACATCCACCATCTACCCTTGCAATGTGAATAAGAAGCCTTCTGCTCCAGCTTGCATGTCTCCCATATCCTTCCAAAGACTGCTCACTTTATCCTATTTCTTTTATCACCAACACACCTAGAGAAGCTTTTCATGTTGCCCTGGACGTCCTTGGCCAGATTTAGTTCATCAGGGCTTTAGATGTCCTGTGAAGGTTTTCTGGCCCACAGAACAGAGATCAGCCCTCTGCTGTGTTTTGACCTCCAAACTAAAGCCTCTTTATGACACTCACACAGGGAGACCACAGCGATGATGGACCTGAGACCGTCTGGTTGAACAGAAGTGTTTTATTTCTTCTGTAGAACTGACTCAGTGGCTACTTGGTGGGAAACCAGGGGTACCCCATGGGAAAGTCAACACGAAGATTTTGTATTTTTGAGACAGAGCTATTCCATCTCACGTTAGCAATCAAAAATGGATGGCCTTCAGCCTCTGCAGCTCAGCCAGGACCAGCCGAAGTCCCTGTGGTGGGAATTGGTCCTTCGGACTGTTTTGCCTACACTCCCCTCTAGCGGTGTTTGCATAACACAACTGCCCCTCATTTTTTGGGGCACTTCACTTTTTTTCCAGTGGTCTTTGAATTTTTCCCTTGTTCTTATGATATTTTTTTTAATTTTTGAGGTTCACCAAGCAGATGCAGAACTTTTCTTTGCCAAGAGATCAAGCTGTTTCTGTCTGGCCTTGCAGACTAAGCAGCCTGAACAGTGACTAACAAATTACAGTCGACCTGACTTTAAATGCCAGCTGGGAAGCTGCAGTACAAAACCAGGACCTGGAGCAATCATCTCACTTATCTGTGACACCACAGCTAGGAAGACAGTTGCCCTGTGGAAAAAGAAGGAGGAGTAGCATGTCCAGAGGACACCTAAACCAGCAGCACAGGCATCTGCCTGGCATTGAATCCAGGCCCTAATCAGCTTTAGACTTCAGCACTCCAGTGCTGACCTCATAGCAGTGGTGATCATCATAGAGATCTTTTGTTCAGTTGTCGTCCTGTCTGCCCATATAATTCCAACCAGGCCCACAAGTGATCAAAATGTAGGCTAAGAAAGTGTTAATTCCAATCAGAATGTGCAGGGATGGGGTGGTTATTTGTGTTCATATGAGGCTGATGACAACAACCTCTCCAAGGCTTTTGTTTGCTTGATTATCCCCTGGGGTGTTTCACTGGTCTCAGCTCTGAAATGGTTTTTAAGGAGTGAAGTGATAGGAGGATCACTGTCTACCTGATAGAATGGAAGAGTTGGTATATTCAGTTGGCTAAATAAAATAAAAAGGAAAATATGAAAATTATTGGGGGGTGAAGGGGAACACACAACATGTGTCTTTGCCAAACACGGAGCTCTAATTCTTTTTTTTTTGTTTTCCTTTTTCCTAAGAAAATCAGGATCTTCATGAAAATAAAGCTGGATACAAAAACCTCAAGAAGTCAAAGATTTTTGTAGTTGGATTGCAATGTTCCTGTGGTTTCAGGTAAGAAACAGCACTGAAGGGTTTGTTGACTGACACAGAACCAGGTCACACTTCCAAACCTTTCAGTGGTCAGGTGGTGGCAAATAACTCAAAATTGGGGGTTTGAATGGGTTAAAGGGAAAATTTAAAATTAGTTCTGTGGAAAGCAATGTGTAAGCCTTGCAAAGCTGTGCTGTCATAGGAGGGCAGAGGGGCACAGTCCCCCCCTCCCCTGCTGCCCATGCTGGGGGATCAGCCCAGGGCATGGAGGGTTTCTGGTGCCAGCACATCTGGCCAGGGCATGTCCATGAGCTTCTTGCCAACCAACCCCCCTGCTCTCCATCCATTTTCCCCCATCCTGTGTTTGTGCTGGGATTGCCCAGGCCCAGGGACAGCACCTTACACTTGGCCTTGTTGAACTCCATTAGGATTGTGTGGTCTCACCTCTCCAGTCTGGCCAGAACTCTCTGGATGGCATCTCTTCCCTCACGTGTGTCAAACGCAGCATTGACTGGCTGGTCTGTAGCTCCCTGGGTCTTTTTTTTTAAACATGAGGCTTATGTTTCCTCTTTTCCAATCAGTGGGAACTTCACTAGATTGCCACAACCTCCCAAATATGATGGAGAGTGGCTTAGACACTTCTTTGCCACAGAACCCACAGCCGTGTCTCATCAAGTCCCACGGAGTTGTGAAGCCTCAGGTTCCTTGGATGGTCCTGAACCTGATCCTCTCCTGCTCCAGGCAGTTCTTTGTTCTCCCACTCCTGCCCTTGCCTCCTGTGACTCGGGCAGTGTGGCTGGAGCCGTTGCTGGTGAAGATCAAGGTAAAAAATCCATGTGGAATACCTCATCCTTCTCCAAGTCCTGGGTAACCAGGTCTCCTGTTTCCTTCCAAAGACGGCCCAAATTTTCCCTTCTTTTTCTTTTATCCCCGACATACCCATAGAAGCTTTTCTTGTTGCCCTTGGTGTCCCTGGCCAGGTTTAATTTTATCAGGGCTTTAGTTCTCCTGACTTGATCTCTGCCTGCTCAGAGTGTTTTTCTATATCCCTCTCACATTACCTGTCCTTGCACAGTATTGTGATTAGTTTTGACCACTTAATTTTTTATTTTTTTAAACAAATGCAGCAAAAACTATCAAAGCCTACAGATTTTTGAAAAATCAGATTTGTAAGGGAATCTAGGGAGAGGCACATAAGAGGAAAATAAAAAAAATCCACTGTGACAAGCAGCAAAATTTATCTGCACTGTGTTTTTCTGATTAAGCATCTGGCTACTGAAGTCTCTCTGATTTCTCAGTGACAAGAAAAAGGTTCTTTCAGAAGATTACTTACTCTGTCTGTTTTAGGTGAATTGAGCTCCTTAAATTTGGAATTATTCATTCTACCCACTGACAAGAATGAAGGGTGATACACCTGCAATGTGCTTTTGTTTGTGAGTGTTTCAGGGCTTTTTTGTCAGGGTAAACATGTGCTGAGGGTGGTATACATGTCCTTCTCACTTATTTTCACTGGTGAAAGTTCAATTGTTTTTCAAATAAGATTTGAAACGTGTTTGAAATGTTGAATTTCAGTTGTTCTGCAAATAAGAAAAATGTCTGCATTAAAGGTCATGCTACATACCTACAAATATTGAATGTATAATATAATATTCATCAATGCATCAATACTTATAAACAATGGAAATAGAGTTTTGTCTCTGCTGGAGCAACCTGACCAAATATTTATTTTTTTTCACAACAGAAAAGAATACGGCAAAACTTGTGACAGCATCTGATAAAAGACCTTGATTTTTAATTTCCTTGCACAGACTGGAGACACTTTTCAAAGTACCCTTGTGCCACAGCAGAAATGTGGGCATCAGCTCAGTTGTAAATACTCTTCTTAGCACATGGAGTAATAACTAATGTGACTCTGAGTATGTGAGAAATATTTATAGAAATTACATGACAGGTCTGGTGATGTAAAGACTTTTTTACTCTTTGCTTTTCTATTCTGTGAAGAAACTTTCATTATTTGAGTCTTAACTGTCGAGGTCTTCATTGCTGGTGACCCTTCCTGCTCTAACACCAGAACAAAAGTCATGGCTGATCAAGGCTGGGGAAATGAAACAGCTGTTACAGAGTTCATCCTCCTAGATTTTGGGAATGGCCCTGAACTGGATTCTCTTCTCTTCCTGATGTTTCTGTCAATCTACTTTGTGACCATCACCGGGAATGCCTTAATCGTCGTGCTGGTGGTGGCTCATCGGCGCCTTCACACCCCAATGTACTTCTTCCTGGGCAACTTGGCCTGCCTGGAGATCTGCTGCAGCTCCAATCTCTTGCCGAGGATGTTGCTCAGCTACGTGTGTGGAGACAGGCACATTTCAGCCAGCGGGTGTTTCACACAGTACTATTTCTTCGGCTCTCTGGCAGCTGCAGAGTGTTACCTCCTGGCCACGATGTCCTACGACCGGTACCTCGCCGTGTGCCAACCCCTGCACTACCCATCCCACATGGGCACCAAGCTCTGCCTCCAGCTGGCCGCTGCATCCTGGGGCAGTGGCTTTCTCTGCAATTCTATCCTGACGCTCCTGATCTCAAATTTGGATTTCTGTGGGCCTAACGAAATCGACCATTTTTTCTGCGACTCCTTCCCGATGATGAAACTCTCCTGCAGTGACACTCGGGTCGTGGGATTCGTCACTTCTGTAGTGGCAGGGGTGTGCTCGCTGCCTCCATTCCTGCTGACCTCCTCATCCTATCTCTACATCCTTGTCACAGTCGTGAGAATTCCTTCTGCCACTGGGAGGAAAAAGGCCTTTTCCACTTGCTCCTCACATCTTATTGTGGTGATTCTTTTCTACTGGTCAATATTAGCAGTTTATACGCTCCCTCACCACGATACCCAAGTATTGCCAAACAAAGTCCTCTCTGCTTTTTACACCATTCTCACCCCCTTGGTCAACCCTCTCATCTACAGCCTGAGAAACAAAGAAGTGAAGGAAGCTCTGCAAAAAGATATTGCTGGCTTTCTGAGGGCTGCTCTCTGTGTCAAAAAATAAGGGTAATAATCTCTAGTAAGTTACAGACACAATTAAATGGCATGTGAATGTAGTTAATTTGAATAAAGCTTGGAAATATATAGCTGTACCTCTTAAAAAAAACCCTAGAGGAGCAAAATAGGTAAATAATCTTGCTATCACTGGGGGATGGTCTGGAGGGAAACAATGAATAGGTAGTGAGCACTGTAAAATAAGCAAAATAAATCCATGAATGCCATTATGTATGTATTATTGGATTTGATACCTTTTTACCAGCCTGCTTTCTTGGTTTTTCCTTACTACAGCAGAAATTCGGCTCAGAATAAGTGGAAACAATTTACAGCAAGTGGACCATTTTTTATTAATGTTATGTTCAGATTACTGTTAGTTTTCACATCTGTGGTGTAGATATCTATGTCCAAGAGAGTCACGTGGACTCCCTTGATAGCAAATGAAGAGAGTGAGAAACATTGCTCAAATATGGTCCCTCTGATCTCTTTTGGGGGTTGGTTTTGGTTGATATCAGCCATGATCTAGAGGGAGTTGGTACAAGATACCAATGAACTTCCAGCCCATACAGAAGAACACACACCATAGACATCCAGTCTAAAATTAGTTAAATACTGTCCATACTTGGACTGACAAAGTCCTAAAGTAAAAGTGAATTTCCCACAACATTGCAACAACTTCCAAAGAGGATTGGCGACCCTGTTGGTGTTTGCTGGATGGGAGGGGAGATGAGTGGGAAGGACCACCTTTAGCAACCTAAACCAAGTTCATTTTGTATGTGTATTTTTATTGTCCTTGATAACAAACAGGAAATAGGAAAAGGTGTTTAGAATTCCGTAGGGCAAGGGATTGTGATTGGTATGTGTGCTCTAATAGCTAAAAATTGTTTTTAAAAAGTGAATATAATAGTGGTTAGCAAAGCTTCACAGTTAAAAGAGCAAGAAATGGCTAATGGGAAACATCCCTGGGGTACAGAGGAGGGAATGTTACAGAAGTAGCAGTTTCCTGTGGGCTCTACTGCATTTGCCAGTCTAAAGCAGATATTTTGGATACTCTAGAGCATTTTAATAGTCACTGGATATGTCAACAACGATTCAACCACTGGATTACAGATGTCTGCAGTTAGGTACGGTGAATCTCTGATTTGCCACCAGGTTTCCTTCCTTTGCATAAAACACTTCTCAAAAATTAGTTCTGGAAACCTCACCCTGAATTTCTAATTTTCTGAAGACCTGTAGTTCAAGTGGGATCCATGTCACCTTAATTTATCTGCTCAAGCATAGACTCTTTAGCTAAATGACATGCTGCTGCTACCTGCTTCTAATAAAAAGAGACAGCTGCCTTCAGAGGTGATGTACCCATCCTCAGATGTCTGAAACAAATGGTCTGATTTGGTTTGGGGTTCCTTTCTCTCCACCAAAAATGACCAGACTAATAATTCAAACAAGGCAGTCAGCAAAGGGTGTTTTTCTCCCCCCATACCCTCAAATAGAGATTCACCCTTTGCTATTTACACTTTAAATTTAAATGTTAACCCAGTCATTGTTACGTTTATTGCCATTACTCATGTAAGACTAAAACACAAAAATACAGTTAATTCCACTAATTTAAATTGTTTTGCAGTCTGCTACCAAGGGAGACACTTCGTCTTCTGAGTATACCTGGTAATGAGTCCAGAGAGGGACTCCTATCTCAGTGAGCAATGTAAGACACCATGTAGTTCAAAACAGCTGAACCTCACTTCTTTTTGGGGGGATCCTACAGGAAACTGCTCACAGTCCTGAAGTGTCACCCAAAAGGCAAAAGTCATGAACAGCATCTGAAATCATGAATAAAGGCATCACATCAGAAACTCTGGGTTGCTTCTCATGAAAACTGAGGTATTTTCTATTCTTTTCGGTAACGAAAATTGGCAATAAAATGCTTATTAGTAGACATGGTTCAAGAAATTAAAAATGAAATTAATTTAGTGTTTTGAAGAATAGAAGAGCATGCCTGTGAAAACTCCAGCTTGTCTGGAATGCACAGAGTGGTGTCTGAGCTATATGGTAAGAAACTTATAGAGATGTAAGAGATTTAAGTACTTCCAGCTTATTTTAGGTTATTTCTGAAGAGTGAACAAAAATAACATCTGAGAGCTGTTGTTTCTATTCACGGATTGTAAGGGAAATGTAAATGGGTATCTCAGCTGCTGTTGTTTGCCATATGACTGTTTGCAGAAACAACACAAATGCTTTTCTTGATCATTCAGGAAAACATTTCACTTGTGAAAATATGTTGCTTTTTTTTTAAAACCGACTCCTTGCTGTTCTGAAATAGGTCTATTTTTTTGAACAAAGTAAAATAGTTGCACAGTTTGGGGAAAGGAGGTTCTTCCACCCCCACTGGGAATCAAGTCACAGAGAACTTCAGGAAACCCAAAGCCCTGGATGCAGCGAAAGGTGCTGAGGGAAGCAGCTGATGCTGCTGCAAGGCTGGTGTTTGCCACCTTTGACAAATTGGGGGAGGCTCCCAGTGACAGAGGAAAATTAAATGTGTCTGCTTTCAAGAAGACCAAGAAAAGCTGGAGGAATATCAGTCTCACCTCAGCGTTGATGAGGAATAGGGAGCAAACCCTCCTGGAAGTCATGCCCAGGCACATGAGGGAAGGAAATGACGTGTAACAGCACAGATTTACCAAAATCACACCATGTCTGACCACTCTGACACCTTCCCATGACGAGATAACTCAGAGTGCATGAGGGCAGAGTGGTGGATGTCATTTAATGATTTCACAGAACCACAGAACATGCCAAGGTGGAGAGACTGGGGAGGGAACACACAAGGATCATCAAGTCCATCTCCTGGCCCCACAGAGGCCACCCCAACAGTCCCACCATGTCCCTGAGAGCGTTGCCCAAACACTCCTTGGGCTTTGCCAGCCTCGAGGCCGTGACTTCAGCAGTTCTTCACAGAGTAGCCAACTGGATAAAGTGAGCAACACAAGCAAGGTTTCTGCCTTACCTTCGTAGTTCTCGTAAAGACGTGAGAACCGTGAAGGTAACTCGAATGTTCACTTTGGATATAGCTATCCATGGCACAAATACCTAAATACGGGCAGGGAGGCTGCGGATGGTTGACAAGAGGAGTGGTTTTTACTGAACTCATACACAATTGCCCAGTGGCACTGAGTAAAGAACAATGATAGTTTAAAAAACCCCATAACATTAGCAGGTCATTATTTTTTATTTTAGCAATGACAAGGCCAAATATCAAATTATGTGTTCTGTCCATCTTTTAAATTTCAACTGTATGGCTGTACCATCAACTATTTTATTCTCCTTTATTTCTGTGAAATGTGTACGTACATGCATGTGTGTGGAAACAGGAGGAAAAATGGGTTTTTTTCTAAAAGTAGGGCAGAGAATGTAATTGCATTGCATTTCTGTAGGAACTGAATTCATATTTTGCACACAGAAAATGAAATAGCTGAATTGTTGATGAAAACATATTTCAGAAAAGATCAGTTGAACTGAAATATGGAGTAGACACGGTAATATTTTATGTTATTTAAAAATCAAGAGTTTATGGATTTCATTATGAATTTCCATCCCTGGAAGTGTTCCAGGCCAGGTTGGACAGGATTTGGAGCAACCTGGTCTAGTGGAAGGTACCCCTGCCCATGGCAGGGGGTGGAATGAGATGAGCTTTGAGGTCCCTTCCAACCCAAACCAGTCTGTGATTCTGTAAATCTATGAAAACAGGCCAACTAACAGCAAACCCCTGACTCTTCAGCATGAAGCTCGTTGTTTTTAATTATTACCTATTTTTTATCATGTGTTGCATTTTTTAAGTGTGCCTCTAAATATGTTATTTGCTCAGCTGATCATCTCACTTACTAAATAATGGAGCCAGTTTCCAAGCCACTTTCTTCTTCATCCCTAAAAAGACTTCTCATTTCTCCCATGTTGGCTCACACAGGCTCTGCTGCTTCTCTTTCACATGGAAATCACTAAAGCTCTGGGGTTCAGAAACCAGACCTACTTCACCTTGCAGGGGTTCTCCCACCTTGCTGCTCTTCAGGTCTTCCTCTTTGTGGGAATTCTCCTCATGTTCCTCATCACAATGACAGGGAACTTTCTCATCATCATAGTTGCAACCGCTGACCCTGCCTTGCACACCCCCATGTACTATTTTCTCAAAAATCTGGCTTTCATTGAAATTTGCTTCACAGCAGACATTGTGCCCAAGATACTGGTGGATTTGCTGCTGGAGAGAAAGGTCATCTCCTTCTCTGCCTGTGCCCTGCAGCTTTCCTTTTTCATACTGCTCCTCAGTTCTGAGTGTTTCCTCCTGGCAGCCATGGCTTATGACCGGTACGTGGCCGTGTGCCATCCCTTGCACTACACTGTGAGGATGAACAGGAGAGTGTGTTTGCACATGGTGGTAACGTGCTGGACTGCTGGCATTCCCTTCTCCATCGGACTCACCAGCTGGCTGTTCAGCTTCCCCTTCTGTGCCTCTAAGGAGATTGATCATTTCTTTTGTGATATTGCTCCTATTCTGGATCTGGCCTGTTCAGACACGTACCTATTCAAGCTTCTTTTGCTCCTGGCCACTGTTGTAATTGTTTTGATGCCATTTGCCTTGATAGCAGCCTCTTACGTCCAGATAACCCGCACCATCCTCCAGATGCCATCTGCTGAAGGAAGGCGCAAAGCTTTCTCCACCTGTGCTGCTCACCTGGTGGTGGTGACGTTGTTCTGCTGCACAGCTGGCTTGGTACACCTGAAGCCCAAGCTCAGTCTCTGGGCAAGCAGCAGGAAACTGATGGCTCTTTCTTACACAGTCATGACTCCGATGCTGAACCCAATCATCTACAGCTTACGAAACAAAGAGGTAAAGCTCGCTCTGAGGAAGACTTTTGGGAGAAGGCAATTCGTCAGCACGGTGCCTCTGCTGAGATAGTCTGATTTTCTGAAAATTGTTCACAGTTGAAAAGTTAAACATCAAAGAATTCATGCATCACTCTGTAAAGGTTTGGGCATTTTAACTTTTGTTGGAAAAATATAGAAAAATGTACATAATCTGTATAAAGAATAAATGAATATATGCAATGTAACTGTCCAAAATATTACAGAGCCTACAAGAAGGGAACCTACAAGAAAGATGGAGAGATTCTATTCACAAGGGCCTGGAGTCAGAGGACAAGGGGGAATGGCTTCAAATTGACAGAGGGCAGGGTTGGATCAGAGATTGGAAGGAAATTCTTCCCTGTGAGGGTGGGGAGGCCTTGGCACTGGTCGCCCTGAAAGGTTGTGGACTCCCCATCCCTGGAAGTGTTCAAGGCCAGGTTGGATGGGGCTTGGAGCAACCTGGTCTAGTGCAAGGTATCTGGAAAAATACACTAACACATTGTTGGCATATTGAAATAGTTTATCCCATAGCAATCAGTTCAGGGATGAAAGAGGACAATATTTCAGGATGCAGCAGTGGAGTGATGAAACACAAGACACCACCAGGAAGACTTGCCTTAAAAAGGACTCCTTGAGAAGGAGGATTTCCCTGGGCCATCTGGGTGTGCCATGGGAAAAAGCCACCCACTACCAGTGGGAAGGGACTGCAGGGTGTGAGGGACTGCTCCTTGGTGGACACCTCTGCTGAAAACATGAGTATGTACCTGGTATGTACCTGTTTTCTACATCCTTCTCTCTTGTTTCTCATCCTTATGCTGCCTGGGCTCTTTCTCATGATCTTGGCCTCAACAGTGTGAGGGAAAAGAGGCAGGGGTTGCTAGGAAAAACCCAAGACTGGACAAAAGAAAAAAGTTTAGGAGAATAGAGATCATCCTTTGAGTTAAGGAGGTGTCAGGGTGTGCTAACTATCCAGAACATCAAGCAGGGATGTTTGAGGGAGAAGTGAGTTTTAGGTGTGGAACTGATAGGGGCTTATGGGGAAGGAATGCGTTGGAGAAGGGAGAATTTACATGAAAAGTATGGAAATTTGGGAAATTTCCCACATTTTAAACAGGGAATAAAGGGCCTTTCACTTCACCAAACACATTTCCATGTTGTCTGTCCGTCTTCTCTCAGTCTGGAAAAGCAAAAATTGCAAATATCTGCTCTGTGGTGACTCAGATCTAAGCTGGGGGATGACACTCCAGCAAGTGCAAGAAGTGTGAAGGAATGTGGGAAAGTGGGGAGTTTCCCATAAGGAAGAGGCATGGCAAGCACTGCAGCCCCAAGGGAAAAGACTTAGGCAAGGGCTGCAGGAGAAGGCATGTTCTCCTGGATGCTACTGCTGAGCAGAGCACATGAACACAGCTCTTGAGACAGAAAAACCTTGAGAAGAGTGAGGGCACCCCTGGAGACCTCTAGTTCACCTCATCCTCAAAGCAGGGTCAGCTGTTGGGGTGGGACCACATCGTTCTGGGCTTCATGGAGCTGGGTCTGTCCAAGGACTGAGGCTGCAGAATCAACTTACATGATCTACTCCACTGCTTGACTGCATATAAGGTCAAAAAGTCATATACATGGCTTTCCCACCTTCTGCACCATCTGCAGCTTCTGCAGCAGCCCAGTTCTTGGACCCAACAATGGCTCAGAAGTGAGAGGCCCCTTTCTCTGAGCGTGGCTCTCATACACACCTCAGTACCCCTGGGGCAAAATACTGGTGGTACAAGGCAGGAACATCTCAGTAGGACTGGCAGCTCTTGGGCACGATCATCCCATAACACAAGAAGAGGAAAAGGTTTAGCCAAAAGATCTGGGTGACACCAAAGTAGTGTAACACCAACCCTCCAGAGGTCCACCCCACCTCCTTGTACTCACTAGAAACAGGCTCTGAGAATGAGGATGGAGAAAGTCACTGCCAGAAACACACCCCAGGGCAAAACAGGCTCCATGCCAGGTAAGCACGTGGGTGACAACCTCAGCTTCTCCTCAAAATGAGGAGCCACATCACAGTGCTGATGGCGTGTCCTCCTTGTGTGCCTGAGCCTGGCTCCCATGGGGCTGGTGGGAACACACCGGGGCTGTTTGAGGTGGATACGAGGTGCATGATGTGCTCAGTAGCCCTGGTCCCAGGATTTATGTGCTCTTCTGGATTTTTTTCCAAAAATATTCAAATCTCCCACTGACAGCAGCTTTGCAAACCAGGCCCCCCAGTTTGCAAGAAACTTGTGCAAAAATCCACCCACCTTCCTTAATACGTTCCCAATAGGAGACTTGCCTGTTTTCCCAAAATCTTGTGGACAGCCAGTAGTATATGACAGGTGAATGGCACCTCCGACCAAGCTGGCCAAAAAATAAAAGTCCCCAGAAAGGTTTTGCCTCTGTCATCAAAAACTGGAAAATAAACTCTCCAACCAGTTTGTTGGGTTAGGAAGCCAACATCCCTTTATTCCACGTGCTGGGTGCGTGGGGGATCTCTCCACCCAAAATGCACGCCCAGCAACCAAAGAGACCAGGTAGTCATCATGAAACTAATACATATTCATTACATTTCTATTATGTATTCGTTACATTCCTGAACACTTGTATATATGCTAATTATTTCTGTGGATTTATTTGGATACGAGCAGGGGTCTTTGGGGAACATCCTAGTCCCCAAATTCCCCTTTTATGGTTCCAGATCTTCTAATGAATCTTCTGTCTGTAGGAGTATCTCCAATACGTGGTCAGGTTGTGATGCACTTCTCTTACCATTTTTTGCTCTGGCACTCCATCTTTGTTCTCAAAACTAAGACATATAAGACTAGTACACATTAATGAATTAATTAATCAATTAATTAATTATAAGACATAAGACTAGTACATATTACTCACTGATACAGGTACATTAGAAAGCATTAGCTGGCTCAAGGCTATTAGTCACAGCTGTTAATGCAGAGCCACATTAATCGCTGGTGTTTGTACTAAGCCCTGTGCGGTAACCATGGCAAACACTACGGTGCTAAAGTCAAAAGAATTTTCCAACATCTTCCGCCACTGCTGCCTGGAATCCTTTCTTAAAAAATGCACCGCGTTGGGTGACGTTCCTGCTCATCTTTCAGCAGCAGAGTGGGGACCTGGAGCGAGCTCCTGCGGGAAGGTCACGGCTCCGACAGCGGGTGGGACAGCCAAGCCCCGCAGTTGTTGTCACCCCTTGTCACCCGCTGTGGGGGCGCTGCCACTGTCACCGCGCCGGCTGCGGGGCCACCGCTGTCCCCGCTGTCCCCACCCCGGGGCTGGCGGAGCGGAGATGAGGATGTGAACGGAGGAGTTTCTTTCACCAGGAGCAGAGTGGCGCAGCGGGAGCGTGCTGGGCCCATAACCCAGAGGTCGATGGATCGAAACCATCCTCTGCTAAGGCTCTTTTTTTGCCCCCATTTTCGGGCGCGGCGGCCGCAGAGGGGCAGGGGGGGCGGCGGCGCAGACGGCGCTGCAGCGGCCGGTTAGCTCAGTTGGTTAGAGCGTGGTGCTAATAACGCCAAGGTCGCGGGTTCGATCCCCGTACGGGCCACTTCGCATTTTAGCGAGTTTTGGGATTTTCCCCCCCACCCCCTTCTCCAGCCCTATCTTTTGTGGCAGTGACGGTGCAGGGAGTCTGCAGCACTCGGGGGGTCCTGGCAGAGCTTGTCTCTTCCCCTGCTTTCCCTACTCCTCCTTTTTGTGCGTCAAGGATAACCCACACTGGATGCTCGTGGCAGGTGTTCCAACAGCCCTGCAGCCAGTGACCTGTGAGTGACCCAGCCGTGCCATGGCTGGAGTCAGGTGTGCAGCACCTGTGCAGCCCAACCCTCGTCACATCTGTGTGGTGGCTGTGGAGGGGCGGGGGGCCAGACCCCGGCCAGAGAGGGTTATTGTGGCCGCATCTGACCGCTGATCCCATTCAGCTGGGGTGAGATGGAGCCCCGGTGGGCACCAGAGTCGGTTCTCCTTGCAGGATGGCAGCTGGGACTTTCCCCAACTGCCCAAGGTAACTCCATGAAGTTGAAAGCCCTCAACTTATCACAGGAGCGTTTGCACATTCTGTGCCACCCTTCTAAAATCATGAGAATTCTGAAGTCACTTTGGTAGTACCAATTACACTTGATATCACAAATCTCTATTCAAATGTTGACAGAGCTTTAATTAGTTGGATTAGCTTATCTGCTTTAACCGGTTTATAAAACAAGTCTCATTTGAATATAAAATTCTCTTGATCTTATAAGCCTCCATGACAATGCTACAGCCAGTGGTGCCAATTAAAAAGTGAAGAATTGTTGAAAACCAACTTTGCACAGAAAGTCATTGACCAGTGTGCAACACGTGCACCTGAGGAAGCACCCTAATACTGACAAATGTCCATGTCCCCACCTTCAGCCAGCAGTGGAGGCACATACACCCAGACTGGTAGAGGGGCAGTTAGATGCTACACAGCTCCTGTCACGCCCTTATTCCTGTATTTTCCCACATTTAAGTCTCCCTAAACCTCATTGACCCCTTTTCCACCCCTTTGGTTCCTTCCTCCAACCATCCCGTAATATCCCTTGTACAATCCCAAAATGTTCTTCCCTTGCATCCCATACTGTGTCCCTCACCCCTAGGCTGTCACCCCCTCAGCACAAGAGGTGACATGCAGAGTGGTCCCATTAACCATCAGGGTGGGAGCCCCCTCCAGGCCCACCAACAGCCCTGGGGATTCCTGGCACTGTGGAGACTCCCAGGGCTCCTGCACCTCTCATTGTCCCTCTGCTCCTCTTCATTCATGGAAACAGGCACACGAGGGGAAGAGGGCAAGAACAAATACAAGAACACTTCCTAGCAGCCTGTGTGGACAAAGGAAATTTTGGGAATAAGAACCAACAGCCATGTATTACAAATCATGTTTATAGGTTAATATATACAAGACAAGTAGCTATAACAAGCACAACTTATATACATTGTTAAGCATCAAAATCCATCTGTTCCAAGGTAGCATTTAGGTACTGCTGCCTCCCCCGGTGTTCTTCCCAGAGGCTCCTGCCTTCTGCATCCGGCTCGCGCTCGGCTGTCGGGGCATCCTCTGGGCAGATCCTTCCCGGCTGCTCCTTTCTGCCAGAACCTGGGTTCCACTGACGGCAGAGCTGGTTTTATTTCTCCCTGAATAAACAAATACATCCATTAATTTTCATATTCCAACCCAACTACCACGCACACAGCAGCTAAGGGCAAGCGTTCCTTCAGGAACCATGCAAGAGGCAAATTCCTGTTAAACCCCACAAACGAGTTCAGCATCCAGCACAGAAAGCAAAGTGGTGAATTCAGCCCAACAGGGATCGATGCCACAAAACCCAAACATGTTGCAGTAGGAGCATTTTTCATTTTCATCAGGTTTAATGTACAAAGGAACCAGCCACTTGGTTTCACTCATTCTGCACAGGAACAGCAGCAAGGCAAACAGCACTGCTGGGACACCAAGAGCTTCCACCACCTCTGGCTGGGATAAGTGAACAGATGTGCCAGTGCCCACCACTGTGTGAGGTTGCTGCTACACCATCAGATCACAGACACTTCTCTCCATGTCACTTCTGTCACTCCATGAGCAGGTTTGGATTTCCTATCATTATCTGGGGTTTGCAGGAGCTCAGACTCCTACACAGGACTTACAGATGTTCTTGCTGAGTTCAGAAGACAAGAGTTTCCCTCCTGTAGGCCCAACTGACTGGCTCCAAAGAGCAAACCGAGAGCAGGGAGCAGCAGTGGGTTCAAAGGTAGGAGCTGAGGGAGGCAAGGGGCACGCAGCCCACCATGCTGGATCCAGCAGAGGAGAGAGCAATAGGTCTTTGTGCTGGCACAAATGTCAGGAGGGGTAAGGGAGGGACACTGACTTTACTCTAAAAAGACAGCAACCTCCACAAAGCATCATGAAACTTAATAATGACAAGGAGGAAATAAAACAGGAATATAGTGAGCTGTAGTTACATGCATGCAATTAAAGTGAAGAATGACATTTTGGCAATCATTATCAGAGCAACTTCCACAACACCAACAGCTGCTCCACACTCTGGAGTTGCCACAGACACGGTTTGGAAACCACCATCTTGGATCACTTGTGCTATGGACAGCACACACAGTTACTTACCAGACCATC
This sequence comes from Margarornis squamiger, assembly GCA_035222235.1. Lineage (NCBI taxonomy): Eukaryota > Metazoa > Chordata > Aves > Passeriformes > Furnariidae > Margarornis > Margarornis squamiger. The sequence continues at coordinate 18,824,315 of JAWWTY010000123.1, read as the reverse complement.
TTGTCTCCTTGGAGCAGCTGTCTGGGAACAGGACTCACATCAATACCACCAGTTAACACCCTGCTGCACCAGAAAGACAATCTGAGAACTTTCAAATAAGTTCAAATTTCAAATGGCCGCTACATGTCTAAAATTTGGGTGGTAAAAAAAAAAATCCTTTCACTTATCCCAGCCAAGTGATGTGCTCTTAAAAAACTCTCTTATGGTAAAGCACAGCAGTGAGGTGTCAGCAGTCACCATCCTGAGCCAGCCAACCAGCCTTGCCAGCTGCCTGGCAGCTCAGGCACTTTAAGCAGCTTCACTGACCCAAGTGTTGTCCATGAGAACAAACACATCGCCAAAGGCAATAGGTGATCTCACAGTATTTGAGAGGGGAAAAAGTGGCAGGAATAAAAAGCATTATTCACCATGATGCTTTTAGCAATCCAGGACAGCTCTCCAGGGGAATGCCCTCCCCTTTCTCACATGCACCTGTCTGGTGAGAGGGCAGGGCCTCAACCCCTGTAGGACAACCCCAGCCATGTGTACACACACGCTGGTACCATTAGGCACTACTGGAGTCAGGCCCTGGATGTTCTGACCCAGCTGAAACAACTTGGGGAGAGAGAGTCTCTTGACTGAAGAGAAGCTGCACTCTAAAGTATGTGCCCTCAACCCCTTAGCCTTGAAATCACAGTGAAACAAACCAGTTAAACAGAATAAAAACCCAATATATTTTGGAAGCACCCTGTGTTGACCCACGAACCAGCTTCTGAAGTGTGCAAAGACAGGCATGGTTTGTGCTTCTCTCAGTTACAGTCAGAGATAACAGACTCAATTACACAAAGCACAAAAGCAGCTCAACAACCTCAAACTGTCTGGAATTCGAGCACTGCAAATGAACAAAAGGATTCCACTTATATTTTCCTTGGTGACACAAGAGGTCCTTATCTCAGATGTGTCTGGCTATCAGAACAACTGCAGCCCAAATAACTATGGATGCAAGACACAAGCTGAGAGAGCCTGACCAAGCACCTGCCTCCCCAAGGATGACTCCAGAATCAGCAGCTCCGTGTTTATCTCCTCATGTTTATCTCCTTAAGAGCCAGACACGGTTGGGGAAGAATGGTATATGTACACAAGCAGTCTTAAGTACCAGAGGGAGAAAGAAGCAATGCCTTGTGTTAAGCAGGAGGCAAGATAAGGTCAATCAGCTTTAGGAAAGGAACCCCAACCCCAAATATGCTTTCAGAAGTAGAAATTTAAAGTTCTTCTCTTTCAGTCTCCACTCTGTTCAACCTATGCCTTTACTCAAGTGATCCTTTCCTGCCTCTGAGCAGTAAAAGGGTCTACAGATTTTCCTCTCACTGGTAAATAAATAAATTAATAAATGTATGCATTTTGGTATGTTTACCTGTAGCACAGTCAGGAAATCAGCTGGCCTTTCTAGACAAAGAAAGACTCAGTTTTAGGTAGGAATGGACATAAGAATAGAAAAAAAACCATCTGTATAAGTACTAGGTGTTACCTGAAGGACCACAGAAACACCTTCTGCCCAGTCGCTGGAAATGAGCACAGGGACAGGATTCACTTCAGACCTCATCACCTCCTGCCCATGGAACAATCCCAGGCACAGCCAGACTTTACTCCCCTAAGCACTCCCAGTATGTGACCAGGGCTCATTACACTAAATCCATTGTCAAACTGGCAGGTTTGCCCCACAGACTCTTGCTCACACCCCTACACAAACCCCACAAGTTCTTCTCTTCTGCAACACAACCTGAGAGATTCTCAGCTCCTCAAAGCTGCTGCCACATCCTCAACAGCTAATACACACCCTGGGCTCTCTCCAGAGCCAAAACATCACCTCAAAATCACTCATCTCTCCTGCTCTCTTGACGGATGGCTCCCTTCCAGGCTGCTCACCGCCAGAGCCACTGAAGCTCCTCTCCTGTCACACTGATCAACATGAAACACACCAGCCTTTTCCCTACAAATCCTCCTAAGTCCCTGGCTGCTCCTCATTTTAGTATATTTCACCGCACTTGGGACATTTCATTTCCTCTCCTTCTCCTGCACACAGATTACAGAAAAAGAAGATGGGGAAAAAGCCCCTCACTTTTCTCAGAGAGCTCTAGAGTCTTTATTTATAAGATTTTTTGAGTATTTCTTTGGTAGGGTAGGAGGAGGAAGAATGAGGTGTCACTCAATGAGTTATCAATCAAACTCCTATCTCATTACTTTGCCTCAAAGTCACACAAGACAAGTCTGGCATTCAGAGTATTCCTCTAAATCCCTTTCCATTCTGTCAGTTCTTGCTTCACTGAGCATGAAAAAGGAAAAAAAAAAAAAACAACTTGAAAATCAGCCTAAAAAGACATACTGAAAAAATTAGCTCAACACCCAGCAAAGAGGAAACCACAGAGCCCCAGGTAAACCTGCAAATCTCCCATGGGGGAAGCATGACAGGAGAGACCTACATGGCCAGCTGTTCTTCTGGAGCCACATCAGGTTTGGATTCTAGCCTAGACTTTTTCTAAGTTATTCCTGGGATAAGGAAGAAGAAATAAAAACTGTTTGTGGGCTGTTTCTGCTGAAGTAGAAAAGACCATTTCACTACCCATCCACCTGTGTTTTGAGAGTATCAAAATTTAACACCCTGGGAGAGGAAAGGTGCAGGAAATTTTAACCAAGGGAACTTCAGCCATCCAAAAAAGCACAGTATAGCTGAGAATTTTTTTTATCAGTTCTAAAAATAACTGACATAATATGATAACTTCTGTACAAGATGAGAAATTATATAAATTGAAGCTATTCCATTGCTGATGAACTAAAGAAATGCCTACAATACACAAATATTATTTTAAAAAGTGCATTTTTGAACATGACCCTGGGGGAAGGGAGAGGGACAGCAAAAACTCCACCTCAGGAATGCTATGAGCATAAAACTTGCCCTGTGTTCCTCATTTCACAAAACAAGAATAAAGGCCTCCAATTCAAAAGGGTTAAACTCTACTTTTTATGGTAGAACAGTTGGAGGGAGTGAAAGTTGCACGATAAGATCTAGAAGGCAACCTAACTGCTCCTTAGGGAAGGTAGGAAATCCACTCATTGGTGTCGTATTGACAGAGTGCTGGAAAAATTAAGTATGAGTAAAGCAAGTAAGAAAACCATGATCAGCACTCTATTCAATTAGCCCTATAAGTCACTGATTGATCATTCTACACAATTTTTTTCAGGGAAGACATACAGACCACGAATGCTCGAGGTCACTTGCAGATGCATGGCACAGCTGAGAACGTATCACTATCACTCAGATCCCATGGATATATTTAATCTACAATTAAAGTGTAACAGCCAGTATAACCAACATGGAAAATTCACTGTATGATGTATAACACCCAGATTAAATAAATTTAAGGGAAATCCTGAGCATGTCCAAGGGGATTCTTGCTGTACCAGAGCTCTACAGAGCATTATCCTTGTCAGCATTATCCTTATCTCCTTAATACAGGAGTCTACACTGCAAATCCCACACGAAGTCAAACCTGAGATAACTCGAGGCTGAATGTAAGAGGAATGCAGAGCAGCTGGCACGGCCAGCCAGCAACACCCAAGAGTGCTGGTAGCCACTGGGGGCCCAGACAGCAAAGGTCACCATCCCAAAAGGCTCGTCTTAGCTAAAGGCAGACAGCACAAAGCAAAAGAAATAAGTGAGAAAAAGGGATGAAGAGGAAAGGATAAAAAACACAAGGACGGCAAGAGGAACACCCAGGGAGGACAAAGTTGGCACCAAGCTGTGTAGTAGAGTGATATTTAGGAAATAATAAAACAGCAACACTTAAAATACTGAGACCTTGACTGTATCTAAGTATTTACACAGGAAAAAAGTAGTTAAAAATGCTGGGGCAGAAAAATATTTGTGATTCTTCAAAGCATATTTTTCCACACAGATATGAAAAGCTCACCCTTCACAGAGCCCATGGCTGGTGGATGGCTTTTCCAACAGGCACTGGAGTGTGACACAGCTTCACTGGGCAGAAGAGCTTTCTGCACCTTGCTATGCACAACTCCTTTCTTCCTGCGTCAACAGGCTCCTTTCAGCCTTAAAATCCATAGACCAGGTGACAGGCTCGCAAAGGAGACAGGAGTTTGAAAAGCAAGCTCATGTCAAAAACACGTTCAGTAGAGAAATTAGCTGGGGCAAAGCTTTGGGAAATAGTTTTATGGCAAGACATTTTTTCTGTGGAAGTGGGGAATGTAAAAAAAGTGGTTGCAGTGCAAAGAGAGAAGCATCAAAAGCTATTAATCAGCCTGAAAGAACAGAGCATTGAGGTATGCATGTGTATAGAGAGGGAGAAAACTGCAAGGGAACCACCAGGAGCTTGAGAGTTGGCTGATGGGGACAGAAAACATGGAAATAATACGTGAGAAAATGGGATACGCACATGCCTAGTCTAGGCCAAGCCCAAAACCACTGCCCTAATGCCCACATCCTCCTCACACACACAGAAATTCCCAGGTATCCTTTCTCTTTAAAATCACCACTTTCCTTCCAAATCCACTACTGAGGCACCATTTCGAAGGTGGCAAACATTAAGTTGTACCCAGCTAAATGTGCCAGGTGGATGCTGCAATACCCACACACAGCAGTTTGGAGGCAGCTGTCGTGGATTCAGCTACTGGCCACCACAGCTCCATGCAGAACACCAAGGCTGTGTTCTGTGGGAAAACACAAAGTTAGTCATTTCAGACTCCCTGTTGCTTTAGCTGTAAAAGAGCTGAAACAACTACAGGGCACCTCCTGCCCCCACCACCAACAGTGCTATTCAGAACTGCTGTATCAGCCCTATTTCAGCTGTTTTAAAAAGCCTTCTTGCACCATGATGTGCTGAGAAGCCTAAAACAGGATCATATCATTACTGGTACAACCGGAGCAGAGTAGCCTTGGCTAGTCTTTAGTGAGACTTGGATTACTGCAGCCCCTTGATTGCCTTCTGAGAGCAGAAGCAGAGACAGAGCAAAGGGGCAGAAGAAGCAGAGACAGAGCAGAGGGGCAGAGCTGAAGGACACAAAGCAGCTCAAAAAGGGCAGGACAGTCGCTGTTCCTTGTACAAGCACAGAGCTGTAACCACAGACACAAGTCCCAGCGATGCAGAAGCGGCATCTCCAGACACCTGGTTCTGCATGGAAGCTGCACCATCCTCTTCTTAAATGGAAGCAACATCTTCATACAGGGAATGGCAAAGCCAACAGCAGACAGAGCTTTGGTTCCCCTTCCCTGCAGCAGCTCCCAAGGGGAAAGGTGGCAAGGCAAACCAAACGCTCCTGCAGAACAGACCCAGCCCAGAGGACACCCCCAGACACCCTGTTAACACTTACCCAGCTCCTGAACAACGGACTTGGACTGTGCATTAAAAAGTTCAGTGAATGAGGAGTGATTCTTTTTCAGACTGAAGGAGATCAGGTATTATGAAAAAATCCTTCCCTGTGAGGGAGGGCAGGCCCTGGCACAGGCTGCCCAGAGAAGCTGTGGCTGCCCCATCACTGGAAGTGTCCAAGGCCAGGCTGGACAGGGCTTGGAGCAACCTGGACTAGTGGAAGGTGTCCCTGCTCATGGCAGGGGGTGGGACTGGATGGACTTTGAGGTCCCTTCCAACCCAACCCATTCTGGGATTCTATGATCCTCACAAGAACTGGACAAAACGTGCCCTCCATATTAACAAGATCTAACCAGCACTTCTTATACTCACAGAAATGAAAACACAGGATTAAAGTTGAGATAAGCCACCACTGGCTTAAGTTCTGCCCAAAGAATTTTCCCAGAGCATCAGCTTTTGAATGGTGATCTAACTTGGGAAGGAATTACCCGGTGTTAGTTGGTGCTGGGTGACAGCAAAGTCACCTGGGCTGACAGAAACTGAAAAGAGAAGTTTTCATTCCAAGTGAGTTATGGCTCTAATTTAACACAAGCTTCCAGAAAAGAAAAAAAGTTACATAGATGAGAAGACTAAACCTTCTGACAAGGTGTAAAAGTGCTGTAGTCAGGGCTGAGTGTGATGAGAGAGGAGGCTCAAGTGCCTCTTCATCACCATTACTGAGCAACAGCTTGTAAAGAGGGAAAATCCAAGTTTAGCATTTAATGTTTGACCACATCTGCAGCAAAATTGTGGCTTGATGGGCACAATCCTCCTGTCTCAGTGATCCCAGTGCATTAACTGGCCCTGAAGACATATTTTAGCCTTGGGAAATAAGGCAGCAATAGGCCAAGCTGGCCACAGAAAGCCAAACTAATACTGGGAATACTTACCACAAGCAGCACCATCTTCCCCTGAACTTCACTACACTTTGCCTTTGGGTCCAAGGGCTTGTCCCACAGCACTCCAGGATATCAACATGTCAATTTTAAAGACATACTACAGAGAGGAAAGTCTGGCTGGACACATTAGGACTGCAATATGATTCAGACCAGGAGATGCTCTGATAACAATGCAGAAAGAGCATCCTGGATTGGTAGAGACACAACCAAATTAAGCTCCCAAGACAGATACTAATTCCTGCAAATTCAGCCTCTCTAAGGTACCTGCAGCACCTCCAGGTAGTAGTGGAAAATGGTTAAGGGCAAACCAACTCCACCTTAGGGCTTTTGGCTTTTTCTCTTGAGAAATTTAATGCTGATTAACAAACAAGTGGCCATTTCACTGTTTCAAACCTGTGCCAGACTACTGGCTAAAATTAGCTCATGACAGTGGCTCCAGTGCTAGAAAAAAAAGCTTTGTTTGTCCAGAAAGTACCACCCAAACAGCACACATGAGAGAACCGAAGCTGTTTCACATTACAGACAGACAAAGACAAAATCCTTACCACTGTTCCTTCAGTTTGAACAACCTGTAACAGCTGGAGTACCAACAAAGGAGAAGAGAGAGCAAAATTTAACAACACCTTTTGTTCAAAATCTCTTGAGGTATTTCCTCTCAACATGGTACTGGAATAGCACACTATTTATTTAAAAAACCTGAGAGTTGCACCTCTTCCATTTTGCTCAGGAAAAAGTTGTCAGATATGTGTCTTCTCCTGCCCCTGTGCATATTTAGAGTCACTTCTCAGTGAGAAGTGTGAGGCTGTTCTTGTCACCACAACCACTTTCCCTTCAGGGAATTCTTAACCAAGAGCATCTTCTGAGAAAGGGAAAGTGGTGAAGTCCATGGAGCCCTGGACACTTTATCCACACACTCCAACTTCCATCTGGGCTTCAGCAAACTTCCTGAGTCTCTGTGAGCGCATTCACCCTCAGCTGCTCAAGGAGGGGATTCCCATCTGCTTACCATGTGGGAATCCACACCAGGAGCAGCAGGCTCTATTGTGAGGGTGCCAGGTTGTTGCATAATCCCTTTATGCCAAAACTGACTGCTTATCAAATGAATCCTGCCTTTCAACTTCACTTTCTACAGGGCTTGGCAAACACAGCCAAGAGAATAAACACACCCAACCACCAAGGCAGGGTCAGCAGTGAGACCAGACTAAGTGGTACTACACTATCACAACAGTGAAACCTCACCCCCACCTACATCCACCAAGCTTTTCTTTCTTGCCCCCTCTGTGTTCCCAGCACAGTCCTCGCTGACAGTTACTGTTTAAAGTTTTGCCTCAAAATTCAACATGGGTCAACACAGACCCAGCAGCCACAACAGTTTTCACCCGGAAACATTTTTGAGCACGAGAGAAATGAGCCTTTCCACCATGAATTCAGGCTTATTGACAGTAGACTTGCATTAGTTACCTCTTTTAAAACCTTTTGGATACAATCCATAGAGGTGGTGAGCTACCAGCCAAAAGTCACTTCAAGGAGTAAACAGAAGTTTTATTAGAGCTGGTTTGGAATAAAAAAAGGATTATATATATATATATATATATATATAGCACAAGTTCAGGGCTACGTTTGCTACTGTCCACAGAAATCAGAGCAGCAAGGAAAGATGAAGGCAGTGAAAAGCAGTCACTATTTTAGCTGACAGTTCCCCAGAGCCTCCCATTTCATCTTCCCAACCAAACACCACCCGCAGAGGATGGAAACCACTGGATGAGTGTTAGAAGCACCAGAGCTGGGGAGGGAGCAAAGGAAGCATCGCAGCTCTCCTCCTTTTCTGCAGATTCCTCATGGACCACACACAAGCAGAACAGCACCGCGGTAGTGTGGGGTTTGTGCTGGACAGCAGAGCAACCGCTGCCTCAGCCTTTCCCCCCGGATAATAACCGGGACAAAAGGGGGCGGCTCGGCCGGGCGGGCCGGGCCTCACACGGAGCGGGCCCCGCGGGCAGGCCCGGCCGAGCCGCCCCTCGGGCCGCTCCCTGCGGCGGGGAGCGGGCGGCGCTGCGGGCAGAGCGCGGGCAGGGCGCTGCGGGCAGGGCGCTGCGGCTCCATGGCCAGCATGGCCTGCGAGGTGATGCCCCTGCAGAGGTACGTGTGCGGCGGCAGGGCGGGGTCTGGGGGCGCCTCCTGCGGGGAGCCCGCGGGTGGGACTGCCGAGAGGAGTACCGGGCTTCGGGGGCCATGCCCGGCGCACCCGGGGCTGGGCTGTGCTGGGCTGGGCTGTCCCTGGCACACACACTCACACACACACCCCGCTGTCAGCTCCAGCACCCCCCGGCGCTGCCCTCGCAGCACCGTCGCGACACGTTCGGTTTTGGGAGGAAAAGGGCTGGTTTGTTGTCTCCTGCCGTGCAGCGCCAGCGGTGGGAGCCCACCTGTGCTGCGTGTGCTCCGCACGGCGGGGCAGGGACAGCCGCGCTCGGGGCGCAGGGGCGCGGCGGGGGGGGGTACGCAGCCCTTCTACATTTTAGTAAGGTCATTAAATTGTTATTCTTTGTTTTTATTGCTCTGTCAGTTCTCAGAATGAAGCGGGCCGTACCTCCCCTAACCACATTCTGATGGGCTGTATATCAGTCTTGCTGTAATCTACCAAACAGTAAACAAGAAATTTGCTGTGTGACTTCAGCACTGTGATGGTGCTGTTTCAGGGGAAGCTGTGGAGCTGCTGCTTACTTGAGCACAATAAAATAGTAAATGAAATTGCTGCCCAAACTGTTACTGTCTCGGTAAAGTGCAGGGTCCTCTGCAGAGAGATGTGGAGGAAGTCTCTTTTGCAGTAATGCAGTCATGGGGTTCCACGTTGAGGACTGCAGAGAAACAGAAATGTGGTTTGAATGTCTTCGAGAAGTACTTACAGTGCATTGTTTCTATTTGAAGGACCAGTCTCACATAATATTTTTAACTTTTTTGTGTTCCCGAGGATCTTGCTGCCCTAGCAGTGGTCGGAACAAGTGGTTGTTATTGTGCTCTTGACTCTTCACCCCAGGGGAAGATAGGTTTCACAGCCTGGCTCTAATTAGACCCTTTGTTTTTGTTGTTGCAAGGACTAACTCTCCATCAGTTAGAGATGCAGTCTGCACTTTAAAAGTGAAGAATTTTTTTCAACTCCATTAAACCATGAGTATGGTACAGAATTGTTTGAGTTTCACAGTTAAAAATGATTCACAAAATTGTGCTTCCCTTTCCATCTCCCTGATCTATTTTTAGGCTGTGTATACTATACTTTAAGCCTCTAATTTTTTTTGGACCTAGTGGCAGACAAGCACTGATTGTCAGATCCCTTTACACTTGCATTCTCTAGGTTGCACCTTTGTTTTCCTATTCTTCCCTCTGTAATGTTGCCTCCTCCCTTCTTGGTGCAGAGTTTTGCTGCAGAAGAGGGTCTTGCTGACTTTGAGCATTTTTTGTCAGCTTCAGGAAAAGTGATGCCTTGTAGTGGTTAGTACCAGCTTGGGTAGCACTACACTTGTGGTTCCTGTGAGTTGGACAGGCTGATGTTGCTGTTCCAGCTGAGACATGGACAAATTGCAGTCCACAGCTCCAGTTGTTGGGTTTAAATCCGACTAGTGCCATCCTTCAGGTGCTGCGACTCAGGGCACTTCCCAAGCTAAAAGACTTCATCCTTCCCTCTCAAGAAAGGGAAGCAATAATCACACTTGATTCCCTTCCCGGGTGAGTGAACTCCCACCTGCCCTTCTCCTGCAGGTGCCCAGCTCTGCGCTCTTTTGACCACAAGCTGGCCATGCCGTGCCTGCTGTGGGAACCCTCCTGTGCTGGAGCACTATAGATGTGTTGCTGGTGTGTAAAACTTGAGAGAGGGAGAAGGGCTCTGCCTAAGAAGCTGTGATAGGTAAATAGCATTTGTCAGTAGAGTGGCAAACTATTGTATTTACCAAGGTATCCATAAGCTGGGAGTTCGTCTTCCTGAATATCATGTAGTGTGCTTACATAGAGCCATATGTACTGTATGGTATCATTCTATATATAGATATCTGTGGAATGACACATGATGGGTTATGATGGCCTGCTCTGAGGGAGTGACAATGGGGATGTCAGGGTTATGTTTCATTGCATGGGAAGAGGTGGAAGGCCAAGTGTGTTGAACCTCCACTGCAATAGGTAGTATACTGCCCAAGCACTGTACAAGGCACCAGCGCATGTCACATTGATTGCATTACTGATTTTCCAACGACTTATCCACCAGTAATTGTCTCTTCTGCTAATAGGCTAACATTTTTTCTGAATAGCATTAGCTTACTTTAATATCTTGGATTCCTAGTTTAAGCATTACTAATGCTGTTAATACATGTTTTAATTCATCTATTCTAGCTCAGATTTAACAATAGATTTATTGCCAGCTGTATCTGCTGGTTTCTGTAGGAGATAAGAAAGGCAGGAACACACTCAGACTTTGTGATTAGTGGCCTCTGTTGCTTTACACTTTGCTGAAACATGTCAAGGTAGTGGAAGAGTGAAGCCATCACAAATATTTTTAGAAAGTGCATCTGATAGCAGTAGGGAATGTGACTGATTGGTTTCTAACCTCTACAGCAGCAGTTGTCAGCATGGGCTGTCTCACAGTCATCATCAGGATTGTTTGATTTACCTTACTGGTTGGTTTCCTTGGCATCTTTCACAAATACCCCGTGTTTTAGCCCAAGAACACCACTGATATTTCACCACACTTTATTCTTTTTGCTTTTGAATGGATCTTGTATTCGCTTTGACACATTAGTGAGCATCTGTGTGTATAAAGTTGTATTGTAAATAAATCCAATCCTTTAGACTTTATCACTTTCTATCCAAGGTACTGAGAGTCCTTGACAAGCCCTAACGAAGTATGTTCTGGAATATGTATGTGTAATATGCTCTCTGAGGGTGGAGAGAGCTTGTATCTAATTTTTTCTTTGTTTGCTTTGGGTTTGAGTGTTTTTTCTTCTGATGGAAGAATGAAGAGAAATTCAAACCTGTGGTTCTCATCTTCCGCAAGTCATAGCTTATTACAAAATGCTATGTGGATTTTATGTGAATTTTTTGCCTTCTGAGCTCAGGTTAGGCCCACAGCTGGGTACTTTTTCTTGTTACAACTGTGACATTGTGAGTGTAGGAACCTGTGGAAACTCTTCCTTAGTGCAGCTGGGTGGTGGGAGGCTGTGACTAAAAGAGAAAATTGGCATGGACACTTTCTGTGGTGTTTGCCTCTGGGGTGTCCACCTGACTAAGCAAGAAAATATGAATATTTACCTAAAGCTGGGATCTGAGATACCTTTATTTGAAGTATGTGAGCTTTTAACAAACAATCCTGAAACTGAAATCACTGGTTACCTAGTAACAGTTCTTCACCATTATAATGCAACAGGTATGTTTGTGTTATGCAACTTTACACTGTTAAATTCTGAGAAGAGGTGAGACTTTGGCTGGTACATTCATTCCGCCTCCTTCTGACCCATTTTCTAGTTTTATCCTAGTGAGGACTATTGCCAAACCACAAGTAGAAGGAAAGACACTGCCCTGTCTTTCATAATAAGATCCAAGTAGTTTAAGAAGTAAAAGAACAAAAGCAAGCTGTGTAACATTGACGTCATTTTATAAAAGATAAACATATTTGTAATCTAGGAGGATACTAGATAGAAAATAATTATACAAAATTATGCTGTCAAGAGTTCCAGGATATTCAGATATGTTAATATAAATGGAAAATCAGTCTCTTGCTCACAGTGGCTTTTAATTAGCAACAAGTTCTTCTTACTTCAGCTTACTATGGGGTTGCCTGTACTCCCTGATCCCTGATGTTGCTTTGAAGTGGGAGGAGGTGCGCAAAAAGGCTTCAGTGTACTATTTTTTCCCATTCAGGTAATGTGTCTCAATCTCAGTACCCCCTCACACACAGCCTGTGGATAATGAACTATATTCTCATTATATTTGGCTGTGATCTATGTTAGTATTTCCTAGAATTAAAAACTTCCTACTCTAGGCTTGGCTCCTTCTGCCTTAATCTTGACTGTGGCAAATAGAGAAGTAGTAAATGCTCCTCAGATGTGACAGAGTGATTGTTCATATGCACCTCAGCTTGTCTCTGTGGAATAGTAATACAGGTATTTTGAGTGCCAGCTAAAACAGGAAACAGAAGCTCCTGCTTTTGGAAGGCTAATGGGGAACTCTCCCCCAAAAGGTCTCTTTCTACAACCCTGTAGTTTATGTTGCTGCCCACTGTGATCTCACAGTCTTAAGATGTAATTTTGCTGAGATACCTTTAGGGAAAACACTGCTGAAGAAAAAGCTTTGGGGAAGATGGTGGGATCCTTTGGAGATTAATATTTAAACCAATACAAATCCATTCCCACTGAAGTTATTGGAGATATTTTGCAGAGTATGTGACTTCCGAATAAAGAAGCTGGGTTGTCAGCCTCATATTTTGACATGTGGCTCATTTGCTGAGTAGCTTATTTAAGTTTCAGTGGTATGCATGGTTAGGTATAAGCATAAGTATTGTGAAGACTGGAGATAAATATCTGAAACAACATGTTATGGTTTTGATTTATAAAAGTTGTTCTTCAGGGAAAATGGAAATGTTTGCATGGAAATAACTCACAGAGAAATAACTGTTAGGCATTTGTTTCTTAAACAGTGCATATAGGGCATTGCTCCCTCCCCCACTGTTTAGGTGTATAGAACAAGGGTGGTATTGCTCAAGAGTTGATGGTAGATACTGACTTTAATGTTGACCATTATATCACCACAGTGTTATGTTAGATTAAATTTACAGTTACTTTTGCATCAAGGATGGTATTATTCTTTCTTCTTTTGCATAATGGACCTCAGCATTTATTTGAAGAAAGTTTGCTTTGAGAGATTTATTTGAAGCAGAAAGCTTATGTTGCCTGGTATTTCTCATTTGCAAAAACATTGCCTTTTACCCACTGCTGTGCAGCACAAGCTATGAGTATATTGCTCTATTGAGAAAATAAATATGCAATAAATTTTCATGAGCTGTTTCAATCTTGCATTTTTTGCAAGATTGAAATAACTTTTATGGGGAAATGACTTAGGGGGGTGAAGAAATGCTGAAAAACTTGTGAATAAGACAAGATATTCAGCAAAAATCACTACTGAAAATCAAGTTTCCCTTGAAGCTGTTTTTAGTGTTGTTAGTGTTGAATGTTAGAATAAATAAACAATATTGTGTAAATCCTCTGTAAATGCAAAAATTGCATGTCTGTTAATCCAAGAAGGCACAGTGGATCTAAATGATGAGGAGAAGACAAGAGGGAGACCCAAGATGAGCCTTCCTTCTCCTCCCCTCAAAAGTTGCATTAACTTTTGATATCATTAGTAATTTGACACCACTGAATTTTCAATGCCTTTTTATTTGATTAAATTTAAAAGCCGCTATTGCCTTGCATGAAGAAGTAAAAAAACCAGTTAATTTCTTTTGAAGTCCAGAATATCTGTGGTGGAAGAGAAAGCGAGTCATTTCCTTATCTAGCTTTGGAGGTCAGAACAAATAGAGCCTATGGCAAGGCATTAGGAAAACATGACCTTGGCTGAGCAGCAAGACCCTGACAGTCTCTAGCCCTTCATTTCTGGTGCAAAATGTTGACACTTCAGTCAAAGTACATTTTCATGATTGCGGAAAAAAACTAACCAAAAAAAAAAAAAAAGCCAACCCCCCCAAAAAATGTCCTGTTTATCTTTTGAAAAGAGATGTGGAGTAGGAAAGCAGCAGTAGATTTGCAACGGAGGCTCCAGTGCCAGGAAGCCAAGACAGAACAACATCTGCTGATAATTAACTGCAAATAAAACAAGGAGAAAGGACCCTGAGCCACCCTCTTGACTTGAGGTGAGAGCTCTGGCCAGTGAGGAGAGGGCTGAGAAAGGGGTATCCCATGTGGATATAAATAAATTAAGAACTTTCTGTCTAAATGGGTGTTCTACAATAGGCTCAGCAGCTCCCTTATTCTTCCTGAAGGGCAAGATGTTTTAAGGCTTGGTCTCGATGACCTTAGAGGTCTTTTTCACCCTCAACAATTCTGTGGTTCTATGAGACCATCTGAAAAAAAAGAAAAACAAAACCATCATTGCATGTTTAAGAACGTGAGGGTTGTACTGTTGCCTGTAACATTCCTGTTGCAAAAGGGGGAGGCAAAAAAGGCTAACTGTCCTTCTGTGATGGAAATTTATGGTTTAACAGTTAGACTGCACCCAGGCTTTCCTATTTCCTTTTTCAGAGACAGAAAGGATGAGTTGTGTAAATTCTGTAAAACACATATGCCAGCTAAACTAACTGGTGGTCCTTCCAGTGTGACAAACTTTTTTGTTAGTTCAGTGGAGGTCACAAACATTACAATATTACTTCTTTAGCTGTGAAATAAACAGAACAAGGGTTTTTTTCAGTGTGGCTGGTATTTGTTTTGGCTTTTAGCAAGAAATCATCAGTTAGGTAATCTCCCCAAGTATTTCATGGAAGCAGTTAATTTCTGTTTAATCCCTTGTTTTAGGGGATCTATTTATGTGCCTGAATAATAAGAGACTGCTGTATTTTGCACTCACCTGCTTGGTCAGTTAATTGGTGATAGTTAAATAACTGGGAGTTTTTTGATGTTATTTCATCCTTTTTATGCTTTCTCATCATAAAGCACATGTAAAGTTGGACGAAACTTTGAGGATAAAAAACAAACACCCCCCAAACCTAATTTACTGCTAAACCTTTTTGTCTAATGGATAAATTCTTTGCTGGGCAAGGTAGAATTTAAACTGTGTAAGAGCTGCTCATCCAAATTACTTCTCCCCTCCATAGTGCAGGTGTCTGACTTGGTTTGCCAGGTCAGTGTGCCAGGTGTTAAGCTTTTCTTTCTTTCTGGAGGAGTTATATATATCTCTTTAACCAAAGAGGAATTATGCAGCCCAAGTACAGTACAGTGTGGTTAAATGTTGAACATATCTTAGTGACTTCTAGCATTTCCTTTTGAAAGGATATTTGATAGAAAGGTCTTCCTAGCAATACTAATAAGCCCTTCAGTACAAGCTGTTTTTAAAACAAGTAAGCAGTTGTTTTTTAATCAGCATAGTGCGAGTTACAGTGATGAAGAGTCCTGTGTGGAAGGTTTTAAACAAATTTCTAGCCTATGTATTGTGTAATATCAACTGATGATCGTTTATGATTCTCATCATGTACATTTTTGCTTGCTTGGCTGTCACTTCTCTGGCTGAAACCATGTGGTTAGTTATACACAGGTTTAAAACGTCTTGCACGCAGTTTTTATTTCTTTCATTAAACTAATCTGTGCTTGTGCGTATAATAAAAGCACATCAGTTTATTACCTTCCAGTGGAATAATTCATTATTTCATGAAATGTTCTAATGAAAACAGAATCTTTGTGTGCTAAGTAATTGCAGTAGGGTTTGGTAGTCTCACATTTGATTTGAGGGATTATGAATTGTATGGAATAGCTGGTTTAAATCTGTTTGTAATAGACAGCTCATGTCTTCCAGCTTGCACAGATGCATTGACTAAGGTGAATGAAGTTAGGGAAAGATGTTTGGGGTATGTTGTTTTTAATGGTTTAGTAGGGAAATGGGTAATATGTTTTACTGAGATGCAAGAGGTCTTTTTAAAGTCAGAAGGTGTTTATGATTTTCTCAAAACTTCATACTAGTTAGCTTGGAGGTCTTCATCCCAGAGTCAGCTACTGATCAGTGCTGCATATGTAAAATTATAAACGACTGTTGAGTAAGAGAAGTTATGCACAACTACAGTTGTTACCAACTGTGTGAAATTTAGAGACATGATGATCTAAATGAAGCTGATACCTTGTTTCTGACTTCTGTAAGAGCTGCTTTGTCTGCCATTCCCAGCTAGTGTTCTTTAAATATTTGTTTCTCCTCAGTTACTTTTTATGGGTGGATATTGATTTTTTTATTTTTTTGTATGGATGTAAAACTTCCTTGAACTTACGGAGCAGCAGTTGTATTGCTGTGGAAGAAAAGGAAGGAAATACAAGAGGTTTCAGAGTCCCTCCTGAATACTGCTTTTCCATCTGCTCTGTCAAATAAAATATTGGGAGCATGAATGTAAAAAAGTTATTTGGACTTTTTCAGTATCACTGTGCTTCAGTGACTTGGAAAGTAAGTACAAACCCTGACATAAGGAGGAAGTTTTGTGATGGAAGAGAAAGCATATTTGATTTGGCTTTGATGATTGCAACTTCTACATAAAGCGGCACTTGGGGTTGTCATTTGAAGTTGCACTGATGCACAGGAATCTTGATGGTGCTGTGAACTTTCCCGTATGTGAGAAAACATTTTTCATGTTTTCTGTCCAATAGTGGGGCTTGTTTGCATTGAGATTGTAAGTACAGCTAGTAACGCAATGAACTGAACATAGCAAAAAACTTCACCAGCAGCTTTGTGAATTTAAAGTAGCTTCTTTACACTTACAAAAATACGTACTCTGTAAGTGCTAAATAAAGTGATAGCATGCATGCAGG
>JAWWTY010000123.1:18722549-18807379 GCA_035222235.1 Margarornis squamiger | reverse complement strand
CAGGGGAGGGAGCCTGTACCTGGCAGAGGTTCTTACCTGTGCTGTTGTTGCAGGTCATCTTCTGGGAAGGGCAATAATAGGCACTTCCACATTTCCCTCAACTTTTTCTAGGTAGTTTCAAAGCCCTAGCAGTCTCTCACAAAGACTCTTCAGGTGATGTTACTGTCAGTTCACAGACAGGGCCTGTGAACCCACTCTTCACTGCTCTGTGTGCTGGCCAGCTCTGGGAGCAACAACAGCATTCAGTGCTCCTGCAGCCGTGGCCGACTGCAGCTTGCTCAAGTACTGAAGATAGGCTTGTGGAAGTGGCAGCAAAGTTTCCAGTAGCAGCTGTACTCCCAGTCTTCTTGGGGAGCTGCTGAAAACTGTCCAATCACTGTTGCTTTTCAGAGGCATTGAAGATTTGGCAGACCATGCTGTTTTGGACGCAGTTTTCTTTTTCTCCTGGTTTGTGGTATCTGGTGTTACCCTTGCACCAGTATTTCAGGTTTCCTGTGCAGCATGCTGGAAGGTCTTTTCTGTAGATGTCTATTTGTTGATCTCGATATTCTAGTCGAAATGGTGCAGATTTAAACCACTGTGATTTTTTTTCCTGAAACATTGGCTTTCTTTTCTGTCTGTCTGCTTTTCTGACTCCCTTGCATCCTGCCTCCTCCCTCCTGCTCTTGCCCCCTCCTCCCCACTGCAGATGAATTTGGCATTCATATTTATGGATCAGTTATAGCGTTAGCTGGGTTGGAAATAAGCCACAGTGAAATCTGCCTCTGGCTCTCTGCAATGTGAGAGCAGGGTGCTTCCCTGGCTGCAGGCCAGTCTCAGCTCATCTTGCTGAGGGAGCTTCATGCTGGTTCCAGTGGAAGCTGCAAAAGGTACCTGTGAGTACTTGATCTCCTAGCTGAAAATCTCACAGAGACATTCCTTTCCCCTATATCTAGTGCTTAGACCAGCTTTTATAAACCAATAAATAAAAAATTCAAGAGATAAGGGACTAAGGCTGTTTTGTCAAAAATTGTTCAAACTTGATCTACCTCCGCTCCCTGTTGAAGTTGATCAGGGTGACGGATCAATCAAAGTCTGCAAGTGGCTTGAGTTTGAAGCTGAGCTCATCTCACCTAGAGCATTCTCTGGTATTCTCTCTCATTTACCAAACAAGCTCAACAGCAAAGGGTGTCCCCACAACGTGGCAGTGCCCCAGGACCTGCACATAAGGACCTGTGGGGTTTTATACTTTCTGCTTTTGTTTAAAGTGATTTATGCAGCTTCTCATCTTTTCTGCCTGTCTGCCAAACTTGCTGTGCTCTTCTCTGACACTCAGTGGCATTTCCTGTGTGCTTGAAGGAAGGCAAGTGTCCCACTTTGGAGAGTTAGAAGTCTTAAACACCCTGCAAAGTTGACCATTTCTGTGTTTGCAATGACTAGGTGAAATTTGTTTCAGCCCCTTCTTAGAGTGGCATGATCTTAAATTGGCTTAAGCCATCAGTCTACCACACCTTTAAGCTTCAGTGTCCCAGCAGCTCATTCTTAGGCTTGTGCCAGCACAGGCAGGATGAGCTGGATCAGGGTTGTTCAGCCACATGCTGGGTACTTAGTTATGTTTGGGCCAGGCCAGTTGACGACTAAAACACCATTTTGTCAGGGCAGCTCCACATCAGCCAATGGCAGTTCCTGATCTCAAGCCTACAGAAATTTTGGCATAGTCAAATAAGCTTTCCACAGGAGTGATAAAACTGGGAAATTTGTAGCCTCCTGCATACACCCATGGCCATTTCTACAGTAACTCAAGTTGTCATTTGTGGTTTTTTTCTAAAATTTGGCTTTAACAGTCAGATTGTTTAATTCTGGAACAGCAGACAGCAAAGGGCTCTCATGGTTTTACTGGCAAAAAAAGCTTTATTGTTGCTATGGGAATAGTCCTTGGAGTGTTGCAGAAGCAGAATGAGTCCTGACTGTCTAGCAGGAGATCTGGTACACCACATTTGTGGACACTGAGACATGAGTTGGATTGCCAGGATTTAAGGAAGGTAACCTAAAGCTTTCTTCCATGCATAAAACCAGAGGACAAAGTAGATGTGTTACATCTGTAACAGGTTTCACTTTTATTATCTCTACTTGTTGAGTATCTTGAACTGCAAATACAAGATAGAACTGCATGCTAACCTTAAAAAATATGTTTTGTTTTTAGCTCCCAAGAGGATGAGCGGCCTATGTCACCCTTCTACGTGAGGTATTTACTCGGTTGTTTTAATTTATTTTTCTGGGGGGGGGTGACTTGTTATTGGAATTAAATGTGGGGAGGGGTGCCAGAAATGCTGAACAGACTGTAATCAAAGTGAAGATTAATGTTACAGTTCTAATTATTGTTCAGTTAGTGAGATAAGTCTTTGGAGGTACAAACTCTGTTGTGATTCTTTTGTATTTACAGAAGAAGCCCATCCTTAATTAGAGGATGAACATGGGTTTCCTCTTTTCTTTGGTTTGTTATGTAGCTTAGATGCATGTCCTGAGTAGTTTGTAATCTGCAGGCACAGGAGAGATTTTTGCCACAAGCCTTGAGGAACTGGCAGCATGTGCTGCTCAGAAAGAAACCAGGAACCAGATGGTGAGTCAGCAGCCCATACAGCAACTGCTGCTCTGCTGAAGCCCAGAAAAGCAGGAGAGTGCCTGAGTCCCCAGCAAGCCTTGCTGGAAGGAATGGTGCTCACGCTGCATTTGAACAAATTGCATTTCTTGTTTTGCCAACTGGAGGGCAAAGTCACAGCTTTTAAAAATGGTCTGATTCTGTTGACACCAGTGAAAGTTTGCTCTGCTTGTTTCAGTAGCAGGCTCAGTTCCAGTGCCTTCATTTATACTTTGTGGAAGAACAGGAGCCAGGGCAATTAACAGTGAAGGGCTGCAGACGAGGAAGGGCCAGTTATTATAATTGGGTTCTTTGATCTCTGCAGAGTTTAAACAAATAAAAAGAAATCCCAGTGGTGCTTTTTGTGAGAGCAGTGATAATTAGAATTCTTACAGCGATCTTTGAAATTTGTTAATTCTCTTGTATATGTTCCTGTTTATCTTTGTAGTTTGGGGTTTTTTCTCAGAGAATTTTTCTAACAAAAACTACAGAAAGACTGCATTTAATGCATACTGTGCAGAAATGTGGGTTAGAGTATTGCTCATGGACTAGCCTGATTGCATGATCTTGTCTGCCTTTCTGTTGATACACCATCATTCCCTGCAGTGTATTTGTGTGGATGTTGGCCAGTCTGGCCTCAAAATCTTCAGACTCTCCAAGGAGATTCTACCTTTTTCACTGTGAGATTATTTTGTAGCTTCATGCATTCTCCTGTCTCAGGTTTTCCCCGGTTTAAATCTTCATCCTGTTTTTCCATTGAAAATGGTCCCCTTTTTGGCTAAATGTGACTTGCAAATGATTTTAGGCTTTCATTGCATTTCTGTCTGCCTTACTGCTTAAAATTCTCCTTCCAAGCCCTTTACTGGTTTATGGAAAAATGATGTATGAAAAGGATTCTCTTCAGCTGACCTTGCCAAGATTGCCAAGGAGATGGGGGCAAGGAGTGGACCCGAGGAAACTGGTATCAGAGCAGGACGTTCCTGAGAGGGAGGGAGCAAGCTTGAACATTTTAAATAGAAATGTGGGCATCAGGCAAAGTATCATCAGCCAGCTGAGGGAGGCAATTGTCCCACTCTGCTCTGCACTGGTGTGGCCTCACCCTGAATATCGTGTGCAGTTTTAGACACTGCAATATAGGAAAGGTGTTAACCTCTTAGAGAGTGTCCAAAGGAGGGCAATGAAGGTGGTGAAGGGCCTTGAAGGGAAGCCATGTGAGGAGTGGCTGAGGTCACTTGGTGTGTTCAGCCTGACGGAGACTGAGGGGAGACCTCACTGCAGTTACAACTTCCTCCTGAGGGGAAGAGGAGGGGCAGACACTGATCTCTACTCTGTGACCAGTGACAGAACGCAGGGGAATGGCCTGAAGTTGTGTCAGGGGAGGTTTAGGTTGGCTATTGGAAAATGGTTCTTCACCCAGTGGGTGGTTGTATGTGGAACAGGCTTCCCAGGGCAGTGTCACACCACCAAACCTGACATAGTTCAAGAAGCATTTGGATGATATTCTCGGACTCATGGCATGACTCTTGGGGATGGTCCTGTGCAGGGCTAAGGGTTGGACTTGATGATCCTTGTGGGTCCCTTCCAGTTTGGCATACTCTGTGAATCTGTGATATTAGGGTGGGGAACAAAGAATGAGCGTGTCCATTGGAATGAAGGCATGGCTTTCCATGGGAACCTATCTTGCAAATAGGAAGGAAATAGTCAGGAATAAGAACATAGTTGGGATGGAATGGCTAGTAGGAGCAGAGAGGAAGCAGCATACCTTGAGCCGTAAAGGCTTCATGCCAAGCTTGTGTCTTTTGTAACATTGCTGGGATACAGTTACTTGTAAATAAAGGGAACAGCTTGTAAGTCTTGCTTCTATTTATCACACTCAGAAATGTGTCCTCCTGCGGTCAGTTGCCAAGTGCAGTTAATTTGGCAGGAGAGCTGGTGCTGGCTGGGCAATTAATGGTGCTTCAACAACTGAGAACTTGAGTGGGTAGCCAGTTCTTTTCTGTGCAACTTTGAATGTTCTAATTACTGTCCCCAGAGCTGTGCATGACATATGTAGTAATTGCGTTTCACACCATGGGCGAGGAAGGGGAGCCTATCTGCTTTAGCTGTCTGGTGGTCAGATCTGTTTCTGTTGCTGTCAGCCACATTTACATAGTTTGAATACTGTTCAAGTAATCCTTGAAGTGAATCACAAATGTTTAGGTACAGAGCTGCCACTGCTATGTTTATGCAGTAGTTCCATATAGATAGTTATACAAGGTAAATAAGTGGGAACAAGAGCTCTTTAGCTTCCAAATACCGCATACTACTTGGCTTTTGCCAGATTGAAGGAGCACTGTGTCCTTCTGTCATGGTTTAAGCCCAGCCAGCAACTAGCCACTTGCTCACTTCCCCACCAGAGGGACTGGGAAGAGAGTTGGAATGGTAGAAGCTGGAAAGCTTGTGGATTGAGGTAACGTTTAACAGGAAAAAGCCACACACATGAGAAAAGCAAAACAAGGAATTAATTCACTGCTTCCACGGGCAGGCAGGTGTTCAGCCATCTCCAGGAGAGCAGGGCCCCATCACATGTAAGGGTTACTTGGGAAGACAAACGCCATCACTCGAAATGTCTCCTCTTCCCCCAC
Organism: Margarornis squamiger; assembly: GCA_035222235.1. Taxonomy (NCBI): domain Eukaryota; kingdom Metazoa; phylum Chordata; class Aves; order Passeriformes; family Furnariidae; genus Margarornis; species Margarornis squamiger. The sequence goes on along the minus strand of JAWWTY010000123.1, from coordinate 18,802,138 downwards.
TGTATATACTGAGCATGATGTAGGGTATGGAATATCGCTTTGGTCAGTTTGGGTTACCTGTCCCATCTGTGTCCTCTCCCAGACTCTCATGCACCCCCAACTTCCTTGCCAGCATGATAGTACAAAAAGCAGAAAAGGCCTTGACTCTGTGAGCCCTGCTCAGCAATAGCAAAAACATCTCTATGTTATCAACCCTGTGTTCAGCACAAATCCAAAATACCACCCCATATCAGAAGAAAATTAACTCTACCCCAGTCAAAACCAGCACATCCTCCATAAATCAATTTTGGTAGAATCAAACCAGAGACTTGATTATTCAGTGCCGTACTACATCAGCTAGCAATGGAGATGTATCTCTGGTTGTTATTTTTAACAATAAGGCAAATACTGAAGGTCCTAACTTAAGTTGGGTTTTTTTTTTTATTTACACATTGGGAAATTCAAGACCAAGTATAGAGTTTATCACCACTACTGCTTTGTAAGGGAATAAACAGTAATTAACAGTATGAAAGTAAGCAGTAAATGAGGCAAAATGTGACATAAGTGTGTAAAGAGTGGTGACACCAGTACAGCAAAATTATTTTTTATAAGACTTTACAGAGAGAGGAAGAAAGGCAGTATACCTTATCTCTCTGACATCAGCAAAATGTTTTATATCATGCCATCGGTATGGAAAAAATGTACATTAGTACTAGAACTGAAAGATGGGAAGGGAGGGAGTGAATCCTATAGAGGAAGGAGATTCCTGCTGGAGCATTTAAGTGTCATGGACTTTTTTCCTTTAATAGCCACTGGCATAATAAAATCAAATCATGTTTGCAAGTGGAGCTCACTGCAGAAATTTAGGACTGCATGGGTTGGGAGTATCTTCTGGGAGAAAATATATGACAGATAGGGTGATGGATATATATATATATATATATATATATGAAGATAAGCATCAAATATAAGATATAGTATAAAAAATAATAAGTAATAAAGCCATATATCTCAGAACTAATAATGGAAATCTTTGACATGAAAGGATAGTGCCTTACATTTGGAAATGCCAAGGAAGAAAAGGACATGGACATACTTGTTCATGGAGGGATAGAAGGGAGGCATGGGATGAAAATATTCAAGTGGAAGTAATCACATGACCATGGATATATAAAAGAAGTATTTTCAGTATACTTAGAAGAAATATGGATACTGTTGTACAAGAGACAGGTGAAAGCTTGCGCAGTTTCAGTAACTTGTGTTCCAATGGTATTAGATTTGTAAATATGATTTAAAAAATGGGCAGACCCTGCTGTAAGATGGAGAAAAAGAGTGTGGAGGTCTTAGAAATGAACCGGAGTACACATATTCCCTCTGAGTTTTAGACAGAGGGGAAGGATTGTTTGTGTTAAATAACAATACCATTGCAAGAGAAAATGTGTACAAGTAGTCTATGAATAAATTTTGGCAGAAAATTATTAATTTGTAGCTGTAGCCCTCTTTTGTTGGACATGATAAAGATGAGGTCAGCTTGACCAATTTGAGAGATCTCAGGTTTAAATCCATTCACTTACTGATGATCAGGGTTCTCCTCTCCCTCTCTGTAGTCCTTGATCAGATAATTTGTTGGCTTAGCTGTGCTCGGTACCGAGTAAGGAGATTTCTGCACTGTTAAGAGAAGAGAACCTTGTGAGTGATTGATTGTTCTAGGGAGTCATGCATGAAGGGCATTCACATTCCAAAACCTTTTGTAACAAAACCTTGTGGTAAATGGAGTTGAGATTGTTAAAAAGTGCAAAGCACTGCTTCTTGTGTAATTCTGTAATGAGACTGTGAATGCCAGCTGTACTGAGTAATCAGTAGAGAGGAACTGTCTGCAGTTTCAGGTAATGAAGCAGCATCTGGCAACAGCAATTCCCTGTAAGCACAATTCTACTCAGCACGTTCAATGAGTTTTTAGAAGACAGAATCTACAGACATGCTTTGTGCTGGCATATATGCTTTAGATTTGACATTAGTCATGTAGATGGTTTCAGAGGAGTTCCCGATGAGTACATCCTCAGATAAGCCAGGGTGATACTACAGGGGAAAAACCCAAAAGCATTGTAGTGTGAAGCTTCCTTGCTAACATGCGGAGCATTAAACTGAGATGAGAGCTGACATCACAAGCAATGGCAAAAATTGAATTAAATACCCACGAGGGCAGGGCAAGGCACTGGACAGTTTCGCCTGGTTTAGTACTTCTTTTCCTAGAAGTATTGGCATCCGTCCTGTTGGCAGTATTCAGTACAGCTGTTTCTCCTTTTAACAGTTGTTATTTGAGGCAACTCTTTTTATATAATGTGAGTCAGATATTCTTAGCCTGTAGTTTATCTGCTAAGATGTTTTACTCTAATTGTTATCAGGTCAGTTTCCTGAAGAAACCGAAGAGTTTGTTCTAGATTTCACATCTGCTCAGAAATTTGCTTGGCCACCTTCTGTCTGGGTACTTCTTCCTCCATGGGACATGCCATAAGAAGTCCTAGGGCCCTCAGGAATGCTGGGCCCCATTACAAATCATGATTACGTTGTGTGATGCACGTTCATGTCCTGGATCCCATCAGCACTGGCTGAAAGTAAATGCGAGGCCGCTGGGTACCCCTGCTCTGGGGATCCAGCTACCATGCAGGTCTGAGGCTTCCTGAGGAGTATTTCCCTTCTCTGTAGGGGAACCTGCACAGACACAGCCATCCAAATTCACTGAGCTTAATCATGTGGCCTGTATGAATCCCCATCAGGGTTGTCTCTGCTCCAAGCAGTAGGTGTCAGTGTGCATCCATGGGAAAGGATGATCTCAGTGCAAGTGGAAAACATTAGGAATCCTGAAGAGAGTTTACTTTTAGTGGGGTTAGCTTTCTGCATAGTGAGAAGGTCATGTCAAAAATAACGTACCACATTTAAAGGAAGGATTATTTGATCTGAACTTGTGGAAGCATGAAGGTGCTGAGAAAATTCTCTGTGATGAGGCATCCCAGAAACTAAGCACATCTCTTTTATTTTTAAACTCATTATTTTCACATTTTATATAAAAGTGAAGTTGTCTTAAAATGGATCCCTCACGAGTCTGCAGTATTGCATGTCACAGTGTGGAGAGTAGATAGTGTTTAGACTGTTTAAGTACGTATGAAAAGGAATTTCTTTGGTCATAGGTTGAAATAATGTATTTGTGAGGACTTCAGAAACTTCCCATTTGAAATGTCAAAGCTATTTAAAAATTCTTGACTTTGCTGGAATGGCAAAATGGTAAAAAGTTTTTGCATTTATTGAGACTTTCTTACTGTTGTGCTCAGCTTTCAAAAAAAAGCAAAAACAGGAAAAAAACCCAACCCCTTTTCCTGAATAAAGAGTTGGATTGGAAGTAAATCTCAGCCATGAATGACCTTAGTACCAGATTGTAAGTATAGCTTATGATTTAGGCCATTAAGCGTTGTCAGGAAATAATTAATTGACTTCATAAATGAAAACCCACTCTGGGAAAATACTGTTCCAGTAAGTGAGTTTGCTCTTTTTGATTTTTTTTTTTCTTTCCTCTTGTTACCTGGAAGCTAAGACATCAATAGTGACCTGAATGAAAGAAATCAGGAGAGGGGGCTTTGATATCCAACTCAGTTATTTGTCTGCTGTCACAAGTTGCCCAGTGCAGACCAAACAAGGTGTAGGCATTGAATGAGATAATTCTTGCTCCAGTGCACATCTTTTAAACCTAGAAAGTAGTAGTTAGGGGGGACAACTGAGCTTTAATGTGCCTAAAGGTGATGGAAAATACCACCTTCTCATACTCGAGGTTGAAACTGAATGGGAAAAGAGGCCACACAGTAAGAGTTTACCTTATGTGTGAAGCAAGATGTTATGCAGAGCTGATAGAGAACCTCTGAAAGTGAGCAAAAGACTTGAGTAAACAAGTTAAGACAACACTAGGAAGTGCTAAAGGTCAGACTTCCTAAAAGGAAAAGTATGAGGGTCATAAGAAACCAGTTCAAAAGTTTATAGCACTTTAAACAGCTGTGTGCCTTGATGCAGATTTTCTGGTTGGCTTTCTGAAGTTGAAAGTCCCCAGCATTGAGAAACTGTCCTGCTGCCTTCTGTCAGTGGAGAAGAAACTGTAATTTCATCAAAAGTCGGTGTCTCAGCATGCTCTGCAGCAGCTGCATAATTTAATAAAGATAATCTAGCTGTGGAGATAATTGACCGTACGTATCAGTGAAATGGAGCAGATGTGAGGAGAAAATAATTAACTGAGGCAGAACATGAGTTCCCATTGTTTGGATGATTTACTGAGCAAGGCAGCCCTTCCAAGGCAGCTGCCTGCACAGGCAGGCATGCCAAGAGGGCTCTTCTAGGCATGGCTTGCCTTGCCTGCTCCATGAAGCATAAATCCAACAGCAGAGAAACTTTTGCCACCCAAGAAGTTTGGGAAACCCGCAGGATACACCCCGCCTGCCTGGTTGCTCTTCTGGGCTGTGAAATCCTTGCAGGGCGGTGTCTTTCCCTGAGATTGCTGACGTGCTCATGCATCTCCTGCTCTGTCCAGCAGCAGGCTCGAATCCTAAAACCAGTGTGTAACTCTCTGCCCTCCACCATTTGTTTTGGGTGAGAACTTCCTCGATGTAAGAAACGTTGGTGGAGGGTAAGTAAAGCAATGCATTTAAATTAAGCTTCAAAATGAAATAGCCAGAGAAGCTACTGATTGTGGAATTAAAAGGAAGTTGGTGTATCTAGAAAAACTCTGATTTAAAATGTGTCTTGTTGAGAGGGGGCTAATGAAAGAGCATTAAAATACCACAAAATTAAAATTAAACTCGGATGCAGTATACAAGGAAGAAGTATTGAGAAGGGAAATATAATAAAATCAGAACATTGGAGCTTCATTTTGTAGTCATCCACTCAGCTGACATTGAACTGTATGCATTCTTCCTAGTTATTTTTCAGTAGTTTGAAAATCACTATGTTACTGTCTTTCCTACAGAATCTGTGTTGTCTGAGTAGGGCTTTTCTGGATACCACAAAGTAATTGTTATGCAGATACACATTATTATAAATTAGTTGGGTTAATGTACTTAGAATTGAATTGGTGTTAGTAAAGCACACAGTTAACTGTGAATTAGACAACTACAGAATGTATTGGAGTTTTATAAAAATTTTTAAGGATAGATAAATCTATATCCTAAGGATGTTTTAAAAAAAAAAAATAGAATCCAAATAATCCTTTCCGCCTCTTCCCCTACCACCTTCCTGACATGAAAACAGAGAAGAAAGGTGTGATGGCACCCCTGCTCATTTTGGATGACATGTAAATATTATAGAAAGTTGATCCAATATTAACCTCCTCCCACACATGTAGGAGTAGTAGTCAGCACGTGAATTTTATCTTGCAGTGTGTTTTAGCCTACCACACTAGCACCTTACTTGCTGATCCGTCTCTCATGGGAGGCCAGGTCTTAAAAATAGTTTTTGGCTGGGAAGAGGCCAAACAGTTTCTGTAAGTGAACAGGAAAGCAAGTGGAGTGCTTGAAATGTGCTCTTCAAATTGCAAAGACATTCAGTAATTAATAGTTAAGATGTTAGATGTGGGAAGAGAGGGATCTTGCAAATTATTTGTTTCCCATATGCAGATTGCATGTCTGTAATAACAAGTACAGTAATACTTGTTTGTTTGTCCTCTCTTCATGAAATCACCTGTATGACACAGCTGCTTGGGTGCTCTGCAGGTCATATGGGATATACTGGCAAGTCCATGACTGCTTTCCTGTTATGCCACCACTCCAGGGACCTGTGCCTGGACTAGAGAGATGCACTGAGTGAAGCTGGGACTGGAAAGGAGGCGTGTGTGGTTAGGGCGCATTGCTTAACCCACACGGAGATGAACACACTGGCTCAACCTAAGGAAACTGAAACAGATAGCGAGTCTAGTTTGCAGCTGGGTGTTTGTGGGGTTTGTAATTCACTGCATGAGTCAGGCTGTTTTGCTGATAGCTGTAGTGACCCCTTATTTAGCCTTCCCATCGTCTGTTGCCTGCCACAGAGTGGTTGTCTGAGAGTGCTGCAGCTTCTTAGATAGCTCTAGCCCCATACAGTGAAGTGCACAGTATTTGAGGGAAGCAGAGAGGAAACCCTTGGGTAGCAAATCGCTGGAAAGGCTTGAGAGGAACTGGTAAAGGCTGAAAGCAATGAATGGGTATTTTGGCAGGAAGCACATTTTGCATCTATCATGGCTCATATCCTGGTCATAGTGTCCTTTTATTGGGATATATCAGGCAGTTGTAATGCTAATTCCTCTGCTGATACAGGAATAATTTGCAATGAAAGCCTGTAGCTTATTTGACTTCTCGGAGGTCACGGGAGGGATGAATAGGCAAAAAGTCACCTTATCTGCAAAAGCGAGTCAGCGTGGGGGAAAAAGGGGCAGGATGGGACTCAGCTTGGCAGAGGGAGGAAAGCAGTGACAGCTGTGCCAGGTGACAGGTCAGCTTGTTCAGAAGGACTTTAAACAGCAAGCAGTGACTCCATTTGACCACATTTGTGTTGACTCTCTGAGCCTGAAAACAGCCTTATGTAAAAGGGAAAGAAGAGAGCATAGATTTTATTTTTTTAAAATGTGGGGCAAAGAACATGAATATCAGAGAGAAGTTAATTATTTAGTCTATGCATTTTCAAGTCAGCCTCAAAAGGCAAGGTTTTTTGTGATGAGTCTAAAGCAATTGGCAGCAGCAGAAAGCTGAGAAGAAAGCAAAAAAATCTGCAATGTGTTGAGGTTGAAATACTTTCTGCCAAACCTTGGCCTACTGCATGGAAATGACAGGGAAATTAATTCTTGAGAATATTGACATTGTCAAAATGTGCCAAGTCACAGTGGGAGTGAAAATTCCTTAAGGGCAAAACTTGTGGCATGTGCAGGCAGTTGTTCTTGAGACAGCTCAGACCTTTAAATCTTAGACTGCAAAGAGCAAGAGTTTTTATGACCTTACAGTAGTGATAAGATCTAACTGTCTTCTCTTTTTTCTTTTACACAGTGCCCATGTATCACAAGTCAGTAGCAACATTCCGGCTACAGGAGAGTAAGTGTCGCTTACGATTTTGTAGCTACCCTTCTTGCATATTGGAGCTTTTTTAAATATTGCTCGTTATTCTTTGATTTCCCGTTAAGGATTGTTCTTATACAACCAAAAGAAAGAGTCAGTGTTTCCCAAAGCAAATCATCAACAATGCTAACAAATCACTTCCTTCTGGAAAATTCTCAGGCCCTTGGTTCTTTGCTCTCACTGTGTCTGCGATGTTTAGTTAGGCAGAACTTACATGTTTAGAGAATCTATTTGCATTGTGTTATCCTCTTGCTCTTGTTTGCTCTCTGTTGCATCTCAACAGAGGATGTGACTTGACCCACTACTACAACTGGGAGCAGCAGAGCTAAGGAGCTGACTCCTTTGCCAGAGCTGGAAATTCCCAGTGGCTGATGCATTTGCAGAACTGATTTGTGTCAGTAGTGGGATACAGGCATACTTGCCTAGTTAAACCCTATGGGGTTTTGCAGTTCCTATGGCCTTTTGACTTTTTTGGGGAATTGCAGTGTCAGCAGACTTTCAAGTATAGCAACTGAACACAACTTTTGTAAAGGAGAAGTCAGCCCATCCTGTGTCTACCCAGTTAAAAATTAACCAGAAAATCCTGAAATAACATTTTAGTTATGAAAAAAACACTAGAATCTTTACATGGACTTCGGACATGCATGTTTGAAAAACCCATTCTTCAGCAGACTATTTAAGCATTGCAAGAAACAGAGATGGAATGGTGATGTACAAAAATGTGTTTCTATGTGATCTCTTTGCAAAAAAAAGAAAAAAAATTAGATTTTTCCCATAAAAGCTTCCTCTGATGAAGGAAGGAAGGGAATATTAAAAAAAAACATGTCACTACCAAAATGAAGGAGATTTGGTTGTATTGAAAGTTCAAGAAGTCCCACATCTTCAACTGATGCAACTGCAGAGGCTCCCTTGCTGTGGCTTGTGTGGAAGCCCCCTCACTGCCCAGGGGTGTAACTGTGATCTCACACCAGAGTATGTCAGGGGTGGCTGTGGGTGCAGTCATGGCACAAGAATATGTGACAACAGAACGCACTCAGAACAAAATCCATGCTTGGTCACAGAGTTAAGCATACGAGGAGTTTGTAGTGAGCTGCTGTTTGCATGTTCTCATCCTTGTGTGAGACAGCAGTGGATCATCTTCTTGCAGGTGATCCATTGCCTTGCTGAGCTTGTATTGCACAACAGGCTTGACTGGTGTGTCAGCATGGCTGGATATCAAATACAGTTTTGTCAGGGCAAGGACTTCTAAAGTGGAGAGTGGAAGTTAGGCATGAATGTCTGTAGTTGCAGTAAATAAAAACAGCTGTTCTACTGAAGGTTCAAACATCCCTAGAAATAAAAAAGAGCAAGATTGATTGGAAAGACTCAGGTCTTCTTGGAGACCTGAACTGCAGGGTATCTGAAGATTTTGGCTTTGCTTTTGCATATGTTTTAGCCCTAGGACATTTTGTGCTGCTTTGCCATAATAATAAAAACATAGCCTGCAGATACCTTTGCTTTATTTATTGTTGCAGAGAGGGAGCTCCACAAAGTCTTTGAGCTCAATTGACCTTATTTTTCGGCTTGACAGGTATTTAGAGAAGACAATCCGCTCAGCCGTGGAGCAGCATCTCTTTGATGTTCATGGCTCAGGCGGCCAGAGTTCAGAGGACTCTGAATCGGGAACATCTTCAGCCTCTTCTAATGTGTCTGCCAGGCAGAGGAGGCGGCACCACAAAGAGCAGGAGGAAGCCCGGAGAAACAGAGACATGTATGAGCCTGATTTCTTTATTTTGGAAAGTATATTTGATTAAGTCTACCCTAGTCATGTCCTCTTATCAAGGCAATGCTACATTCTGTTATGAAATGCACTGACCTTTGCCCCGAGTTGAAAGGGCAGAGCGGGCTGCAGTGCCTCTGTGGAGCTCCATTGCATCAGTTAGAGCTGGGAAATACAGAGTTTATTAGAGATCGTGGAGTGGGGCAAAGCATGATAAGAATCCAGGGGGTTTATGCAGTAACGTTTTTAATTACAGTATTTGTTGCGTTAGTGGAAATTCCCAAGCAGTTGGCTCTATTGCTGGTAACTTTTTTTTTTTTAGATAAAAACACTGGGCTTAGCTGCTTTTCTGCATTCAGAATGGCTTCAAAAATGAGATTAAGTTCTTCTTTTGAGCGTGGAGGCACAGCTTGTGTTTGGGTTTAGTGAGGAGACTTGGGAGTTTGTCTGAAATTAGAAAAACCTTCCTTTTGATTAATCGGAATTTAAGATTATTTTTTTTATACACCCTATTACACAAAGTTTAAACTTGATTTAGGGGTGAGTTTCATTAAACATCTGGCAAAGAGTAAAGATAATACGTATTTTTCTTTTCGTACTCCTCTACTTGTGGCATATATTGTGTGGTACAAATATATTACCACCACAGCCTTAAAGAACACTTGCCCAAGGCATAGGTGTATTTGAGGAATTGTTACTAAAGACTTTGCAAGGCCATGTTCTGATCAGTGCTTACCCATATGTTTAGCTGTAACACAGCACCAGTTCTTGCAAAGAATGTGTGTGCTTCACTGCAGTATTGGATTGCTAGGATTTCAAGTAAGATTCCAAAATAAACATCTAGTCTCCTGTTTTTTCCTGAGTGCTGAATTCTCCAAATCCTGTTTGATCTGCACCCTTCTATATGAAGCCACTTCTATACAGGTGCACAGCCATCAATACTTTGTGTTAATATTGCAGCAATGGTGTTTCCCACAGTGTGTCAAAGCTGCTGTTGTAAAAATATCTGTAGTTACCCGCCCCGTCCCAAAAAGCCGTTTCCGTAGAGAATGAAAATGTGCTGTGAAGATGGACTGGGAAATTAGCACTTGCAAGTCACCAAAGTATCTGGCGGCAGCTCTAAGTAGTTTTTCTTGTTTAGTTGCCCTGCTGACAGGCTTCTCAGGTAAGTAGGTCACATACTGGCTAGTGTACGTGTTTGGAAGCATATAGTACTGCGCAGCTTTTTTTCAACATTGTGTTACAGAGCTGCCTTTAGATACGATTGACACAGTTATTCAGGTTCAGCTGGAGCCAAGGATTTAAAGCACATTGGAAGTTTTGAATGTTGGCCAGTGTTCAAATTGTTTTCCCTCATTTCCTTAGGTCACATTGCTGGGACTCCTTTGGGTAAATTATCAAAATCGGGAATTCCTTTCAGAACTTCTTTTTGTTGTTGTTTTGATTGTCAGTGACTTCATCTCTGTGCCTTGTGATGGATTACAAGAGGATTTGCAATGTCACAAAATGGGACTACAGGCAGGAAAAATGTTTATCACAAAAACACATTGGTAAACTCCCAGGCTTTGAAGATTACATGATCTACAGACTCTGAAGTAATTGGTCTGCTTAGGGGTTTGTAAAAACTTCCACAATGGCAAATGTGTTATCTTATAAGTTTAACCACAGATTTGATACCTCTTGGTATCTCTTTGCGACCAGTAAAACCTAGAGATTGATGATCTATAAAGTCACTGGAACCTTCTGTTTTGTTTTGAATACTTGTCATGCTGGCACTGTCCAGATACTACAGAATAACTGGTTTCATTTGTTTCATCAGCAGTGCAAGTCTAGATAAATTCTCTTGCTGTTCATGGAAGCAGGCTTGGGAGTTGCACAGCACTGTATAAGGCAGACACACGTACAACAGTTAGTACATTTTCCAGTTCCAATGTCAAGTGTAAGCAGGCAGCCTCTAGCCTCTGGTAATACAGTGATGAGTGAGGCGCACTGTGTTTGTCCTGTTCCCATAAGGTAGTGATGTGTTACGTATGTGCATCTTCACTGTTGGGCAAAGTAGAGGGAAGACTGCTAACAGGTTGTGAATGGAAAGCTGCATGCTGAAGGAGCCAGCAGGTTAATTATGCAGGGCAAAATAAGCCATATGCCAAGCTTCTGGAAAACATGAGCAAACCCTGCTGGCCCAGAGTCCCAGCTAGTGCATCACACAGTGACTTAAGGCTAGCTGTCCCATTCACTTCCCAACTTCCCAGAGCAGAACAGTCCTCTGTCCTCACAGTTATGTTGCCATTGCAAAGATACAGTCTTTTATGTTTTGTGCAATTCCCAAATAAAATTCAAGCATTTGGCTAAAGCACTACAGTCCTGCTCTTGCATTTGGGAGTATGAGTAAGAAGGACAATTATGTGGTGTCATGCATCAAAGGAGATCCTTGGACCGCAACTGTGAATCACCTTTCTAAATTAAAAGCACATGTCTCAAGGGAAAATATGCTGTATATTCTCTGTAAAAATACCACAGGCAGCCAAGGGCTGGTCCAACTTCCATGTGAAGTCCATGGGATTCTCTGTGTTGGGTTTAGTGGGAAGTGAAAATCCCAAACATTGATCCTCACAGCTTTCTCACTTGAGATGTATACACTTGGCTTTCATTCCTCAGTGGGATTTAGCATTGCACAGTGTGTGTTTTTTGCTGCATTGAGAAGAACCAGAGATACTGGTATCATAGAGCATGGAAGATGTTGCTGGAACTGCACCAGTCAGCACAATGCAGTTCTCTATCAGTACCACAAATGTAGCAGAAGAGTGTTTTAAGCAAGCTCCTGTTGTAATGTCCCTTTTCTTTATAGGGAAGTAGTCAACAAAGAAAACATTCCCTCTGGATTCAGCAGTCTTGAGGACTGTATTCTAGCTGCTCAAGAAGTAGAAAAATTACAAGACACCAGCTCCGGATATCTTAGTGAAAGGAATAAATCAAAGCGGCAGAAATCCAGCACCAAACTTTCAGAGCTCAATGACAACCAGGACAGTCCTGTGGTAAGCCAGCATGCTGTACTGTTTGATATCTGTTACTAGGCTGGGAAAAAGGCTTTTTTATTTTATTGCACAACTGGTTCCCTTAGGAAGTCTTTTTTTGCCTGCAATACAGGCGTAAGTGGCTATTTTGAACTATGGGAAACACTGGATCCTACACTTGTAACCTCTCTGATAAGGCAACTGAAAAGCTGTATTTCTGCTATGACCCTCTTACTCCACCTATAGCAATTTTCTGTTTCCACAATTTTTTTGGTTTTTTCTTTTGAATTCAGTGAGGCATTTTGGAAAGCAGAAAAGGAGATGAGTCTTTTTCTCAGTCTTTCAGAAGTCTTGCAAGGAAGTTGGAACCTTAGATGTAGGTTCTTGTGTTCAGGTCAAGTTTATTTTTATGTTCCCACTAAGTTCTGAAACTAGATTTCAAGTGACTACTTGATAAAGAGATGACAAAGGTGTTTTATGCCCTTTTCCCTACAGTCTGTGTGTTACTGTGGTGGTAGCAATTTGCAAAGCGCTTTGGAGTGTGTTGTTACATAAAGTGATCCCTCCAGCTACTTTTTACTGAGCATGTGAATGACTTTGATATAACATTTTAAAAATCTGGAATACTGTAGAATTTTCCAAGCATGCTCTTGTGTGACCTTCACCGCAGAAGACAGTTTGCCAACTTTTACAAGCTGTAGAATAAAACTGATGCCACCTCCCTTCTCTGTCAACCAAACCAGACACTGATTAGAGTGTCAGCACGTGAGAAACGATCCTGTGCTTCATTGCAGGGTCTGCATACAGTGGCAGAGGTGCTGTACATGCCAGTGCATGGCACTGAGCATGCATTACATGGTTAACTGTAACAGCAAAAGCTGTGTGAAAAGACTGTCCTGGGCTATAGGTCATTTCCTTCGGTTGTGTTTGATTAAGTTTTAGAGCCTGCTACAAGTGAGTGTGTTCTTAACATGGCATTTTGTTTGAACTAATTTTGTTTATATCATAAAGTTGCAACAATTTGATGCTCTTATCCTGTGCAGAGATTCTAGAGAGAGGTGGATTTCGCTTATCTTTGTGATAAAAAGAAGGCAAGATGCCAAAAATTGTACGCTGTGCTCAATTTAGTAACTTAGATTTAATGCTCAATATTAGTAACCTTCTCATGTGATGCTTCATGAAAGCAGAGTGAGATAGGCACATTCACACTTGCGTCTTTGCTTGTAGCAAGGGACTTGAATAGGCAGAGGTCTAGTGCTTATGCTCTTTTCAGCACCTCTTTTCTGTGCCTGTGGAGTGTAAAGCAGTTTAAATGAAAATTTGGCTCAGGATTTAGGAAAGACTCACAGAATTGCACACTTTTGCTGTGGATCTGAAAAACATTCATGAAGTTTTGAAATATGTCCAAAAGAAATGCCCTCAATCTCACCTGTGTCCTCTAGCATTTGTCCTGCCCCTCATTTTTGGATCTCTGGAGGGGCAAAGTCTGAAAGGATAAAATGAACTAACCTTGTACCAAAACCACTTTGACCATGATGACCATCAGTGTAGTTCTTGCTTGCTCTGCTAGAGGAAATGTCACAGTGCGATTGTCAGCTGGGAGTATTGTTATAAAAAAGCTTTCAGAGAGCATGGTGCTACTCTTCTGGAAGAGCAAAAGCTGCTTTTTAAGTTTTAATGAGTGTGCTTTTTACATACTTGCATTTCAGAGATTGACAGAAGGATGTGTGGTGGTTTAGCTTTCTTTGGCTACACCTTTACACCTCAAATAATAACCCAAATTAGACTGGCTACTTGAAGTATCAAAGAACATAACCTGCACCTTAGAATTTACTAATAGGCCTTCGTCATGTAAACAAGTTTGTGTTGTTGTATCGCCTTAACCACCTCTTTCTGAGCCTTCCTTCTTTTCAAAGCCTGAAAGAGTATGTAGGACAGTGTGTGGAAGCTTTCCTCTTAGCTGTCTGATTGCATCTGACTCAAAAGCGTAAGTCAGCAGTGGAAGAGCTGTCAGTTCCATTTACTCTCCCAAGCAAACCAACCACAAAGCATTAAAAGCTTCTCACTGCATTTTAGAGACATGGTAGCCAGGTACCAGTAGGACTTGAAGAATCACATTAGGCAAGGCTGGAATGACTGACCTGCGTCACTTTGAGGGGCTGGAGGTGTAGCAGGTGAGAGAGGGCTGTGACTGTCCCAGAAAGTCTGTGCACATAGTTTCCAGGGGAGGAACTATACTATGCCACTGACTGACTTCCTCATATTTAAGAGGGACTTTTCCAAAACTTAGGGTAGAAAACTTTCTGGACATCTGCCCAAAGTGGCAACATAGCTTGGAGGACAACAGCATTAATATTCCTAATGGTAGCCAAGAAAAACCTCAGAACAAGTTGTCATAACCAGTTGGATTTCTTGCCCTGCATTCATGTTAATACAACATTGCTGTCTGTGCACATGGCAGTATCTTTGCATTCTTCTGCCTGTTTAAGAAGAAACTAGGGAAGGATTTGGCTGAGAAGTAGAGTATTTTCTAAGATGAACATCAGGAGTCCTGCTGAGAACATGCTGTGGATTTTGGTACCTGCTCTAACAGACCAAAGAACTGCTCCCAGACTCAGACTGTCAGTCTGTAATATGGGAACTGGTGGGGTACCATGCAGCATTATTCTGTTTTGATGTTTTGAGGTCATCTGATGAAAGAGATGAAGCAGTGAGCAGTTGTTTTTTTGCAGGTTATGGGCAATAAAGCGTGGGTTTACTTTGTTATAAATGTGCAGCAGTAGTCTGAGTGTTGTCTTGTTCCTGGAAGTCCTCTTTAATATTTCTATATTTGATCTGTTTAATGGCCTGCAGCTTAAATCTGTTTCTCATATGTATCTTACTGCTTTAACATTTACTGTATTGCAGAATATGGAAAGCTTTAGCTCATCCAAGCCTATAGACAGAACAGGACCTGATGACATGGAAATTTTATCTGAAGAAAGGTGATTTTTTTTTTTTTTTTTTTTAATATATGTATGTTTTCCTTTCGCTATGGTTGTAGTACAGCCTGAGAGGTCTTCCAGCACAGACTATGAGAGTGGCATTTAGTTATGCTTCAGACCAGCATTACCCACCATGTTAACTTCAAAGTAGAACTTCATGGAAGCACTGCATATGTTGTGTGGGCTTTGCCCTGCAGCATATGCCACCAAAGTTCTTTTCCCAAACTGTTAGGAATGTCACTGAAGGTGCTGATAGTGCAGACTTGAAGTTAGCTGTGAGGCACCTGAACCAGCACACTCCACACAGAGGACTGCAGGGCCTGGCTTACCTGGCCTCTGGGTTGGGAATCCAGCCCTTTTCTATGTGCTTCACTCTTAAGCTAAAGCTGTACAGCCTCACTCTGCTCACCTGAGATGACAATTTCTCTTGACAGCTATGTTTGTTGGGAAAGTTGTATTGGTTTGGATTAAGGGCACTGGAATTAAATTACATTAATTATTTTTCAGAAATAGCTTCTGAGAGGAAGAAAAAATACATACTTTAGCAGCTTGACATGCTGCAGCCCAGAGTGTCCCTTCATTTACTCTGTGAATTAGTGAGGGTGCAGGAGTAGCAAGAACATGAAAACCTGTGTGTGCAGAAGTCCTGCTTGGTTTTGTTACGAGACAGTCTGATTTTGTATTTGTAATATGTTGGTTTGTTTTTGTTTTTTTTATAGCAAAGAAAGTGAAAACGATGAGGTTTTTTTCAGGCATTCTCAGGTTGGTATTTTTTTGTTTTTGTTTCAGTTTTCTGGTCTCTAAATGAGCTTTTTATTGAGTAGAAACAAGTAGTTAGTTATGCGTATAGTTCTGTGAAATTTTGTTTTTCACAGAGAAATGGAGTTAGCTTGTGCTTTTTCTTTCCCTTACCTATGCTTCTTATTTACATAATTTGGGGAGCCTCTCAGCCATTGAGGAGTCTGAAAGCATCTGCTTCAGCCCCTTTGATCCCTTCTTGCCAAAAAGGGAAGGATCACTGAAGTCAGCACTTTGCTTTAAGTGACACGAAGTTCCCTTATTAATCATGGCAAACGGGGCATCTGATTGCTTATCTCCCAGGGTAGTAAGATCAGCATGTCTCTCTGATTTCTCTAAACTAATTTGGTCTTTTATTTATTATTTCTCAATGCAGCCTGTTGGTTTTGAACTTATGTTTCTGCGATCCATTTGTCTTAGAAAACTGGATCGTCTCCTTTTTCTTTCCAAGACTTAGTGGTTGGGATGGATGGCAGGAGAGGAGAGAGACATTGATGCCAACAGTTTTTCTGCCAGCTTTCCATTTTTCTTCAATACACACCTGCATTGGCTTTATGGTGTTTTTTATCTGACTGTTCAGCAAATCAGAGATTGGGGTTGGGTTAGGTGAACACCTGTGCAGTCACTTGTTCATTTGAGTTTGTTTGAAACACCTCTAGACAGCCAAGCATTTAAAATACTGAGGAGAGTTATCTGAGACATCTCTGCCTCAATTGTACATCCATTTTAGAGGAGCACACTAAAAGAGTGTAGCCAATGTCTGGTTTCTCTGGATGCCTGGAGTTATCTGAAGGCTGGTAATACTTTTAAACTAGACTCCTCTTGTGGGTTTATTATTCAGATAAAAGCCACTGTGCATTTATTGCCTTTGAAAGACTTAATTTCTGGTAGGAGTCATTTCCATCTAACACGAAAGGTAAGAGATTGCTGATAACTGAGCTGTGACCAGCTGTGTTGTAGCTGGAGAAGTTTCTGGGACCCTGAAATGTGCAACCTCTACAAAGTGTTCAGTGCTGCCTTTGATCACTGCTCTGACTGGGCTTAAATGGATCCCCTACTTTGCTCCCAGTGACCCTGCACTTGATTGTGAGCTGTTGCATTTTCTGGAGTGTGGATTTTGCAACACCTTGTTCCTCACGAACCCACTTGGATGTGGAGAAGGTGCTGTTACTGGTGTGCGACACAATACTCCTAGTAAGCTTTTAAATTAGCCTTGTGGAGGTTTATTTGAATATGAAATAATAATCTTAAACTTCTCTTTAGGAAAAGTTTTAAAATTTAGAATTTTAATGGCAGGAGAGGACATAGCCTTAATGCAGAGTCTGTATTATATAGGAATTACAAGGTCAAGAAAATGTTACATTCCTGCAGAGTTGTTTTACATTCCTTGCGCCTTATAAGCCTTTTGCTTAGGGAAGCTTAAAGACATATGTTTCATAACAAACAACCTATTCAGCATGAGGAAGGGACAGGAACTTTCTTACTCTTTCTTGTCTTGTCTCCAGTCTACCAGGAAAGGTGCTTGGAATTTGCCATAGTTACCAGTTGTGCCTACTCAGGTCTCCATGAGGCTCTAAAAATACCTTGAAACACAAGTCCCAAATAATTTTCCAGTGCTTTTGTAACTTTCATAATCTGCCTTTGGAAGTAGCTAAGTTCCAGAACAAAAAAACACAGGTTTCTAGTATCCAGGTTTTGATAAGAGAAGGGTGTTTAAGATTCACACCAGCATGGCAACAAGTGTAGAGGGGGATTGGTGTGACTCAGGAGTAAGGCAGCAGAATAGCCATGTTCTTGCATCAGGTTGTGTTATTAAGATGTGCTTAAGAATGCTTCCTGCTTGTGGTTGTACAGGATGATCAGATGTAGGGGAAGAAAGCCTTTTATATAAAGTTGATTTGAATACATAGTCAGAATACAACTTCCTCATCAGAACTTAAAAATCTTTCTGTTGACATTTATTTCTAGCTACTTGAGCTACTCTTTATGCGGAATTTCCATTGGAGCAGGGAGAATGAAAGCAGCTGACTTATCCCCAAGTTACTTAGATCTGTAGTTGCTAGTGTCTGCAAAGTATAGCTGCAGAAGCAGCTTCCAAAAAGCAGAATTCAAGTACCTACTTTGAAGATATTTTTCATGGTCATTTATGTAATATCCGCAGTGCACTGAGACTGCCAACTGTTACCAAGATCATCAGCTTGCTGCACCACTGGTTTGTAAGAAATTGTGGCACATCCATACCTAAGGCAAACTAGTTCTCCCTTACTTGACTTTTTTTTCCTGGAGGTTGGCAACGGGTGGCGTTAGGAAATCAAAAAGGAAAAGAAGTGGTGGGAATACTGAATTATCAACCCCTCTTTGGATTTGGAGCATTAATGCAAGGGCAGTTAAACATCTGCTTTCTTGAGTCTCCTGGGTTTGTATCACCATTGTTCTTCAGAACACCTAATGATTTATTCATTGTATTAGAGGCTACATCAGTGAGCAAGGAAAGGAGAGTAACTGGCAGCAGGCAGAGCTGTTTTTAAACAGCTTTGAAATATTTTCAACAACTGAAGAGACTTTAGAAGGAAGAAAACATTGATATGATCGTTCTAATATATCAGTAATGGAAATGTTTAACCATCTGGGAAGTGCTCTTATATCTGCTACAGATATGTTTTAAGAGTCTTAATAAGTCAGGAGATTGCACACTCTTCGTAGAAAGATGTTTAACTCTGTAATTTCTATCAGTAACAGTGATGAGATGGTATTTTCAGGTTGCTCTCGTTGAAATTGTTAATCTGGTTAAGTTCCTCTCTTCACGCTTGTTTATGTTATTAAAAATTGCACCTGTTTTGAAACTTATTGCTTTATTTCTGTCAGCCTTTAAATGCTGTGCTGGCAATTTATATGCAGTTTATCAACTGGTACACTTTGTTCTTTAGTGAATGTAGAAGACTGCCTGTTTCTGGCCATTGACCAGTTTTTCTGTTTGTAATGTACACTGACTGTTTAGATCCTGGCAGGAAATTTGTTACCGAGCCTTAAAGAAATATTTAAGTCCTCCCAACCTGGAAGCAGCTTAAAAGATATTGGATGCTGAATTAGTATTTTTCCATGTACAGCTCTCACAATAAACACATTTGTAATCAGATTTAGCATCAAGCTGTACAAGTTATTAGTGTTTGGCAAGCTGTCATCTAGTGTTTCATTTTGTTACAATGAAAAAAGGTGATTTATTGAAATTAACCGGAAAGACACACCTTATACAAATAGAGTGCAGAAAAGTCTTTACAGACACCAGGGTATTCATCACCCAGACTTTTAGAACCATAGAACAGCCCAGGTTGGAAGGGACCTCAAAAGATCACCTGATCCAACCTTTTGTGGGAAAGGAAGCCCAGATGAGATTATTTAGCACCCTGTTCAATTGCAGGGATTGATGGAATTGAATCCAGACAGGATTAAAACATTTATTCATATGATTTATCTCCTGGGCAAGTTTTTTTCCCTCTTCATGAAACTTACTTGTTTTTCTTTGCTCAAAAGGGAAAAAATCACAAACACATCATTAGCTTTATGCAGATGAAACAAAATAAGTGTGCCTTAGTGGCATGTACTAGGGATATTGAAGCATTTGGCCGTGCTTCTGGATTCACGAGGAAAATACGTCCAAATATACCGGTTACTTTCTTTAGGCTCATTTTCTTCGCATGTCAGCATGTGCAAATTGCTAACTAGATTATCAAAATACCTGCAGGGAGAAAATCTACATGTTGACTACCTGCTAGACTATATTTGACAGAATTATGCCTAAGCTATTCTTACCAAATTCCAGTAGTTTATGTAGTAGTGTAATGCTGTCTGTTCAGGTAGCTCTGTGTTTTTTGATGGATTTATACATATCGCACTATATGTTTATGTACTTGCCTTACCCTTCCTTTTCCCTGCTGCCCTCTGTGAGGCTTTACAGCTGATTTGTTTTAGAGTCAGAAAACTGCTCCTCTCATCAGGCACTATTGCAGACACGCGCACTGAGTATCTGGATTGTGGGAATGGCAGTGGTTTCTGCATAAATGCACACGACGTGTGGTATGTGCAGGGGTGAACAGTGGTGAGACAAACAGCAGTTGCTTCTAGGTAGTGCTAACTGATGAATCATTTACTTGACAGCATTCTGCTTTTATTTTTTTTTTATTCCTAAGTCATTGGAAGCTTGTGTGAATTTTTTGGCTTTTTCCCAGAGTCCGCACTGCTTCCAGCTGAGATGCCAAACCCTACTGCCGTTTGGATTTGCGCAACGCTGCTTTAATACCCCGAGCTCCTCCATAAATAGTTCTGCTCTCCCCACGCCCAGCTAGAAAACAACCACAGGAAATCAGGGAATGTGCAGCCAGCACAGCTTAGCTGGCACTAATTGATCTGAGCCAGCAGAGCCTGCATGAGAGCATTCATGTACGTAGCCTGCACTGCTTGCTGTCTGCGGCTGCTACCTCAGGAGCTGTGGTGCCTGCTTTTTAGGAGGCACCATATTGCTACAGCCTCACAACAGCAGCAGCGTTTTTGTTGTTGCTTGAAGGAGTTGTTGCGCTCCTGTAGGCAGTGTACGCAGCCACCCCCTCCCTCCCCCTTTCTCCCTGCCTCCCTCCCTCCCTTTTCATCCCAGTCCATTACTGGAGGCTTTTTCAGCTGCATGCAGTTGTCAGGGCAGGCAGTCTCGAGAACTTACAGTGGCTTTCTAAAGAAGGAAAAATTCAAGGAAGGCAGAAGGACAGATGCTTTAACTGGTGTGAGTGAGCAATTAGTACATAGGGGTCACCAAGGAGGGGGTTTGGATTTGGAGCTAAAAACATCAGGATCTGTTTGTTCGGATCTTTTTAGCTAAAGGCATGAGCTTACTGCTGCCGTGACTGCAGGGTTTTTTTCCTCCTCTGCATCCTGAAACATTTTTTTTCTTTCTCTCTTGTTTCTTTGGGTGTATGGAAACATAGCTGACTTCAAGTATGAAGATTCAAGAGCATCCAAGCATGCCTGAAAACAAGCTGCAAAGAAATCAAGATGCTGATGATCAGGAAAACAGCTTTGTATCTGAAGTGCCTCGGCTGGATTTAACATCACTGTGTGATGACAACAGCTGGGAAGGTATGATTGTGTGATGGCTGGTCATATGAGTGAAATGAGAGAGGGGGAAAGCTGAGTGGGCTGGGTGTATCTTTCTTTTTATGATCATGTTATGCTAAAAACAACAGGAAAACAATTTTGTCCTGAATGTAGAACTGAAAGTTTGGAGAAACTGAAAGCAAATACTGAATGGTGCTAAGTCTAACTGTCACTTAGAGGGAGAAAATTAATTGTTTTATTCTTGAAGTTAGTTTCATGTTCTGTTTAGTACTGTTTAAGTCACTGAGTGTTTTAGGATATCTTATGTCTTGGTGACTGATCACTGGAGAATTAAGCTACACTGCCCTAAACTTCAAAGTAACTGAGTGTTTCACATTCTTCTTCCTCTTCAATCACTGTTTGAAAATAATGATTGGGATCTGAAAAGCACAGCTGGAAAAAAAGGCTCTGTATCTGTAACTTTGCCTTACAAACAACTTTTTTATTTAATATATTCTGTGAAGGAATTCTGTTCACCAGCTCAAATGGCAGTGTTAAATTGATTTTAAGTCATTTAAATTATTTTAATACTGTTTCATAGGTCTCATCTCCAAAGTCCATACTTGGTTACTCATTTAAGAGCGGGAAATCTGGGCGAACTCTATGGGTGCCATGAGACTTAATTTCATTTGAAACTGAGATGAAATGGTGTCCATCATTTTTTGCATCAAATGCTTTTCCAGTTACAGAGCATGTCTCTATGTACAAGAATTCTTCTGTCAGTTTATGCTTTAAGAGCGAAAGATGGGGTTTAACAGGGAAGAAACAGGAAAATGCATGTGTGGTGTTCCAGTAACACAAGACAGGGAAAATGTGCAAGTAGTTCATTGCTCTAATAAAGCAATCCCTGAAGAACCCTGACAAGTGGAGTTCTCTGCTCCTGCCTCCACAGCATACGTGACCTAGTATATTTTGTCTTTCCCTCTAGGAGGGGAGTAGTTATGACACTTCAGGCATGAGTTAAGAAAACCCGCAGCCATCGCTGCCTTTGATTCAGCCAGGCAACTAGTCACCATGGGCAGGAGGGAATTTTTCCATTTGCTTACTAGGTGGGGATTCCCTGGATGTAATCATCACACATGCAGCATGGCTGATCAGAGAGCCACAGAAGGGCTCCCAGGTGGCCTTGGCCCCACTGTATGTTTACTGAGATGCTAATTAGCAGAGCCCTGCAGGGTCTCAAGCCCGGGTGAGCATGCCTGTGTTCTCAGAGGTGATGTGTGGCTTCAACCTTTGGAAATAATGACGCTTTTTTTTCCTTCCTGCATTACTAATAGGAGTCATATGAATGCATGAAAGAACACAGCTCCTTTCTGTGTGTCAGTGGCTTTCCCATTGTATGAAATAGTTGTGTCTTTGGTACAACTCCCTTGTAGTCTTTGGTACAACTCCCTTGTAGCAGGCATGCTCTTATGTTTGGATTCCAACTTTCTTGCCCTGCAGATATGAAACAGGATTATGGGCATGTGTGACTGCACTTGAAGAGTGCTTCTCTTAGATTCTTCCTTCCCTTGTTCTGTTTGTTTTGTTCTGTTCTGTGTATTTCACAAGAGGAGGAGGTGGGCAGTTGCAAAAGTCAGCTGGCAGGGTGAGAGAGATGTCTTCTGAAATATGTGCCTTCCAGAATCACCATTTTGTTGGCTTGGATGCAACAGCAGCAAAATGGTGCCGTGTGTAAGGAGAGACCCAGTCCTTCCCTGCTGTGGATGTGAAGTAAGGCTTGCAGCAGCCAGGAAGGGGAAGATCTCAACATCAACTCTCAGATGGCTTCTCTAGTTAATGGCAGAGTCTGTTGCTGTGACTGGCTTTGCAAGGCAGGATTGTACCACCTATGCACAGCTCTAGCAGCCAGAACATCCTCCCTTCCCCTGCCAGCCAACCTGTGTCACTCAAGGCTTCACACATCTCTTCAAGATCCATACCACAGCTCTGGTTGCATCCCCAGTGGAAAGGAGAAAGGACCACGCCTTCAAATGTGGCATTACTGAGCTGTTTATTGCTTTGATCTAGCAATATTTATGGCTTTGCTCTAGCAAATTTGGTAGGTCCATCTCTTGGGAAATTACCCATTCTTTCAGGATGTAGTCGAGCTGACTTTTGAGGGCAATGTCCTCTATATCATTCTGCAGGAGATACAGAGCATCTAGTGATGAGGGCAGCTGCTGGGACCTTCACGAGTGACTTGTGAGAACAATTACAGGCTGAGGACTTGCCTTCGGCAGTAGCTGTCACTGCCTCCAGTCAAATGTTAGGAAAAAGCCTTGAAGAATGGGCACAAAATTACACGAGGCAGCCCTGTCCATTGACTAGCTTTTATTTGTCACGCAGGCAGGCTCTCCATAGAGTTAAAACCAGAGCTGCCATACAAACCCTCATTCAGGGGGACATAGCTGCTATCAGGTGAGCTGGCAGGACCCCATGCCTTTCATGTAGCACTGAAAGTTTTTACCAGATTTTTCTTTCCCATAAGGCCCACCATATAGTCAAATCTGTACATAAGAGGAGAGATTTGCTGTGCTTTTCCATGCTGTGCTCCCTTTACCTAAAGCTGAGCAGAGACAGGATAGAGCTTCTTGCGATGCACAGACTCACACCCCACCACACACCCACCTTCTGCACCCCCTTGCCTGCTCCATATAGAGGTATATGTGTAGTAATCATCAGGCTATTGCTGTAGTACACAGGGCATGAGCAGTGCCCCTGCCAAGTTCAAGTACTGAACTCCTAGCCTAGGTGGGTTTCCCATGGCCCAGAAGTGTTTTCCTAGTGTGCCTCTGACAGGTGCAAATCAGGTAGTTCTGTTCTCGTGCTGGGTGTGAACCAAGGTGTCTCTGTGAACTGGGATGTGTGTTTGGGAGGCTTGGCTGCTAAGCTGGTCAGTCAGTGCCAGCTGAGATGGCTTTGTGAGAGGCGTTACCAGAGCTGCTTCCATAGCAAAGGTTTCTAGTTATGGATTACATTTGAATTGAGTTCAGTGACTGAGTAGGACAGAGTGTTCTCTCACAGTCCAGAGCTATTGTGCAGATTTCTTACCAAATGTTTCTAATTCAAGCCCAGAACTTGCTATCCTGTGCTCAAGGAAAATCTGCAAGTGTGTTGCTCTCCATAACAGCGGCTGGCCCTGTCAGCAGATTGGGCTGAGCACGCACTTGAGTGAATCGATATGATGCGTGTGACTGCTGCTGTCACCCGGTTACTGATGCTTTAAAAAAGTTCTGTGGCTGAGATTTCAGGCAGAGTTTGCAGTAACAAGCACTTACGAAATAATCAGGAGACATTTTTCTGCAAACTATGATGCTTTAAAAAGGAAAAAAAAGGCAGAAGTTTAAACCAGAGAAACATAATTTGAGTTATCAGTGTTGAGAACTCAAGTATTGCAGCACTGAGACCCTGAGGGTGAAGCTGATCTACAAATAGTTGCGACATTGACTTAATTGATACTTTCCCATGGAAAAAAAAAAATCAAAGTAACGCAAAAAATTTAAATAGTATAGCAAAAGGGAAGCAACATTTAGGGTTTTTTTTCAACACTGTGAACTTAGATTGTTCAGGGTATTTGTATATAACAGTCTTTAGCATAAGAAATTAATAGGTGATGAAACACATTCCATTTTTATTACGAAGTGTAGAAACAATAATTGTGTTGTTTACTGAATTTATTTTATAGCATCAATATATTAAAATGTGTTTTTCATTGTTATGACATGCTATAAACAGAATACAAAGTTTGCTTGCTAGCTGAGACATGTCATTAACTGAACAGGCATGGTAGCACTATATTTGGGCCATTCTTTTGATCTACATAGGAAGAATACCTCCTGATGTATTCAAACAAGGATATTTTCAAACATTTATTTATAAGATGAAGGAAATAGGTTCTTACTGAGATAGTGAATGCTTTGGATGGAGTTTTAAATTGCTTTATTCATTTCATTATAAGAGGTCTTTCAAGTGGCATTTGATACTAGGACCTCAGGTGTTGTAATGAGTTCAGACTTTTAAATCCCTCTGGACCTACTTGAGTTTATAGCAGCTAAGATTTGGCCTCCTTTGTTTGACAGCTCTGTGTGTGTAAAAGCAGTGTTAGCAGCAGGCATCAGCTGTGTGGCTGCAGAGAGGGAAACAGGAGATGCCTGTGGCATTTTTCTGGCTGCACCTCAGGTGTTGTTTGTGTGTGGACACCCCTCTGTTCGCCCTGCAGCCTCCAGTGACCCTGTGGCAAATATACAATGTAATGGCAAAAGAAGACAGGTTTTTGCCAGCGAGAGGCCTTGGAGCTCACCAGTAATACACCAGTTTGATACGATAAATCTTTCTTCCTTCTTGAGTTTTACAGGTTTATTAATATCTCCAGCCCCCTATGCAGCAGGTTGGCAGAGAGGTTGTGTTGCCATAGGCATATGTGTGCCTAGAGTTCTGCAGAGCCACACCTGGCAGATGGCTGACAGCTTTGTTGAAAGATTAACTGGTTGTGGGATTTTAAGAGGGAGTGCAGCGCTTGTGAAGGACTGCAGGCTCAATACCAGCATAGCTCACTGCTTCTGCACCAGCTTAGAAAAGGCATACCTAAAAGAAATGCCTTGAGAATCTGACTAACAAATAGAATTTTCACCCTTGCTCTGCACTGCCACGGTGGCTAGATATTTCCTTTTTTTAATGGAGAGTTGTCATTATGGACAATGGGGGCAAAAACAGTACAGGGAAAGAATGTGGAGATGAGTAGAAAATAAAGAGTTTTTCCCGGAACAAGAGGGATCTGTTCAGGACAGAAGATGAACGAGGGTAACTGCTCTATCAAGTCAGTGGCAAAGAAGAAGTGAAACATTTGCATTCTTTACTGAGTTTCTATTCTTCAATTAGCAGAAAGGGGAATTGGTGACAACATTAATCGTGATAGGAGATACTTCAAACCTGAACTTCATAGCAGATATTTCAAACCTCAACCATTAAATCCAGGAATTTAACAGCCTTCAGAAAAGGCTCAATGCTTTGACAGCTATCTTGAATAAATGAATAACAGAAGATATTATGTATCCTGTTAAACAGGAATTGATTGATTGTGAACTGTCAGAAAAAGTGGCAGCTTACCCTAAGTGGGTTCCTGTTCGTGTGATCCAGCAATTCCAGTGCTTCCAGCTGAAGCGCCTGGCACCTGGCCAGTAAGAGAAGGCAGCTGGACTACAGCTCTGGTCTGCTTTGTGATCTAATGTAGATAAACTCCATAATTCTACCATATCTAAGTATGTTCCTTGATTAATTGCTGTATTACTCTCCAGGGGTCCAGCCATTTTGTGTGTAGGTGAGTTTTTTTCTTCTAAATATGTGGAGTCAGCAAGGGAGGCAAAATTACCCAAAGAGTGAGACTTTCCAGGAACAAGGATTAAAACCATCTGATTTCCTATAGCAGCCATTCTTTCTGTCAAGTCTCAGGTTTGATTATTCCTTTTAGGACTTTTTTCTTCCACTTTTTAACACTTTCTCCTTTGGAATGTGGGTTTCTGTTTTGGGGGGAGTATTTTGACATCAGCAAAATAAAAAGTACATATACCTCAGTCTTGACTAGCTTATGTGCTTTGCTGTCTTTTGGGGTCTGATCAGAAGCTCTCTGAGCCATTGCAATTCCCTGAGTGTTTCATGCTATCTGGTTTATAAATCCACCTTGGACAAAGTCACATGCATCATGCATGATTAATAATGGCTTTGTTAGCTGGTGTGATAGGAGCTTAATTTGGTTACTGCTAAATATGCTGCTGTTTATTCCATCTACGTAAATCCCATGGAAGTGTTATTTAACAATTTCCAAGAGCAAATGCTGTTTGGGGGTGATGGGGTATTCAAAGAACTAAAAGGGAGGGATGTCTGAATGAATCCCATGCATTATTTAACTCTCACTCCTGCTGGTCAAATGTATCAACTTTTTTCCTTTTGTATTATTACCCTTTATTTTGCTACAAGAGGTCTTGTGAGATCCTTCCTGAAATCATAAGAGATTCAGGAAAGTGGGTGCAAAATATATCAGGTATTAGATGCTGCCAGGGTTGAACACAGCTTAGTAAAACTCTTCTTCCAGAAATTACCTGAGGGAAGCGCAAGCTGCATGAACTTTCCAATCCATGGCAAAACAGCCTACATACCCTTGAGATTTGCACACCTCATGGAAGTAGCTTTTGTGAGCCAGGCTTTTATGTGCTTCTCTTGTCACAACACCTTCAAGAGGCTCTTTTACAAAAACCTCCTGCCATCCCTTGCAGGGGAACCATCGGTGTGCACACAGCACCAACCTCTAAGCAGACGCGTGCCATTTATATTCATGTGCTAAGGAAGAAGGCCAAAGGAGGAGAGCATTGTTTGAAGATGTGTACAGGCAAAACATGATGAGCCTGTCATTACTGCAGCAGGGATGATCTTGCACTGCCCAAATTGCACAGAGAGGGAACATTGAGTAGCATAGAGGTTCTGCAGGGGAGTTGTCATGCAATCCACTCTGAGCTATGAAAATGTTAACCTTGTTCAGCAAAAGGAAATAACTGCTTTTTATTCACAAACTGATAACTTCAAAAGCCCCTTCTCTTTGTGAATGGAGAATAGACATGCTAGGCACAGAAAACAATGAGTCCATAGCTCTGCAACTGGTCTGGGAGCTTTCTGTAAGGTTTTTGTTTTGTTACTTGACTCTAGAACTGTTTGTTAGATTTATAAGTTCAAAGCCTGGCTCTTAGCACCACAGGATTAGACAGTTTAAGTAGGAGCATGCAAATCAGCTTAGTAAACTATCTGAACACAAAATGTTAGACTCCTTATGGCATCTGGAGGGAGTGATCACAAGATTGAGGCGATTGCTTTCCGTGGGCTCTATTATGCTAATCAGCAATGCTAAGTTGGGTTTCCCTTTCTTTCCCACTTCACCATCTCCCTGTACAACATTGCTTTTACTTCTAGCTGAGGACTGAAGATTTCCTCACTTTTCTACCATGCTGTTAAGCAGCAGGATTGCATGTGAAAGAGGAAAAGGGAAACTCGGACTGTATTACCGTAATTGTTAATTTATGGGCTAGGCACCATGTGGAATAGGTAGTAATGCCAAACACCTTTTGCTTGCAGACTAGAACCAGTGCTTACTCCTAGGCTTTGAATTTCCAATAGCAGGCAACGGGGTTGCATTGGAGTGTTGGGGGCTATGGGAAGACCATTAATATACTACTCACAGTATTTGCACATCCTGAAACTGAAAAAAAAATAAAATTGTAATCCAGTTGTCTCTTTCATACTCCTTGTGCCAATAATTCTCCCTGTCCAGCATAACTTTTTAGTCCAAGGTGCTAGCTGATGATAGCCTCATTTGGAGTCATTCCATGGTAACTCCTGGTCAGCTTTTGGGTACAGTTTTAGCTTGCACCTAGGAGATTACTTACGTTTGTGCAGAGTACCAGACAGTGTATGGTCAGGCAGGGCTCTGTATTGCATTGCACCCAGGGCGGATGCGAGTAATGATCAGAGAATGCCTGGTGACCAGGAGTCACTGTCCAGGACAAATGGGTGAAGGTTCATTAGAAAAGTTACCAGGAGTCTTGTCTTACATGTAAAACATAAACAATAAAACCAGCCTTTGTCTTACTGTTCCCAGAGCCCATCCCTGCTCTTTCCTCATGGCAGCGAGACGGCTTAGACTCAGATGAGGCTCGCCTTTCCCCGCAGGCCGGTCGCTTAATTCGCCAGCTGCTGGATGAGGACAGTGATCCTATGCTGTCCCCTCGCTTCTATGCCTATGGACAGAGCCAACAGTACCTGGATGATACAGAAGTGCCTCCTTCTCCTCCCAATTCTCATTCCTTCATGAGGTGGGTTGTGATTTGCCTGTGCTTACCCTCCCTCCCAACTGCATCCAGGAAAATCTCTTTGGATCATATACCTGAGATAGCTATGCTGTGTGGGTTTCTCTTCCTACTCACAGAAAAGTGTTATTTTTATAAAAGTTCTTAGTAGCTAATCATTTCTGGGTTTGTGAATTTATATCTAGGAAGTTACTGTTTCTGAAAGAGCTAGTTAAGAGCATCTTTTGCCATCTGTCATTACAGAGTAGCAACATAGCATTCTCACTTTTGTGGGATTTGCCTTTATTTACACAAAGTTTAAATGGCCTTTTCTGCATCAAGATGTACTGTGGCTGTTTGGATAAGCTCTTCCTGCAATCTCTGCTCTTGGTAGGAGGCGGAGTTCTTCTTTAGGATCTTATGAAGATGACAGAGAAGACCTTACCCCTGCACAACTCACCCGGAGGATTCAGGGACTGAAGAAAAAGATCAGGAGATTTGAGGACAAATTCGAAGAAGAGAGGAAATACAGAGTGAGTCTTTAGGAGTTAAGTATTTATGTGGAGATGCATGAATTAATGACAGTGGGAAGGAACATCAGGGAAGTGTGTCAAACATGTAGAGGGCTTGAAAGCTTTTATAAGTTAGAAAGAAAAAAATTAAAAAAGCTGCTGCCCCTAAAAAAAGGTGTATCCATACCAAGCAAATTCCCTTTCCAGACATTATGTACTATCAGTGTAGCACAAGAAAAAGAGTCTAATAAACTCATAGTATTCTGATCTCTGCTTAAGACAGTGTGTAGGAATAGCTTTGTGAAACTTTATTTATTTAAGTTCAGCTTATGGGAAGCACATTTGCACATCTTATTTGCATTATGGTAATCACAGGACATCTGTGCATTGCAGAGGAGAGAGAACAGCTGCCTTCACTCCTGAGCAAGGAACCACAGTTAAGTGCTGCTGAGCAGTAGTGGTGTGCTGTACTCCTAATTGTTCCTGACATGCTCTTCCGATGCACAAAAAGCTTTTTAAGGAACCAAGGCTTTGCATGTGTGCATCTTTGTTGGTGATTGAATTGCAAAGAATTGTACTGAAAGGATCTTGCCTACAGTAAAAAAGGCTGGAAGAAATGCTCAGAGTTTGCTGTAGCCTAGCATTTAGGTTATTTTGGTGTCTCTGAGTCTAAGGCAATCTTTAGTGTGGATACATGTGTCCTAACACTTGGCAAACTGTTCATGTTAGGTTTCCTATATTTTGGAGATGCCCTCATGTTAGGCAACAACAGGCACAAGGATTCCAGTGTACTTCCAGCCCTCTCAGCCACTTCTAAGGATATAATTGTTGCCATCAAATGTTTTGTATTTTCTAAAAAGAAAATCAATCTCATGATGCTGCTAAGACACAGTGTTGTGACACTCAGGAGCAATTAAAGCAAGTTCTGAAACGAGTTGGTCTGAGGTGTGCAGGTGCCAGTCAGAAATCAGTGCCTGTGCTCAGTGCTGGGTCCGAATTCTGTTGTACCTCTTTGTGCCACATGCGTGTTTCAGTGAGTCTCTCCTGTTGGTTTAACACAGATTCAGCATGACTCTTCTTTCCTCCCAGCCTTCCCACAGCGACAAAGCAGCCAACCCTGAAGTGCTCAAATGGACAAACGATTTGGCCAAATTCCGAAAGCAACTTAAAGGTGAGCAAGCATCACTGGTGCAGCTCAACTCTGACTCAATTAGATTTGATGTGAGGCAGCGATTCTGTCACTGTCACATTTTAAAAATCAAAAATTACTCATCTTCCTCCAAATGTCCCTGTTTAGAGTCAAAACTGAAGATATCAGAGGAAGACCTTGGCCCTGTTGTGCGTCAGCGAAGCAACACGCTCCCCAAGAGCTTCGGCTCTCAGCTGGAAAAAGATGATGACAAGAAGCAAGACCTGTCAGATAAATCTGCCAAGCCTGCTGTGGAAGCAACCCTTGACTCTATCCAAAAGAAGCTTCAGGAAAAACGAACAGAGACAAACCGACCTGAAGATATTAAGGTACAATGCAGACAGATCAGGTTTAGGCCTTTAAATACAAGTGGGTAACTTGTACCTGCACAGTCACTTGTGAAAGCACTGCGGTCTTCTACATTTTGCTAAGAAGTCTACAACCGTTACTCTGGGCTCACTTGGTTTATTTTCTTTCCCTCTGCTATTAGTATCTGATTTTTTTTTCCAGAGCTCAGTTTTTATTCTGTCATTGTATGTTTTTTGTCTGACCATTGTATGTTCCAAGTAACATTTCTGAATTATTGCAATACTTCTTGCTGTGTATGTGGCTCTATCTGTTGTTACATTCAAAGGCTTTTGACAAATTCTGAGAGTTCCACTTATTTTGGAGATTGTGCAATCTGTTTGCTTATATTTGTTCCAAAGCTGGATTCTATTCTCTCAGGGTATTTTATCGCTATCCTTCAGAGTTTCACATTGAGCTCTGTTAACTGCTGTAATCTCTGAGGGTTATCAGCAGGGAGGTCTTCATGTCTGATGTGAGCTCCTGAGGTCTGGGCAGCCTTGTAAGTGAAGTCCTTGAGTCTGCTGACATGCAAACTGTGCAGTGGTTTGTAAGAGTGAGGCAGACAGCATTATCTTTGTTTATTAGATCCAAAGAAAAAGAACTTGCACACAGTGTGTGTTTGGCTGTTTTCTGACTGTAGCAAGAATCCACAGCCTGGACATTTATAGGGGGCCTGTTGATAGAATTTGGTGCTGTGAGAGGGAGAGAAGACTTGAAGTCAAGCAAGTTCAATGGGGGAACTCTGGCCAATTTAGAGAAGTCTTACTGTCTGCCCTTTATTTTTTTGCTTTGTCCCCTTAAGCCTGTCTGCCACAGCTCTTCACTACATGGCAGAATTGGCAGGAGATGGTCTGACTGCACTTCAGTTCTTGGTAAAGTGTGTTTGTGGCAATCAAAGCAAAGGTGTCAAGCTTTGCAAGAGGTATTGGAGCTTGTATCAGGTTTGGGGAAAAAGAAAGAATATGTGTTCTGTTGTAGAATTTACACTTCAAATCTTAACTGAAAAAGAGCCACCATCATTAAAAGTTGCATAGCATTGTTTTTTCAAAGCACACTGATAATTAGTAAATTCCTCCTTATGTACATGAAATATCTTCTTATACAAAGTTTATACATTTTTAAGCTGCCTTCATTGTGTGTAGGGTTCTACTCACATTAACAGTCTCTTTGCCAATATAGCTGGGAAAAGAGAACTGGAAGGCAGAGATGAATCTTTAAAGTATTAATGACAATATGACACAACTTTGGTTATATCACAGATCAGTATTGTTTGAGTCCAGGAATCTGACTTTTTTTTCTTCCTCTTCTTTCTCTGTGCCAAATTTCATAGGACATGACAAGAGATCAGATAGCAGCTGAAAAAGTGGCTCTTCAAAAAGCCTTACTGTATTATGAAGGCATTCATGGCAGACCGGTATGTACTGTGATATTTTTTTTCAAAGTACGTATTTTTATTGTCTTTGTGGTAAATGATGCCCTTGATGCTCCTTTGATGTCATGGTCACTAGAACTTCTTGCTCTTCCAACAACGTGTGCATCCTCTAATCCACCTCCCTGATCCTTGGCTTCCACTGCCACTGAGGAGTCTGTTCTAAGCGAGACAATGCAGCACTGGGATTGATAGACACCTGTAGGACACAGCCTACAGGCCCAGTGAGGCCACGTGTGCGTGATTTTGGCATCACACTCACCACGTTCCACAGACATCCAGTTTGTGGCCTAGCAGATTCCCCAGATTTGGTGAGAATACAATCTGCAAGGGAATAGTTGTGTGTGGTGCCCCATCCAACTGGGAAGTTTGCAATTTTTTGGTATTAAATGGCTAACTGGGAAGACACATATATATGCTGCACCTTCTTAGAGGAGCTACAGTGTGTTTCACCTGGCACCTTGCTGTTTGCACACCCTCTTGTGCCAAAAAGTTACTGATGGAAGTTTGTCTCCTGAGCATCACAGCTTAAGTTGACAGGAGATTTGATTCTTCTCCTGAAAAACAGATGGGTTTTATCCATGTACCAAAGGGAGAAAATGGCATGAGGTTTCTTATACGTTTGATCTTAACAAAGGCAAATTATTTGTGGAGACTTATATTGTGTCATGTTGATCCCTGCTGTGGCAGAAACATAGTGGCTTCCAGGCACCAAGTTGCCTTTCCATGAGTCCCTCCTTCTCGTTCAGTGATGATGTTGTAATCTTTGCTACCAGCTGTATAGGTAAAGTAACTTAATTTCAGAGTGGTGCTAATCCTTTGAGCAGTGGCCTGGGAGCAGCAAATTACTGCTTATAAGGAGTACTTGACCAGTGCAGTTGACAAGTCTGTCATTCTGCTTCTGCACAAGATTCCTGATCTTTTCCTTCTTTTTGCTTCTGAATTACTTCCTTCTTTATCCATTGTTTTAAAAAAGTCTCACTAATTTATTTAAATGCCTTCATGAAGGGCTAATATTGTACAGTCACATACACTGGCAACTGAAAATGGCATAGTTATATGAGAGGACATGCAGATTTATCTTTGTGTAAAATAGCAGAAAGGAAGCACAAGGGAATCCACTTAACCTTTCCTGTCTTCTCCATGAGACCAACTCTGCTTTTGCTGCTTTTACAATGATATAAATCAACTGGTGGCATCCTTCTAAAGTGAATTCACTTAAATCTGTTTAAAAAGAAAACAAGCCCAGAGCCTATCTTGTCAGCACACCTTTTTTCCCCCTTCCCTTTCCCTTGCTTCATTTATACAGCTGCTTTTTAATTTGTTTGTTTTTAAGTAAGCAGTCTATACCTAGCTACACTGAACTGCATAGCAAAGAAGACTGTAGCTGGTCAGCTTTTGCTGTTCCCAGCTCCTGGCAGTGCAGCAGTGGAAAAGTACTAAGAGTTTGAGGAGAATGGGAATAGTTCAGCCAAGTTTTTTTTATTTTTTTCTTAAAGATACTTAACTAAACAAGAAAAACAATGGAGCTCAGATTTATTGTGCAGCTGGGTCTTTCTGCACCAGTGATACATGAACCTGCAAAGGTGGAACTGAACTGTTTTAGTTAAGCCAAAAGTCTGTCTCTGCAGAAATTCTTGAGCTGCTCTAACAATGCAAGCAATGGTCTGTTCCTCAGCTGCTGCTCTTTTGCCATGTGGAGTGTGCCCCAGAGTTATGTCAAAGGCTCCATTATTCCGACAGTCTCTTTGCGTTTTGATGTTCTCCCAAAATATACTCAGTCATTGCTGGTCTTACTTATGTTTACCTAATGAGACAGTTTGCCCATGTGCTAAATGTTTACTTTCCAAATCTGCTTTCTGTTAAGTTTGCTGGTGTAAGTCTCAGACTTCATACACTTAACTTCCAATGCCTAAATTAATTCTATGTTGTTCCTCCATACTGATATTCAGACAATGAAGCAGGTTGCTTATCTTTTCCATTTGTCAACATACCTAAGGATTTTTTGTTCATTCCAAGGCTTATGTTTATTTTTCTGTACAGAACAGTACTGTTTATCAACTTTGAAATGTTAATTGATGGCTTGGTTCTCAGCGTCAACATGAGTCTCAGCATAGTCTTAATGTGGGGGTTTTTTGAGTAACAGAGACTGTCTGAATGAACAGTAGTGCTGTACCTCCTGTTTTACTAGCTGCTAATCTAGTAAAGCTAGGAATAATACTATATATGTATTTAGGCTACCCCGTTTCTCCGGCTGTATTCTTGATAGGTTATTGAGAAATGTCCAGAGATGGAGGCAACTTGCTAGCCAGTGCAATTGAGTGCAGACACATCAACAGCAAACGCAGTACAAAGAGGGCTGAGTGAATTGTTTGATGCTGCTCACATCCCTGTAATCCATGTGAGCTGCTTACTCAACGAAAAGGCAGCTTGAGGCTGTCGGGTATCAGAGCCCTGCTGTGCTTTGGAGGTGTGTGACTTTTGAACCCTGGAGCTCAGACTGTCCATTTTGGTGCCCCTTATCAGGCTTGGGCATGTTTGCATTGAACAAAGAAAGCAATGGAAAGATCTTCCTTCTTTTTCCTCCCTGCTCATCTGTCCCCAACATAGGAAAACAGGCTTGGTTATCAGGAGGAAGATGCTACCTCCAGATTCTGAGTTCATCCCTGCCATCACACTCCTGGCAATACTTACAGCCCTTCTGCCCTCTGCAAACCAACACCCTCTCTGCTCTGGAGGGAGGATATGAAAGCTTTATAAAGCCTACTCCAGTGAAAAGTCAACTGCAGGCAAAATAAAAGGCAGTTCACTTTAAAATTTCCTTCCCATCTCATACTGTATTCCTTTTTCTCCTATTTCTGTATAGAAAGAGAGACCACACAAAGCTCCCTAGGGGTTCCTCTGTAAGTGATGATTTTTATATGGCAGTTTTTCAGGTGCTGTGGTGATTAGCAGCAGGAGAAAGCCTTGAGGAAGATAGGCATGACATCAGTTAAAGCTTCCCCATAAGAGCTTTATAATCTAAAGTTAGACAAAAGATCTAATGGAAAAACACACATCATTGGATGTGGGTCAGACAGTGCTGAATGTTGATCAAGTTCTGCTGAGGCTTTTGTTTGTTTGTTTTCTAACCCTGCTGTAACACAACATTGAAGAAATAAACCCCAGCTTCTTCACAAATTATATATAGTTGGACAGACCATTGTTTTCCCACACTAGCTACTGTCTGTTAGGTCTTCCCTTCTGCACTGTCAGTGCTACTGACATTTTTTGGCTTAACTTAAACCTGAAAGAAAAACAGAAATGAATACTCGCAGTTTGTAATGCTCTCAAACTGAGGAGGGAGCACAACAGGCAGTTAGGAGTGGAGTTAAGGACAGAGCAATTAGGACTGCCTGTGGTGGGCATTATGGCACTATTCTGTCTTCTTTATGCCACACAGCCTTGGCATCTTCATCCTTCCTCAGCTCTGTGGTAACTTCTCCCCAGCGAGGTGGCTGGAAGGACGTGTGGAGGGCAAGGTTAAGGGGTTAAAAAGGTGCAAAACTGCTGGCTTGGACAGGAAATTAGGAGGAATAGCAAAGGCAGAAAGTCAGTTTTTATGAAATCTGTAGTTTAACCTACTTGGGGAAAGTCTCCTTACATTGCAATATCCAGTTATTGCAGCTCGTTTCCCTTTTCCTGGGTCATAAACACAGTCCGTGAGGGCCCAGCCACAGGAATAAGGATGGGAGGCCTCATCTTGTGCTTCCAGTGGTACATGTGATTGCAAGCACAGACTGCTGCTTCTGTGGGTCTTTTTGTGCTGTGGACATATGACACTCAGTTGGTCATTTAAACCACCTGTCCATGCAGCCACCCTTACAAGACACCCCATGCACAGCTTCAGCTGTCACCAGCACAGGAGAAGCAATGAGTACAGGACCACTTGTATTACTGGTTCCGGGGCTGATGCTGCTCTCCTGTTGTCCCCATACAGTTCCCTTCAAGCCCCGTTATACTAATGGCAATGACAGACATGTGAGTTACAGAGTGGAGTACCTGCTGCAGGCTTCATGGATCTCTCTTCTTTTTCCCTTTCAGGTTACCAAAAATGAACGGCAGGTAAT
Source organism: Margarornis squamiger (assembly GCA_035222235.1). Lineage (NCBI taxonomy): Eukaryota > Metazoa > Chordata > Aves > Passeriformes > Furnariidae > Margarornis > Margarornis squamiger. The sequence continues at coordinate 18,765,946 of JAWWTY010000123.1, read as the reverse complement.
GAAGCCATTGTATGACAGGTATCGCTTGGTCAAACAGATCCTCTCCAGAGCCAACACCATCCCTATTATTGTGAGTACAGAATTTTTGGGGGGGCTATTTCTTTGGTTTCAAGCCAAGGAAGCAGGAACCACCACACTTTTGCATACAACACAGTCACTAGAGCCAAGTCCCAACCTCCCTTATCACTCAAAGATGAAGCAAATGAGTGAATCAGTGACACACCTTATACTGAAGTAGGACAAAGCTGGTTAAGGGTCTCTAAGTGCCCACCCATGAGCCATGGGACTCATCTCACTTTTTGTTGTTTCTTCTCTTTCCGTTGGGCTGCTGCTGTTGTCTCATCATCTTCTGTTTGGCTACAGCCTCACTTCCCTTTCCATACCAACCCACGCTGAGCTGTAGGTCTTTCATGCTGCTTGGTTGCATGAGGTTGTATGTCAGGAACAGAGACTTGGGTAGATCCCACAGGAGATACCAGTGTCCATGGCTGAAAGAAAGGGACAGCAGTCTTCTAATGCTTGATTTGTATTAAAGAGATCCTGCAAGTGGTAGATACTCCCTCATTCAAGGTGGTGCTTTGGCAAGGAGACACAGCCACCAGCAAGGATCCAACATACCCTCTAGGGAGCAAATTCACTGTCATTTTAGACAATTTGTGTAGTCCACTTTCTTAAAAAAAATTGATCTAAAAAACCCACACAGAATACTTCAAGCCTTTCTATGGAAAGAGAATTCTTTTACCATGGTTCCTGTTTACTCTGTCTGTCATGTATGAACCTTTACTCTTTTTGCTGTTCCCAAGCAGTGCTTATGTCCTGCCCACTTTCTGTGACTGCCAGCGAAGAGAACGGACTGGCAGCATTACTCAGTGCAGTCACACTGAGAAGTGAGGCTTTTTTCTGCAAATAGTGGGAGGTGGTCCTGGTCCTGCATTTAAAACAAAATAAAAAGCTGTTCCTCCTTGAATATGCAAAATATTCCCCAAAATGTGTGCTGCAAAGACAGTGCTGGCAATCAAGGAAGATACCGTGTAGGTGTGCTGTGGGCAGTTTAACACAAAGCTCTCAAGAGCTCAGGTCCTGTTGAGACACAAAATTGAAATTTCACAGTGGTTATCAGAGGAGAGATGAGACTGGCTTTCCCCAGCCCTTTGAGTGAGAACAGTGAGAGGCTCATACAGAGTCAGGATACATTTTAAAATCAATCTCTGCATCATTAGGCACTTCAGTGGGAAATCCAGTGCTCCTGGAAAGCAAGCCTGGAGAGTCTCACTGAGCTTACCCTGTAGCTCTGGAGAGGCAGCCAAATGCTCTGTGTGTGTGCAAGGGCCTTGGGCTGGGGATTGTTTTCGTGCAGCCTTTGCTTTGTACTTACTGCCCAGCTAGTATTCTAGCATCCAAGCTTTTTTATTAAAGGAGATTGGCAGTGATGTCCTTTGCTAAGCAACATCCTGAGAGAAAACCGCCTAAGGTTCAGGGGGTTTGGCAGGAATGTTTTTTTTCTTTGAGAAATAGATTTCTCCTGGTGGTCCAGTGATGAGCTGAGAGTGAATGTGTGGGTGAGAATGAGCGGAGAGCAGGTGGTGGAGGAGAAAGGGGTTCACAATGTAACATACTTGTTAACGCCTGTCACAGGGTTCCCCCTCCAGCAAGCGGAGAAGCCCTTTGCTGCAGCCAATTATCGAGGGCGAAACAGCTTCCTTCTTCAAGGAAATAAAGGTGAAGACCTCCAGCTGCTAACTAATTGCTCAGTTTGCATCAATTTTCCCCTTATACCAATGAAAGAGAATGATTGATTGATTTTATTTTTTTTTAATCAGTGTTGGTTTTTTTGCAGTGTCCTCCTGAAAAATCAGTAGCTGCTTTAACCCTCGCCAATTCTGATCAAATTCTTCCCTTGTTGTAGATAAGACTACAGTGTTTCCTTGGCTTTGCATTCTTTCCTGTCCTTCTCCTTCCCCCTCCATGTGCACATAATAGATTTTATTTTGCTTTAAAAAAATAAAAATCACAATTACCCTTGTACCTTGCTTTTTTCCTTGCTTTCCTCCTTTCTTTTTAATGACACTAACTTGTTTTGCGGTAGTTTCTCTCACTCCAAAGCTCTGTGGCTTGCACACAGCACCATGGCAGGAATGAGCTCTCACAAAACTAACACTCCCACGTGGAGCCAACCAGGGCACTTACAGGATCCTTACCTATTCCCACTCACATGCTTATTTTGTCTAGGCTCTGTGTCACCACCTTGGGAGGGGTATTTCTGGCTAAGTCACATGAGGATAGAAGTAAGAACAACTTGGTTCTGCTAGTTAATGCTTGGTCATTTGGATGGCAGGATTGTTGTGTTTCTTCTCGTGCTGCAATGGAGTAATAATTCTAGGTGATGAAGATTGCTGCAATATTGGGCCTTCCCCTGAGGAGTGAAGCCCAACCAGGACACAGAGCATAGGGTTGGGCCCTGGCTTACTTTTGGTACTCTTGCAATGTAACAAGGGGAAAAAGTGCTACAGCACATTTGGGTCATTTATCTGTTATCCAGCCAGAGGGTGGCTCATAGTGTAAGTACTGCAGACTTAGACATCAAAGGTGATTTGATTTCTAGGCAGTTAAAGTAGATTGCATATTAGTGGGCTATTCAAGGCACATATTCATTGATACCAGATTGCAGACTGAAGATGCTGAGCTGCTGTTTGGAGTCTGGATAATAATCACTGAGCTTCTTAGTATTTTTCTAGATAACTGCTGGATCAGATCTGCAATAGTGGTCTGGTGGGAAGTATTTTTGTTTGCTTCTGTTTTGTTGGGTTTTTTTTAATATCTTCTCTCTTTTTCACCTATTCTTGCACCTGGAGTCTGAACTTCAGCTGTCAGTTATGATGATCTCTGATGGCCAGCATGGCTGGTGCTGTGCCAGGGCAGCATCAAACCAGCTTGGCAGTGTCCTGCAGGGGATACAAACCTGGAGAGGTTTCTGACTGAAGATCAGGGTGGCAGCCTAAAGCTTGTCAGCACTTACATGCCTACTGACACTTAAATGGGGCCCTGTGAAGCCACACCTGACAGCTTTGTACTGAACTACACTCAGAACTAAAGAGAGGAAATTGCCAAAAGGCCCCAAAACAGCCCTGGGTCCACTATGGGCTGAACACTATTTGACAGGCCCCTGACAATGTCGGGTTGTTGGGGTTTTTTGGTTGGCTGGTTGGGGTTTTTTGAAGCATTTTGGAGAGGTGGCCAAAAGCTTGAAAAGTTTTTTGAGGTGAAGCCTTACCAGACATTTTGGTACAATATCTTGAATGTTGTGATGAGAAAATCTTTGGGATTCTTGCTTTCTGTGAGTTCCAGTGATAGGGTTCTCTATGGATTTTTTATTTGTAACTCTGGAATGCCTCATGATTACCTAAAGATCCAAGCAGGTGCACACTAAATGGGTCTAGTCAATGAAGATCATTCTGGTTTGAGGTGTAAATGCTGGTGCAGCTTTAAAATAATGTGAGATTTGTTGAAAGGGAAGACCTTAGATGGCCATTTTTGTTGGAGTTCTTCCTAAGAATACTTTTAATTCACTCTTTTATTTTTAACAGCAAAATTCCAGATGCAGTGCTTTGGCTTTGAGGTCTAAACAAGTGAAATTTCTACAGTTTCTCTTCCTCCCATGGGCTCCTGAGCTCCTTGCTGGTTTGGGTAGCGTGCTGATGCCCTGGAGTGAAGCAAAACAGGCTCATGGGCATCTGTGGGGAAGACACCTTGCATCTGTCCTCAGGAGCAGTTTATCACACTGCTTATGAAAATTGTCCCTTTATTTTCTTTTCAGAAGCTCTCCCAGGAAAGGGCATGAAGCTCCTCCTTTGGTGCCAGATAGATTCTCCTAAAACAAAATATACTGGTTTTCCTGCTTCGATTAACTTAGCAAATCCTTCTCCATACCACAGCAGGACTGGTATTCTTCTGCTGCAGCCCTGGTTGTCCTTGCCTGTCCTCACAGGACAGCATGTTTGGGGACTGGTAAATGGATGGTCTCCTTTCCCCAGTTCAGCCTGAAGTTGTTTGCTGGGTTTAAGAACAGTATGTGACTGCGAGTTTATGCCTTCTGTTTAGACTATACAATTTATGTCTGGAGAAATGGGTCGTATCTAATCATATGCTAGATATTGCTTTAACTTTCACATATTCCCTGCAGATTTTCCTATGGTGCATTCAAACTTATCTATATCTTTTATTATTACTAGTACTCAAAACTTCTCCCCAGCTAATGTTTATTTCACCCTCAAGCCTCAGTCTTGGTTTTAATTCTCAGCTTGTGGCTTTGAAATGCATTATCATGGCCTAGAGCTTTAACTTAAAAAGAAAACTGTGCGCAAACTGATTTAATTTAAATGTATGTGTTTATGAAGCATTGACTTTGAGGGTTTAATGGGACTAGGCCACATCCTAGTGTTACCTTCTCCCTTTCTGCTTGAAATATAGGAACAACTTCTTAGGAATTATTGAACTATTCACAAGGAATCACACGAAAAAAAAAGTAAAAAAAATGTCTTCTTTTGATTCCAGTGCTACAATATATTTTTGTTTTGAAGACTTCAATGATACTAGCTCTTGAAAGTTTTTAAAGATATGCATGTGCTTAGAACCTTCCTGGCTAGAGTTATATGTCTGTAAAATAAATACACATACACGTACATACCTACATATTTAAGAGGTTTACTGCCCATGCTGGCATTTACTACCTTTCTCTAATGCTCATGCCTCATTCTTTTTACTAAGGTTGGAAACTGCCTTCTAGAAATGTCTCCATATGTATGATACTGGGCCCTGTTCCTTGATAATGAAAATCATTTCTGGACAGTGTCACAGGACAAGCCCTACATTTGAGAATGCTGTGAATTGGTGAATACCAAGTGCATCAGGGACTTCCGGATCTCGTGCCTGTAAATTTTGTACAAAATTGGAACACAACCAAGTCATCAGTCTGCCTTGCGGAAATCAGAATTTGCACTGTGCAGACTTCAGACTTGGAGGTTTCCACTCCAGTTTTTAGTGCATTCCAGCTAAATGGTCAGAGCTGATGTCAAGAACATGTTAGCAACAGCAGTCCTTTTACAGTCAATCATATCCCCCATTTGGGTAATTGTAAGACTGACCTGAGCTCATTGATATGGCTGTACGAGCATCTGAGGTCTCGGATTCAGCCATTAGAGAGAGCTATTGAGCTGCAACTATTGAGAGAATATTCCACATTTTAACCTGAAAATCTTTATGCTGCCAGGTGTATTTGTAGGGAAACGCAGAGAATGGCTGGTGTGCTTTAGACAGTATGCATAAGGACTGTCAGTGGGTTGATTTACATCAGAATATGTAAATTAAACAAAGCAACAGGTTGCTAAGAACCCCAGGTATTTTTTTATTTTTACTCAGTTGTGTTGCCCTGGCTCTTCTTAACCAGTCTGAGTTGGTGGTTGCAGTTTCTCTGTTGTGCTTTGGGTCTTACTGATGGTCTCCTGGTGTCCTGTGTATTGCTTGGCAATTAAAGTGTTTGCTCTGCCTATCCACTTCTTTTCATACATGTTCCCCAGTGCATGTGGTGAAAGGAGGATCCCGTTTCTGAGAAGGAAGCAGTAACCTGTTCTATTATGGGGGTGCTCTGTCCCTGTGTGTAGGAGGAAGAGGAGGGGTCCGAGGAGGACAGCAATGTGAAGCCAGATTTCACAATTACCATGAAGACAGATTTCAGCGTGCGTAGCTTCTTGGATCAGCTGGAAGATGATGGTGATGGCTTTGTTTCCCCGGTGGATGATAAGATGCCATCTAGGAGCAATCAGGATATGGGGCTTTCAAATCTCCACGAAGCATCCATGTATGTTAAATTCACACGCAACTTCCAAAAGTTATTTCTTGCTAAGATAGTATTTTATTTGTCAGAAAAGTGTCTAGATTTTTTTTCCATTTATGATCTGAGAAGTTTCTGTGCTGTATTTTTAAATGCAGTAGACTTTCATAGGAAAGAATTTGGGAAGAAACTACCTTGTACTGATATGAGACTTCGGCATCTTTGCATCCCAGCACCAAATAATAGCTCCACTTCACCAGTGGCAAGTTTTTTCCATGAAAACCCTATACTCTACAAGGTTTTTGAGGTTTTGGAGAGGTCAAGTGGAACTAGCTTTGCTAGTTTCAAACAGTTAAGTCTGATGCAAATACATGTAGGTGGCAGCCTTCAGTTGTGACCATTGAATCTTGATACTGTAAAAGTCACCAAAGTCAGACCCATCTTCAGCAAGTAAGTTTTGTAGAAGTTAACGGTGAATTGTGAAATGTACACTTGACCTCCTTAGGGGCTTCATCTTAAGTGTATCATCATTTGGCTGAACTAAATTTGGAGAGTTTTTTGTTTCAAGATCAGGTTACCAGGGCTGCTCGCAGGAGCAGCTCCTTGGCATAAGTACAACTATACATTTGTAGTTTTACTGTTATAATTGTGTACATATGTGTAATATTTTTTATCTTTAAACCCACCAGCCCTGAACTGTTAGAGCAGCTCCAAGAAGTCAGGGAAGAGAAAAAGCGAATCAGAAAAAAATTGAGAGACTTTGAAGATAATTTTTTCCGACAAAATGGAAGGTAGTAATTTCTCATCTGCCTCTCTGTTCTTCAAATACTTTTAGTCTGTTTCACATCTACAAAGAGCTCCAGCTAGGGAGAGTTACCTGAATTCACTGTTAATGTATTTCTTCTTCACAATCGTTATCATTGCTTTATCCACATTCATTACCGTTGCCCATTAAAATGATGTACTTCCCCTGCACGCGCACACACACAGAGGCCAAAGAGCCTCAGGGACCACGGCCTCTTTGGAAACTCTGTTTTAGGACAAGCAGAGGGAAGCAAAAGTACAGATTGTGAAAATGCAGCTGCCTCGAGCACAGCTGACCAGAATGGTGAAAGAGTGATTTAGTGATAAAAAAACAAAATAACTGGTTTTTTTGCTAGTCATACATGTTTATATTTCTGACCTATTGTTGCTTGTCTGTGAGGTATTCAGACACTAGTTTAACAGATATTTCTATTTTAGTGTAGCTGTTTTTATTGTTTTCAGAAAATGTCCCTCATTAATGAGCTGATAGAATGTTTTCATATTTATACTTGTAAATTACCTTGTTTGTTTCTTACTACCAGCCATCATCCTTAGAGGTTTTTGTAAAGTCACTGAAAACTTTGTTTTCATGTAAGCTAAGAGCAGTCCGATCAGATATCATGTTCCTTTTCAGCAGGATGCCTGTTCTGCAAGTGCTGTGGTGCCAAACCAGGGGAGGCTGTATTTTATTTTGCCATGCTTGCAGGCTGTCACTCAGATGGCTCCTGAAATGTTTTTCAGCTGTTGTGTAGAGGCTGGCGATTTCAGAGAAGCAGGACATGTTTCAAATAAGGTTTTGCGTTTGGAACTGTGGGATTATGTTCAGTGTCAATACACAAGTGCCCCACACTTGGTTGGAGAAGTTTGTTTGCCTCATTTCGGTTTTTTTCTTCTAAAAGGATAAAAATTATGGTCTTGTTCCCCGATGAGGAGTGGAGGAGAGGAGCTCCTTTGTAGGTCTTGTTGGGGAACAGAGGGAGGCTTCTGAGGGAGGACGTTCCTGTTACAGAAATCTTCATGATCTGCTTTCACTCCCACTAGGAATGTGCAGAAAGAAGACCGCACTCCCATGGCTGAAGAATACAATGAATACAAGCAGATTAAGGCCAAGCTGAGGTTGCTGGAAGTCCTGATCAGTAAAAGAGATATTAGCTCCAAGATCATGTAAAAGAGGAGATTGTTTTTGCCAATAAACAAAAAGGAGAGAGCACCAAATGGACAAATGCATGAAGTGGATGCAGCGGGAGCCTGACTGGGGAGAGCTGAGAATCTCCCTGGGAACTGAAGGACCATTCCCAGAGGTGGGAGAGAGAGGAAAAGTGGATTTCCATCACTCTCTACACTCGCTTTTGCCCACTCTTTCTCCAGGCCTGATGCCCAGAATGGAGTTTGCCAGTGTAGAAGACGTGACACTGCACTCAGTGACTGCACTGAAGGGATCCTTCCGTATTGATTTGCTTACAGATCCTGTAATATTTAGAATATCAAAACCAGCCATGCTATTCTTTTTTTTCCCATGATATTATAACAAGAGGCAAAGTAGAATGAATAGTAATGAAATCATCAAGTATCTTCTACCTTAGTTTACAGGCAAGCACCCTGACTGGTCTCACGTGAAGGTCAGGTAGTGCCAAGACTGTTCTCTTGTAGCTACAGTAAAGATTTGCTTAGACTTTTGACCTGACTGTTTGGAGTCCAGCATCTTCTGTTGCTTTAGAGAAATGCTCCGAGAATGTCCTGATTATCATCCAGAGCTGGTGTGAATTGCAGTTTCGCCTTGAGTTGGGTTTTCTTCCCACTTTTTTGATGGCCAATTCAACTGAAGTAGAAGGAAGTACCTACATCTGTTTGGGACAGTAAAGGAAATGAGCTATGCAGGAAGGTTCTTGCCAGTTGGCTTCACTTGGAAGGTGTTACTGGGACCTTATGACCAAGATTGGGTAACAGGGAAGAGAAGAGGTTTTAAAAGCTTTAAATCAGAATCCCTTGGGATTTTGCTAGTGGGTTAAATACCTGTGGTAAAGTATCTGGAAGACTCACCCCATTGGTATGTGTGCTTCTTCATCTGATACAAACACCTGAGCCTAAACTGAGCAGTCCACATGGGTGTCCCACATACTCACTAGCCTAAATGTTGTTCTACGTGCGCATCAACACTCTGGGGGCTGCAATGTGATGGTGGGCAGCAGCGGATGGTCTCTTCTTCCCAGTGTGTAGGAGGCATGGCAGTGCAGAGGATACTGCAGAGAACTGAGAGCCCAGAGCCATGTTCTGCCTCTGGAAAGGGCCTGTGTCTTGGGTGCAAGTTTTGACACTTCAGTGTTTTCAAATTTGCTTATGATTTTCAGAAAAAAAGGCCTGGTTCAGGTGCTCCTGTCAAACATGCTTCTGGAAGTAGAGAAAGGCAGCAAGTTGCTGAGGGCTCACAGTTCTGCAGTCCTGGGCCACCTGGGCTCGCTCTCCTGCTCCAGAGGCTTGAGTGCTCCCCTTAGTCTGCCCTGAGCCAGGGCTTGACCCTCATGTCCCAGGAAGGGCACCCCCACAGTGCTTCCAAATGGCTGAGATGAAATCCAGTGCTGGTTGTAGCCAGGCCTCGTGCACGCCACACCAGAGGAGCCAAGAGGACTCCCAGAACAGTTCCTCCTCCCTCCCTCTTCATTATGGGCAAGTGGGCTCCCAAATAGTTGTATTTCATTTGCAGTATGTGGTGTGTTAATTCTTGCCAAAACTGCTGCTGTTTTGGTCTCTTCAGGATCCCGTGAACACTTCAAAAGGCAGCCATCTGCCAGGGGGTTGCACATGCCTATTGCTAGTCCTGATGGGTAAGGCAGTGATGTGTGTTAGTGGAAGCACTTCGGATGGTTTGACTTTTTTACTGATTGCTGAATTGCCTGTTCTATATAAAACCAGCAAAGACTGAATTTCATATTTCCAAGCAGTCCAGAGGACTTGTGTGCTGACCTGAAGCCTGGCTTTTCAGAGGTGCCAAGTTCCCATCTCCTGAGAGATGTGGGGTTCTGTCTCTGCAAAACTGTTGGGTGTGTGAACTGGACTGACAGATTGGCTCAAAGAGTGCTTTTGAAGGTGTTTGCCTGACCAAGGTAAACCCCTGTCCCAGCACAGGGCAGCCCAGGAAACCGGAGCTGTGCCTTTGTCCCTCAGCCTGTTCATGCAGGCTCTTCCTCTCATAGTCTGCTCTCCCTAGTTATTTTAGGTAAAGCAGCGGAGCCAGACTGGCTGCAGTGTCACTCTGCTAGCAGAAGTGTGGCATGAGAAAGGATATTGAGTTACCAAAAGGTCCTTAGCACTGGGTCATTTTTTTGTTGTTCAGGCCCAGTTCAACAAAGCAAAAACCTGGATGGTGAGCGTGTGCCTCAGGCTGGTCTGTCTTTGGCATTTTACTGAATTACAAGGGACTAAAGCTTGCGTGCTTTGCTGAATCTGGGCCTGGACACCTTTAAGTGAATGAGAGAAGCAATTTCTGCCCTTTTTCATAATCATGCATTTTTTCAGTGGGCCAAGGCTTCTTCCCAGGAGTATGTTTTCTCTGCTTATTTTTAAAAGCCTGTTTGCACTGTGTACTGATAAATTATCTGTTTTGCTGGGTTTTGCCCCTGACAAATCTTGATAAATGATATGTAGGGAACAGTCCATTTTGTTTTTAAACTGATGAGATTGTAGCATTTTCTGATGCTTAGTTACCGCTGTTTACATGGTATATTGCTAGAATTTCAGATAGTTTCTATGAAATGTAAGTACAGTTATGCACTTTAGAGAGTTTATATTTTTGAACTTTGAAAACTAAAAGTAACAAAACCTGTTAACTGAGATTGTACATTAAAAGAAGAAAAAAAAACACACTTAGCCAATTTCTCTTTTTAAACTGTTCAAGTTTTTCCCTATGGCAGAAAGCAAAACTTCATCTGCCTAGTTGTGAAGGGAACTGCTAGAAAAGACTGTTGGAAAGAAGTGAATTTTAAAATTCCAGTCCTGGAAAGACATACAAATGCTGAACTTTATCTTGGGTTTGCAGATGCTGTGACTCCCCTCTCCAAAGCCTGCACAGGAGGAGGGCTCCTGAGCACTAAAACGTTGTCTTTGTGTCTCCCACAGATGATTTGACTTCCCACTAACCACAGATAGCCAGGAATTATGTTTGCCCTGCCACATGAAGTCAGTCCAAGCAACAACTGTGTGTTTTGTTTGATGATTTGTTTGTGCCAATGTCAATGACTATTGACTGGAGAACATTAAATACAAGACTGTGCTTTTTAAAAGGTGTGAAGTACTGTACAAAAATGTACTTTATGTGATATAAATAAGCTGTTTAGTATAAGACAACCTGTTTCCATGTTTCTAGAACAAACTGCTCTAGGAAGTCTGCTGGGCTTCCCATCCGCTGGGGCCGTTTCAGACACTTGACTCTGTGTGTTACCACGTTGTGGTATCATAAATCATTGTGGCTTATGTAAATGATGGCCATGGACGGGTTGTGGACAAAATAAGATTGCAGGAGTTAAAGATTAGAGGAAAAACTTGTCATTCTTACAAGTTGCATTTGGTTTTATTCTCTGCACTCCTGAGTAAACAGTTGAATAATGGATGTTTATGTTAAAGGCAGTGAAATTAAAGCATCTTATCTTTTAATCATTCTGCTCAGATGGGTTGTTATTCCTGGTGCTTGCTTGTTTCAGTGTGGCTGTGCTGCCAGACATCTGCAAGCCTGAGGAGTCCTCTCTGGAGATACTTGGAAATCAGTGAATGCTGCCAAGGTGAGAGCCAGGCTGGACCCTGTCATGGTGCCTGGATGCAAAGTTCTCCCTGTCCGTAGAGCCGTGCTGGCCACTGGCCCAGTGCAGGGGCTGACCTGGTGGGCACCAAACAGCAAGGCCATCCCAGGGCTGGTCTGTTCTCCTTGCTGCACAGGAGCTCAGCTACAGCAGGCTGGGCACACGCTTGGGCTTTGGCACAGGTGAACCAGCTGGTGCTGGGTGTACACGGGGGGTGTGGAGTAGTACTTCAGCTTGTTTTATACCTTACTTCGGGTTCACTGTTTCTGTTTCCCATCTCTCAGGGAAGGGATCCAACATTTTCTGGCTGTTGGAATTTGGATGCAGACTGGTTTCTCTAAGCCAAAGCACAGGAGGAGACTTTGCTTACTCATGTGCAGATAGGGAAGTCAGTTTTTTATTTGAAACTGTAGCAAGTGGTGCACTCATTGGCCCTGTAGTGAAGGATAACTCTGCAGAAAGGGGGGCTCACTGCCTTCCTGTCTCTGGATGCTGCCATATTCCTGGAGAGCAGGAAGACCCTTATCCTAGTGACTGCACTTGGAGAGTGCCGATTCCAGCAGTCTCCTCTGCATGTGTTACGAAAAGTGCTGTTGGCACCAGGAGCATGAGCAGAGCCAGGGCTGTGTGCCTGGTGGTTTTGCACAGAGAGGGGAGGATACAGCCCAGTGGCTCTGGTAAACGGGGCAGAGGAGATCTAGTTCTGCAGGGGATTTCTCTTGCAAGCAACTGTTTTCCAGCCATAAAATGACAAATAGAGAGTGCTGTTACTTAGAAGGCTTGTGAGCTGATTCTTTGTATGTGCAGAGGGTGAAAGCCTGGTCCTGAAATACTGTTAAAATGCACTTCAGCATTTATTTTTCTTTAAAGAAAGTAATGAAGTTACCCCGACCTCAGCTGCCTGAGATGAACTCCTCCTCTTCCTTGCTGCTTCGTGGAAAAAAAAAACCAAACTGGAGTAACCTTGTTACAGGTGGAGCCAGTATTCAATTTGCAGTGGTGTCAATACCTGGGAAAGTACAAAGTAACCCACTGGTGGTAGAAGGGAGGGACTAGGTGGGTCTGCTGTACTGTAATTAATTTTGCTAAAGTTGTATAGCCTGTGACAGCTGCAGCAAGAGACAGACAAGCAGCACCAATGCAAAATGAGAGGAAGCCATGGTGATAGCTGAGCAGGATTTCCTGGGCTCTTCTGCAGGGTGTCACTAAGGTTCTGTTGCCTTTGACCATCACGGTGTGTGGTTTTGAAGGGCCTTTGCTTGTGGTGGGAGACAGGTAAACTGGCTCCAAGGGTCCAAATGTGAACAGCTCACCTCCACCCACTGCGTGTCTTGGTGCCCCACATGTAGAAGACTCGTGGAAAACTTGCAAAAAGCCCTTGCCCTTGGAGATGGGAGTGGATTGACATCTACAGCTCTTGGAGGGGGCAGTCAAGGCTCACCGACCTGTGTGGGCACTCCCAGCAGAGTGCTGGACACTCGCTGGACCTTGTATCATCACGTGGTGCTGTGCCTCCCTTCGGACACCATCTCCTAGTATATGGATCCATATATACATCAAACTATATAGAGTTACACAAGTAACTTGGTGTACAGCAAACATTTAGGTTGGCTGGAGTGCAGAAGCCAGTACCAGCATGGGGTGTGGGTGCCTGACTGGAAAGAAAATGGTTAATAATCACTTTTATTCAGACTGCATTTGCTGTACAAAAGCAAGTAGAGAACACTCTGGTGCAGCTAGTGCATCCCCCAGCTAATGACACCTTAGCAACTCTGGGCTTCATTCATGTAAGCAAGTTTAAATTGAATTGTTGGTGTCTTTTTAACGTAATTGAAAACCATTATGTGTAAGTTTTGTGTAAAACATGAAAATATAACTATTTTGATTGCAGGTGTTCGGTGACAGTTTTTGTTCCATGTGGGATGTTGCCACGGGTGGCTCAGCTCAATACACAAGTGGCTCACACAACAGCCCTGGCCCCCCCTGCTGCCTCCTCCTCAGCTGAACATGGCTGACACCTGCTACTGGAAAAGAAACGTGTGTGTGATGTGTAAATATGTATATACACATACTCTGCATATAAAACATACACACTTACCTCTGTATTGTGTGTAATACAAGTTATCTCCAATAATGCAACACATGCAGTACACCATATACAAAATATGGGCTCTATATACACCTACACCACGGCATCAAGGCCTTACACAGTACGGATCACACAGTAATGTTCACACACTGCATTGTGGTGGTGGGTGCTGAGCACTCCCTCACAGGGCTCTTTTTGGGGTAGGGTGGTGGGGATTCCCTGAGCAAGCAGGGCAATGGGACCTGATGCCCAAGGGAGTCTCTCAGCTACCAAACTGCACCTTGGTCACAGAGACACCCACAACTCTCCTCCTTTGCAAGTGTCTGGTGGTGCAGCTCCTCTGGCGTTGCTGCCACAGCTCCTGCACGCACAGGCCTGTTGCTAATTACTTACTTGCAGTTAATGAATGAAGGAAGAGCTCTGAGGTGGGTCTGATGCCGAGGAGGGGCACAGGGTACTGCAGGGCTGCCACAGCCTCGCTGTGTCCTGGACCCCGCTCGGGCCCCACCACACACCTCAGGGTGCTCAGACCACAGGAGACGTGGGGACATTGTGCCAAGGGGTCTGCAGGAGAGGCCACAGGCTGGAGAAGCTTGGAGGCCTTCACTGTCATGAGGAAAGGCACAGCTGCTCACCCTGCTGCCTGCAAGGTGGGAGGAAAAGAGGAGAAACACGAAGACATGGAACAACTCTGTTCCCAATTCCCGCTCTTCCACAGAGGACTTGCCTGACTTTGTCTGAGGCAGGACAGGCAGATAAAACCACTCCTGCTCTGTCTGCAGAGACAGCAAAGTGCCTTGGGGCCGACCCTGCCTCCTGCCTTGTTTCTCACTTGGCAATCAGCACCCAAGCCAAAACCAGGTGAAGATGGGGAAGGGCAGCATCTGACAGAAGCAATCAACAAAAGGAGGGACCTTGGTGCTCAGCAGCAGCAGATCCAAGGCAGAGGAAAGCAGTAGCCTTCTACCACGTGCCCAGCAAGCAAGGGGGAGAGGCAGTGACAGTGCCTGGAGCAGCCTCTCCTTCGCTTCCCAACACGAGAAGGCAGCCACTCAGTCAGAATTAAACATCAAATTTATTGCATAATACTGTACTATGTACACACACATCGAAAATAAACATTTGCTATAACTGTATATTTATCTTCAATGCTGCATTAGAAAGAGGCTGGAGGGCTCTCCATGGAGCCCACAGCTTGTCTCAAAAAGAAAAGAAAAAAAAAAGAACAATCCAGAAGCCTGAAACCTTTTGTTACGAGGTGCAAAGTTCAATTCTATTGAACATGGTGCATAAATACTATGTCCTAATAACAAGTCAACGTCAAAACCACCCTAGTCTTAAAATGAGATTTACATCAAGACCTGAAAAATCAGGGGGGAGGGGGAAGAATCATTCAAACTTCCTTTAATGGGGTGGCGAAACGGGGGGAAAAGATAAAGGCTCTCCAATCATACATGGTAGATTTAGGTAGTGATTTTTCTACATTTCCAGTCTAATTCAAACAGATTGTCCTTCAGGTCTCCCCAGCAAAACAGCTGTCAAGTGAAGGGGCTGCTCTCAAACAGCAAAATAAAGTAACCCTAACTGCCAAAATAAAACCAGTCTATGAGCAGAGGGCTATCACCAAGCACGGATCTCCTGCTCCTTACTTTGACCTGATCAGACTGGACACCTCATGCATCCACACACCCCTGCGCAGGCACAGTCACACACACATGACTCCTCTGCAGAAAGGTGGCAGTGGTAGAGCAGCCACCTCACCCTGGATTGGAATAACAGGTCTATTTGGATGGAAAAACAGGGCTCAGCAAAGCCCACCCATGTAGTCTGTAGACCTGCTAAGACAGAAATACAACACAAGAGGCAATTTGAGAAACCTGTTATTATAGGTAGGGTTTGTCCTTCCACAAGCCTGAACACAAACCCTGCTCCAGAGGACTCTGAGGCTTCTTTAAGAAGCCACTGCTTGGAAACAAAAGACAAGTGAAGAAAAACAAGCCAACCCCCCTAAACCACCATATTTTTCCATGAGACATCCTGGTGCAAAAAAAGCATCACTAATGCACTGCTCTGGGGGTCACAAATGACATCCCAGACCAGTTCTATCCACCAAGGATCAAGGGGCAAAGGGGTATTTCCATTCAAAGCAAGCAAGAACCAGCTTGCATTTAAAAAGGGAGGAAAAGAGGGGGGCGGAAATCACAGCTTTTCAAGGAGGAGATCACTCATCCTGAGTTTCCACCATAACCTAAATGCAAGGAACATCAAAATATCTGAACTGGATTAAAAGGAGAGGTAACTGTGTATGCATGTGTGTGTGTATAGGGGCAATAAAAGCAAACTACAAGGAATTGCCAGGAGGACAGTGATGTCCAGTTGAAGGGAGAACAACAGAAATGCCCACTGAACTGATTTTGTTCAGTAGATGAGGAAATTCAAAGCAATAGCCTCTCCGTGCTGAAGCCCCACAAAATGCTGGCAGCATCAGGCTGAGACTGCGTCATCTCTATTATTATTTATATTTTCCCCAAGAAAATCTTCAGATCCATTCCCTTACAAAAATAAACCCAAAGCCCATTGTTTTCTTCCTCCGTACCCAAGTGTCTGTGCCTCTCCTACACTGGTCAGGCCAGGCTGAAGCCCTCATAGTGATCGATGGCTTGCACCAGCCGGGCGCTGAGGATCTCCTTGCTGCTGTACTTGGGCAGGTCCAGGAGGTTGTAGCAGGTGTGTGCCACGGGCAGGTACTGCTCCCCGCTGGTGGTGGACTGGATGATGATGCGCAGGCTGGACATGCCATAGATGGGAATGCGGTCGCTGCCCGTCAGAAACACTAGGAGAAGCAGAGGGGAGGTTGGAGAGCTCGGGCAGGTGACCTCCCACCAAGGGCTGCACCTGAAGGCAAACCTCATCCCCACCTGTGCCGTGGGACCCTGGAGGGGACGAAGCCCCGACTGAACTCCATGCAGGGCATGGCTGGCTCACAGAGGAGCTGCAGGAGAGCAGGGCAGGTGCTGGGTGCACAAATGAGTAAATGGAGCAGCCCATAGAACACCCTTCCCTTAAAAGCTCCCTCTTATGCCCGGGCAGGTTAAAAGGAGCAAAGCCAAGCTGCCTGATGCCCATGGCAGGGGCACATCCCTGTGGAGAGGGGGCTCAGCCCACCCCCCCACCTACCAGCCCTCCCAGACACAGCACCTTGGGTGTCAGGAATGGGGGAGCTCCTCCCTGCTGCTGCCCATCACAGTCCCTCTGCCCCTGAGCGTGACCCCCTTGTGCCCTGTCCCCGCTGCGGTGGTTTGGGGAGGCGACAGCAGGGAGTTACCCACTAAAGCCTCTGCTGTGTACCAGGACTTCTAGGATGCTCTCTCCAGCTGCTGACTTAAGCGTGCACATTTTGGCTGAGCCACTTTTCCAACTCAAACATGCAGAACAACTGGCTGACTGATTGTTTCTTTGGAGAAAAAAAGCCTCACACAAAAATGCTGGCCTTTATCTTCCCAGCAGTCCCAGAACCACAGAGTGGCCGAGGTGGAAGGGACCTCTGGAAGTCCTCTGGGCCAATCCCTCTGCTCAAGCAGGCCACCTAGAGCCAGCTGCCCATGACTGTATTCAGATTTTGAGTATTTCCAAGGATGGAGACACCACAAGCTTTCTGGGTAACTCTGCCACTGCTCTGCATCCCCACAGGGAAGAGGTGTTTTTCTGATGTTAAGTGGAACTCACCAGTACTTTGTGAGAGACTGCAGTGGATCCTGCCCTGCAGGTATCACCCACTGACTCTGAAGGTAAAAATGAACAAAAAAGAAGGAACACCCTCCTCCCCCCAATAGAGGAGGAAAACCAAGTCTAACTACCAGATAACTCAGGAGTTAGCAATTCATGCTGGATCACCCTCTAGCACTTAATGCAGTGAAGCTCTACAGACACTCCCAACTGAGTCTGCAATTCAGGAGACACTGCACCACTGCAAGATACTTACAGAGAAATTTCTTCTTCTTTTCCAAGGGAAATGCATGAAAGGTCTCCCAAAACATTCTCACAGTGGGGTGTGTGGCAGTGTAGTCTCCCTTATAGACAGCGCTCTATTAAAAACCAAAACATCACATCATTTCAGCTGGCACCAGAAAGCAAAGACTAAGCAGAACCCAGACCTGATCTTTTCTAGTAGCTGACATAATCTGGCATCAGATTGATGCCTGACAGTTTCGAAACAGAACCTGGGATGGGTGATGGGCAATAGCACAGCTCAAAGATCCAGCAGGGTTCTGCCAGCAACGTAAGGAAGGCAGACATGAAGCTTCTGCTGTTCAGCTAATTACAGGTATCATGAGGAATCCTGGAGTGCCTGTTCACAGGCTGAACTCATGAACAGGATCATGTGTTCTGCACTGCACAGCCACTTTTACTGCTGAGGCTGACACAGAGTGAGTAACTTGCTCATCTATGCATTTTGCGAGGATACAACCCTTACTTGGTGTCCCTTGGCTGTGCACTTTTTGTCCCTGTGAAATGGGAGTTTCACTGTAGGTGAAGACTTTGAGTTTGTGCCTTCCCTTCAGTCTCAGGTTTCATCCCTAAAAACAGCAGATGAAGTCCTTCTCCCCATCCTTCCTCACCCTGAGTTTCTTCCCTGAGCTTTATCAGTAGCAGAACAGCCCAATAAGAAACTTTTTATGTGAATGACAGCAAGGTGTACAAGGAGCATAAAGGAAAAAAAAAAAGCCATCTGTGGCTTATGACATCTCATGACACAGCCCAGTGCCCACCTCACACAACTGAACAATCCTGTTACTTGGGAAAAAGAAAAAAAATACAAGAGGGAAACCTTACCTCCTCCAGTTCCTCCCAGTTGTAGTTACTGTTTCCAACTATCATGGCCCTGAGCTCTGTGGGCTGGAAGAGTTCCAGGACTTTCCCACCACACACTTTCAGGAAGCCAGTAGAAAAGGCCGTGTACCACTCATGGATGGAGAGGTTGAAGATGTAATTTACATAGGCTTCAACAAATTCTTCCCTATTGCATTGAGAGAAAGCAGGCAAAGGAAAGCACTTTTAATTGTATGCCAAAGCAGTAGCACTACTAAGTCTGCCTGCTTCTGCCTGTAGTATGTTTTGCAAACCTGAGCCTCCAACAGGGTCAACCCACTGGCCTTCTCCCACTGAGTCACTGCAACACGGACAAAGTATTCAGCAGCAAGTACCACCACAAGTCTGCTTATTCCCCAGGAGCCCAGGTTCTGTACTACCAGTAAACCCTCCCAATGGCCTGGTATCCAGTTACCCACAGAGTGAGTCACAGCAAGCATTGGGGAGGTGTCAGGAACGGTAGAACCCTCTTCCCTGTGGGACCCATGACCTGCACCAGAGGCCACGTTAAGCAAAGAACAGGATGCAGTCACCAAATGAACATATTCACTCCCAGACCCAGCTCCTGCAATGCTCCATTTAGGAAGTCCAGGAAATAACCTACAGCCCTCCTCTGTCTGCAGGTGTTACTGAGGGTTACTCAGCACAGGGGTCTGTGCCCACCCACCATGACCTCAGACTGCCAGGCTGCTGTGAGCAAAGCTCTGCTGGGGAGAGGGAACAGGCAGTGCCCAGCAGACTGTCACTGCCAAAACCAGGAGCCTCACAGAGCCCTCATTCAGTGAATTTTCGGAGGCAGCTCCTGCTGACTCAGTCCCCAGTGAGTCTCACCAGTGGTTCAGCACTTTCAAAGCCAAAGCTGTACTCCAGATGCAGACTGAGGAAATCCTGCTCTGAACTCCACATCTGAGACTGCATGGCCAATTCCCTCCATCTTGGCCCCAAAGAGAGTCACCAAAAGAAATCACCACCCCTCATTATGAAGCAAGAAAAGAGCATAAGAAAGCACAGAAACCTCCTCTTCAGCCTTTGCGCTCTGGTTAAATAAATACATGACTTGTGCATTTGAAGTATGTAACAAAGAGAATGACTCCTGTCAGAATAACAACCCTGTTTTCCTTCAAGTGTTCTCAAGAACAGCATTAGAATAAAAACAACATTCTGTAGTCACTGGCAAGAAACTTGTGGCAGTCTCTGGATTTTGTTGGGAGGTTAAACAGCTTCATTCTACTCTCTCGTTCCTGTTCTTGAAGTACCGTGATCTGAATGCAACACAAGAATTTCATTTGCACAATGACTTAAAGTATTTCCCAACATCTACTTTTTTGTAACACCTGAACAGGGCAGCAGTCAACGTGGCAAGCTGGGACATGAAACCTCTCTGTGTGAAGGCATCAGTTTTGCCTGATGTTGAAGAGCTGTTTCCACCTGCACTCAAAGGATAAGCAGATCAGAGAACAGCATAGAATCCAATACCTCAATCTCTAGCTGAGGAGGTCACAACTGAAAGAAATATTTGGCCTTTTGGTGGAGGAATTCTCAACACATACACTATGCAAGAGCAGCAAGGGATAGGTGAGAAAGTAAAAAAGATCTAAGGAAGCAGACTAAGAAAAACGAAAACTTGGGGCAAGAAATCATATAGCAAAGGAGGAGTTATTTTCCAGTGCACTTGTTTTACTGTAATTTTCCCAACAGTCACCTGAGCATTAGGGAAATCCAAGCTGATTAAGCACTTAACTGTTGCTTAATACCTCTCCGGCTGTTACGGTCATGAACCCTTTGTCAAGAACGTTTTATGAACTCCAAAGCAGAGAGGGAAAATGCTGGCATTTCCTACTTGGCATTTTTCAGTGAAAGAAATCCTGTGCATTCTTCAGTTCCCAATGAACTTTCCTCACATGGGAAAGGCAAAGCCCAGAGATGTGCACACAGCAAACTATTCAGGCTGTGAGGGAACCAAATTGGTCCCTCGCCTCTAAATGTAAAGATGAAGGAAGTCATTACCTTACTGTAAGGTAAATTGACAGCCATGTCTAGACTTGGATTTAGAGGTTAGCTCGAGTTCAAAACTCCAGTCAAGATGAAGCAATTGAATTTTGGAATGTTAAGCCGGTGCAGCCACACACCAGCCTTTCTCCTTAAGGATTTTCTTCCCATCTTTTCTACCCTGACTTAATGAACAGTTGCAGGAGCTAACCTAGGTGCTCTTCCCAAACACTTCCTCAGCTAAAATCTTTGGTCATTTGTACTGTATGACATACAGTAGAAAAATGGCTGTTTTTCTCTTGAGTGTATGTGCCTAGCCTAAACAACTAAAGGGTACTATCACTGCCATTTTCATCTTTCCTTCACTATTGCAAGGGTAGATTAAAGTCTCCTCTATTTACCTGAAGTCCATCTTCACTTTGCAGGGAGACAGAAGTGCACTGCCCCACCTCCCTGTGGCTTTGGCATGAAGACAGCTATTTAGCTGTGTCATTGCACCATCTTGGGCAGTAGTAAGATAGGTAAGGAGGTAACACAGACAAAACTTTTGTTACAGCAATGGCTTTGGATGGAATGGGAACCCTTTTAAATAATCAGATTAATAGGAAATTACTTCATCTCCAGGATTGCCAGCAAGGTTTTCAGCAATCCTTGCACAAGCTCCTAACCATGCTGCTGAGTGGTCACTGGATCACAATGTTTTGCCAGCAGAGAAAGAATCTGAACACTGCTTCAAGTAATAATGGCATTTGTAGAAATCCAATTACAGGATTATGAGAAGAAAATAGTTCAGCAGCTGGAAAAAAAAGGGGGGGAAATGGTAGCTGTGCTAGTAATAACTCTGGGGTGTTCAGTCAAATGGAAAGGAATCTAAGTACAGTAGGTCCTTATGGCTGTAATCAGGATTGGTGGTCAGGACGTACTCAAGGGAAAGTGCTTCCGGCTCCAGAATTAAGAGTATAAACAAGTTTGCCAGGCTCAGTTTTGTTGGTCATGTACAGTTCCGGTCTGAGCCATCAGGGATATTAATCTTCAAGGGCCGAAATCATACTGCAATCTCTATTTAAAATGACCAAACTGCCAAGGGTCTATATGAAGGCTTTTTATAGGGAAGATGTTCTTTCAAAAGTGTGTGGGAAATTTTCTGAACACTGGTGGAAGGATGATGAAAAGTTGCTTTTCATTCAAGTGCCACTAGTGCCCAGTAACTTTTGAACAACTGGTCTTAGAACCTACTTGCAGAGACTCCTAATTCTCTGCTACATTTCACACCAGATAAGTTTTCTGTGGCATTGTACCTGACTTCTCCATGAGTCCATCCCCAGGTATGCCATGCTTACCTATTGTCCTTCTGCACCAGAATTTTATCTCCATCTTCAATCAGGTTCTTCTGCTCTGTCACACCATAGCTTTCCCTGCAGATCTATACAAAACCAGGAAATTAACTTTACCAGAAGTACTTTCCAGAGCATATGCCTACAGAAAGATACAGAGTTCCCTTTCACAGCTGATGACTGGCATAAAAAGGGTGGGCCAGAGAAAACTGCAGAAACTTCTTTTATCTGCTCTGGGTAGCACACCTACCTTCCATGACCTGTATTTGCTGTAGGACTGCTATTAAGTCTAAATGGTAACTCAGAAAGGAAGTAAACATTATACTCTTAGGCAAATTTCCTGTGAAAAACCCTGAGAGATTGATAACTAAAAACTGGTTTTTAACTAAGCCCACATGCTCCCTTTTTGTAATAGAAGCTCAGTAGCTTAATTCATCTGCTCTCACTGGAAAATGACCTGACAGCAGACATCTTCCTGCTTTTGCCTGGCCTAGGATAGCACCAGTACAAACCTATATTTTGTACATTAATGGGTTACCTGAAAAAAATGAAAAAGGGTTAATTTTCAAGTTGCCATTCACAAAAGAGGCTCTGATTTTGACATGCAAGATGAGTTATTAATGTCAAGGTTTGGGATATCAGTTGTTTATCCATATCAAAGTTTTCACAGATACATCTGTATGCCTTTATATATTATGCAGTATACAATGCAAGAAAAAGAGTAAGAATGCTCTTTTGTGTGAAAAACAGAAAATGGAGATAAGTCTCTTGTGTTACTTCAAAGGTATCCTTTATCACACAGTCTGCATTATCATCACTATGGCTTCATTACCAAATTACAGCTCTGTATTGCAGGAGACACAGTCAGATGTAAGTCTGACTCACTCCAGAGATACGTTTGATCTAAAAAAGTTTATCTGCTCTCATTTATGAAACAAGGAAATGGACACCACGCTCCTAGCTCAGCAAGGTTCTTCACAGCGAGTAGCAGTTTCATGTACCTTGTTGTTACCCCAGGGCAGGCCCTGGACAGAGAGTCGAAAACCCTGATCAAGCTTACGATGAACCCATAACTCACAACCTGCTGGAGCATGAGGACTTTCAAGTAAAGACATTGAAACATGGAAGGCCTTACTCTGCCAGAATCTGAGGAAAACATAGCTAGGGAACAATAACGCCATTTCTCTTTGTGAGGTTCTAAATGTTCGCACATGTTGAGGCTGTACCTGTGCAAGTTTATCAATACTGAACTCTTAATTTCAGGGAATCTCCACTGTGTAACAGAAACTATTGTATCTAGGTTATTAGCTATAAAAAAAAATACCCTTTTACTGCTGCAGTGGCATAGGAAAGCTGACTACCTCAGGACGTCTCCTAGCAACAGCCTCCAGCAGTTTGTTCCTAAGAAAGTCTGACCAAATACACACACACTATAAACTTTCAAGTTAAAAAGAATATTAATATTAGGACAGCAAAGGAAATTCTAATCATGTTAGCATTTCAAGAATTGACCTAGTGATGTGAAAACCTAAAGTCTATTTTCAAGGAGGATTTAGGAATCTACCTCTCACTATCTAGCGTGAGAAGTTAGCTAGTGGCATTTAAGACACACGCCACAGTGACAACAAGGCTATTTTGAAAACCACTCTGCTTAATCTACTTACTAGCTCAGTTTTCAGGGCCACATACAAAAGAACAAGGAAGGCTGACACCAAAAAACATTTTGATGTTAACATGGGGTATGTGCTATAGGCATAGTTTGGAATAAACCATAGTGCACATGAATAAATAGATGAGCTTCAACTGTACCATCATTACAGAATGGATATGTTAAATTTGTCTTACTGTAAAATTCAAACAGAATGTCTCTTCTACATCTTCCCCAGGGTAATCTAGAAGTTGCTGAAGACTCCTACGTAACAGGTAGGGAAAGAAATGAGAAAAAACAGATATTTAAAAAGCTATACATCTAACAGGGAAAACAAATTCATCAGAAGTAAACAGCATCATACATCTGGGGAACACGATTGCAAGAGAGAGAATCTGAGTCACCCAAAGTGGTAAGAAATATACCTCAAATACAGAGTTGTTTTGTTAGAAGCAAGATACATGCTGATCCACAGAAATGATCAATACAGTCCTACATGAAATTCACCACCAGCTCATGTATTTTGCTATGATCACAGTCCCCCAAATCAATCAGTCATTCAAAAGGATCAGGAGGCGTTTAACTGACCAGCTTTTACCTAGTTTGACATTTCTTGTTTTCAGTTGGATGGGTCCCCCTTCCCAGAGAAGCTGCAAATTTTGTTTTTCATACCTTCCTTCCGTAGGGGAGAGTTCCTTCAAATCCTCTAGGCAAGGCTTCACATTCAAGAGTTTTTTGTACAGAGCCAAGGGAAAGTGAAGGTCTACCACTGTGAAATTGTATATTGCAAGACCACATATGATGCCAATCAAGTGAAACCAGTTGTGTTCTACAAAACACTGCAAAACCACACAGAGAAATCCTGATGAGACACACTGTCACTGGTGCAATGCACAGTACCCTTTTCCTCCATGCACTAAGAAGGCAGCCCCTGCTTTTCCAACTGGGACAAAATCAGACACCTCCCATCAGGTCCCAGTTTGGTTGTGAATTCCTTGCTGGCACAGAAAAGAAGATTCAGAAGCCACGTTCTAATACTTTTGTAAACCATGGTTAGCTGTGGAAACAGCAACAGCAGCCTTCCACCTTATCTGCCTCTTATTTCCTTTTTACATACCTCTGCATGTACACACTAATAACACTTCAATTCTCTCCTTGTCGCCCATCCTATTTTCGAATAAAAACTTCTGTATAACCACAGTGCCACCCAGGCAAATACACTAGCATAGGTGTTGGTAGACTGGCCTTCATTTCTTCACATTATTTACTCTCACACTGGTATGTAAGTCACAGACTGGCTGTCTATGTTTGTTAAATGTTCCAAATATGTGACTCATTTTCAGTGCTTACACTGTCACTATTCTTATAATCAAAAGACTTGTTTTATAGCACTAACATGAGGAGTGGTTGTTCTATAATATTGTTTATAAGTTACGAAAAATACCAAGCAATTTCCCTCCTTGAAAAATACAATGAATTAAAAAAGAAGATGACCAGGGCAGCTACAACTTAGGGGAAGACTGACAACATCATTTCCCACCTTGCTATCTAGGAAGGTGAAGAAAAGGACATAACCCACCATCTCCAGCATAATGCTATCTGACAGATACAAATCTTACACTCCAAACTCTCCCAAAACCAGCCACCTTCCACTACAAACCATGTTTCTTGCTGTTTAAGAGCCTTCTTGCACAAAGCATTAACAGGTTTAGATCCTGAATGCGATAGTGATGCATGACTAAGTGGATTGGTTGCAATTATGTGAACAGCAAGGGAGGCACAGAATTCTAATGCCATTACCACCTAAACCTCTAGTTCTGTACAACAGCATGTGACAGTCACATTCATGATAACAAGAGTTCTATTAACTATCATCTGACCCTTAATACAAGTTTTATTATGGGATAAGAATAAAGAGAAAGAGCCAACTCCTGAACAGGCACAAGCATCACTATTCTACTAAAGTTAATGGACCTATTTACAGCTACTGAAAATAGAGTTCACATTGTATTGTGGGTGGAAAACAAGAGGAAGATAATTTTTTTCCCATAGTTTGCCACTAACTTCCTTGTCATTTAAATGCAGCATATTATTTCAACCTACATGTACAGAGGGCAAGGGCTTACCGTGTCTGAAAACCACAGCAGGTTTGACTCTGGGTAGTAAGTGAACATGCCATAGATAGGGTTAAGGAGTTCTTTTAACAGCAGGAGGAAAAATTCCTTTGTCACTCCTCCAGCATCAACAGCTTCCTCACCATCAAAGATGACCTGTAGAAAAAGCAGGTCAAAAACAGAGATGCAGAGCTGAAACTGAATGAATCAGACATCTAACTGGACGCCATGCAAAGCAATTTGTCCAAAGTGCCCAAACCCACTACAACCTATGAGCTCGTTTCAGTGCTCTGATTGAAGGGACAAAAAAGGGAGGGGGGCGCTAAATCAGATATTTTGAAAGTGTTTAAGTCCTTATGCAAATCATAAATAACCACCTGTTGTCCCAATAGCCAAAGCAGTAACATGACAGCAGCTACTGAATGCTGTAGCAATCACTCAGAGAAAAAACATGTCCTATTGTAAACTTCCTGTTCCTGCAGAACGGCAAAACAGAGACTGCATAATATCATAGAAATGTTTCTTCCACTGCCCCTTGTACACTAGACACACTGGGAAAAGAGAGTAAACCCCCTGCCTGCCTTCTTGTAAGCTGCCCACTGCCAAAACACTCCAAGTTTTGGAGAAGGAAAGAGAAAGACTCAACCTTTCCCTTGATTAGACCAAGTGTTCCTGTGTGCTATACCTACAGAGAAACTGCTGTACTCTGGTGAAGTGGTAGCGTTAATGGCTGAAAGGCTGCAGAAATGTTTGCTGGGTGAAAGGGTGCTAAAGCCATGTGGAAAACTTACTTTAAGAGGCTTTTTCAAATCAATGTCTGAATGGATGCTCAGCTCCCTCAGAGCGTCACCAACTAAGTTACTCCTTCGAACATGAAGTACCAGGAAAGGGCTTCTGGCCAGCAGAGGCTCCAGGGTGAGAAGCATGAAGACATTCTGCAAATTTGCACCATTAATTGCAACCTGTAAATAAAAGAGAGGTGAAAACCAGCCACTGCTCAATTTCTTTCTTCCTATGAAAGGAAAGCAGTTAACATATGTCTGGTGTTCCTTTCTGCATTACACTTTTATTTTGGTTTCCCTGGGGTCCAAGAATCACCTGCTGACTCTGCACTAGTGCGTGTTACTGTATGCCTACCTGTTCTCCTACACACCTACATGTTTTCAGTTCACTGATCAATTCACCACATTTGAGACACAGAGAGATAACTTTCCTGACACTTCTTTTACGTTAGGCAGGTGGGTGGTAAGAAGAGTCTTTATTCATGCTCTTACCGAGTCAAGAAACTCAGCATGAACATACCCTGATAAGAGTCAGAGTCCATGAGGGAAAGCAGTGCTACAAATACACCAAGCAAGGAGCCAGTTGACAACCATACCTAGCAAGGTACCAGGAAACCCATCACATACAATTCAAGGCCCTCATCCACATGGATTTCTGGAGTTGGGCACAAAGTCCACTCAAAGCTTCGGTCACACATAGTATATTTCTTTTCATGTATTGTCCATAGTAAATGGCAAATTCACATTTGAAAATTCAGTTTCAAAGTCAGTAAAACCTGACAGAAATCCACTGGAAACCAGGGTTCGTCCATTCCAGCACTCACAGAACTACCAGTTTCTTTGACCTCTAAGTGATTGTCTTCCTAAAGATCCTGTCTCTTGGGGCAGCAAAACCTCTACCAGCGTGCTGTTCTGCCAGGATAAGGCTGATACCCTACTCTCAGCAGTGCAGTGCTCACAAACTGGGCAGCTGAAAACATATGCAAGAGGGTGACAAAGTGAAAGCAGGAAACAGTGACTGCAGCATCTGAGCATAAGCTGAGCCACTTCAGCCTTGCTGCAGGCAATGTGCTCAAGCAGCCACAGAAGAGTTAAGACTGGAACTAGCACCATGGCCACAAGTAACTGGGATTGGTTTTCCACCCTGAGGGAACCTGACAACCAAGGACCTCAGCAAACTCATTTCACAAAGCATGGGACTTGTCCCCGACCCAGCTGTACTGGATGAAGGGTCAGTGCCCAAATCTTTGTCTCTCTCAGAGAGCCCCTGTGTGAGCAATGCCTGGAGCTGGGACATTTACACTGGCACAGAGGCCAGCTGCCCTTGTCACAGCCTGGCTGTGAGCTGGCTTGGCTGCCACCTACAGGGTAAGGGTGCTGGAGCTGAACTCTGCCTGTCAACACACTCCTGGAGAGCCTCGGGTCTGTGCCCCTCACTGCAAACAGGCGGGTGGGCTGCTGATAACAGCTCCTGCTTGCAACTACAAACAGCATCAGGAGTTGGACTTCAACAATCACTTGCTTGTCAGAAGTAACAATCACTTCTGCATCAGGCAGAAATTTGATAAAAAGTGTCTACTTACCTGAAAGTCTGCCTACTTCTCTAGTCTTACAACTCCTCTAATAGAGACCTCACTTTATTTCTTATCCTTGGACTATCATAAGTATAAAATTACTCCTTCCCTCTACAGTTTAAATTTCCACTACATGCACATCTGGCAGTTCTGATGCTGACAAACAAACATTTTGAAGTGAAAGACACCAAGCACTGTCTCTGCAATATCCAGGGCAAGGAGGTTCTCCAGCTACTCTGCTCTCTTGTATCATGGGAACAATCATGTGCTGCACACAGCAACTCCGCTTGACACCCTTCCTATGCAAGCACCATTGCAAAAGGCAGAGAAAGAAATGTGGCAGGAAAATTGGGAGAGAGAATGATTACCTGCATCTGTAGTTCTGCATCTGTCTGTAACATCTTGGTCTTAGCCTGAGCATCGAAGATGAAAGGATAAGAGCAGAGAGTCACAGCATCCTGCAAGAAAGGCAGGCAAATTGGTCCCTATCTACAGCTTTCATAACACTTCTTTAAATAAGAACAATGAAAAACAACTTTCTTACCTGCATGATAGATGGCCTTACTTTCTGTGAAAGGAAAAGGGGAATATGAAAATCTTTTACTCTTTTGATTTTTTGTGTCTTGTATTTTTTTGGGACAGATTAGTTCAAAGGTGACCCAAAATAAATTTTTCTCCTCTGAGACCAACAACCCATTTTTTTTTCCTCTTAAAGAAAAGCATGGGAACTTCATCTCAGGAAAATGCACAAGTCTAATACAAAACATGAACATCAAATGTTACTAGGAGGAGTAACTGGCATAGGAGCCTATGTTAGCCTGCCATAGGTGAAACTTACTCTTATGAAGAAAACCAAAAAAACTACTCCCAAGGCAGAAACCATATGAAACAACAGGAGAGACCCTAAGGCCATAAGACCACAAATTGGCAATACAATTGGCAATGCAAATTACTCATCATTAACCACATCAACACATTTTTAACTATCGGTTACATAAATTTGAGTCAGTATTTTATTACTCTGCTCACTAAAAGTAAGCACACAGCAGCACTACTTAAAAAATGGAAAGTAAAGGATGGGGGGACAGCACACACAACACTTCAGAAGTCCATAGAAACATACACAAAAATTATCGCTACAGACAGGTTTTACACTTGCAGCATCCCTTGGCAGACGTTTTTTGGTGTTTTTTCACACTTGGGATTCCTTTCCTTGCTATAATTAAATAATCTCACTGGGTTCCCACACAGCAAATTCAAACCCTCAGTTTAGTTATCTCCTTTCTTACAGATGGGAAAGTGAGACATAAAAGAGGTGAAGGGTCTTACCCAAGATCACCCAGCGGGTTACTGGAAGAGCCAGGAATTGAACCCACATCTCTTGAGGCTTGGTTCAGTCCCCTAGCCAGAACGCCACACTGCCTCCTCTTACAGAGCAACATTTTAAGATCACTGGCTACATTATTCACAATACCTGCCTAAACAGCAGAAGTAAAGGGTAAAAATTATAATTTTAGAATACAGGACTTGGCTCCTGAGGTCTCGATTACATTTAAAGGATCCAGTGACTGAATTAATCCCCCTGTGCAAGAATTGAATGAAATTCACATGAATAATCACAGAGACTAATGCAAACATTAGTTAAATACTGTTAGCTCCAGCTCTTCTGACAGCCTTATTTTTAGGTTAATTTTGTCAAGTCAATGAGTACTCAAATCTGAGAGACTTAATGTATAGATGCTCCTACACTGAATACATTACACTCTCATTAAGGATATTGAAAATAGAGATCTACAACAAGAGACACAAACATGGACAGCTATTTCATGACTACACATAAAACCTCTTACCATTCCAGCCTGATGCAAGAACCACATGAGATAATCCTCCTGAATGTCCACCAAGCTGGAAATCTCAGGGATATAAAACTTATCATATTCCACATGTTTAACCTTCTGATTTACCTAGTGAAGAAAACAGGTGATTTTTAACACATGGATATATTCAGCATTTTTCTTAGAACATGCAGATTTGCTTTCATATAATCAATTATAGCAGCTTGCAATGACAGGACTCAAAGTCTTGCAAAAACACATAGTCCCTTATATTTTAGTACAAACCAAGAAGAATCAAGATAAACCTCCTTCTGGATTATTTTAGTTCCTCTCCTCCTCACACAAACTCCCCAGCAACAACACAGTTGTAGCAGACCATCATGGGACAGGTATTCACAATGCCATAGTGCACACAGTCTGGTGCCTCAGCAGCAGCATTCTCTAGGGTAGCTTTATTTCTATTGTTTGAGTCAGGCCTAAGCAATTTTCAAGTACTTTGGATTCAGGAAAGCCACTGACATCTTTCCTAAGTGGTATCTTGGCGGATAGTGACACAGCTCACCAGCCAGAGCCCAGGATCACTCTGGCCCTGGCGAAGGGCAGACAAGACTGACTCATCTTGAGCCAACACATGCCCAGACTTTAGTCTTACCTTGTGGAGTTTCTCCAGAAGTCTGAGAGCAGCTGTAATGTAGCTGCTGAACAGGACTGGGATCAACAGCGTCTTCCTTCCACTGAGGAGGTAAACAACTGCACCTTTATAGAGGTCCACTAGCCTGAGGAAATATCTTGGGCACACTTGAGACCACCAGTTATCTGGAAAGCAGAGGACATCAATAAAAACCTGAATTAAAGGCCAGAGTAACCTGTAAATAAGGGATTACAGTTGAAAACAGGGAAATGCACCTGAAGACTCTGATAAAAACCTCCCTATTTCTGCCCTAGCTGTAGCAGCAGGAAAGTGAGACAGAGTTATCTAGATACAAGAAACTGAAAAGCTCTTCCCTTTCCACTCTCATACAACCACCCTTGCCTTTACCAAGCCCAATCCCTGATCAGTGTGAGAGCCTGAATTCAAGGGGTTTCAGCCTTCAATTCAAGACACTGTTTCAAGTATCTGGTATTCTGGATACTGTAATCTCATGGGTAAACAGTTGTCTCAGGAGTGATGAGTTGCCTGGGCAATTCTCTTCAGTACCGCATACTTTTCTAGCAGGTGTCAGAGAATGTCTCCTGGCACATCTGCACTCAAGGTCTAACTCACCCTCTCTAGAGAGGCTGATTTCTTTCTTGCCAGGGACAGGCAACCCTTAACTCTCCTCTGAAGGAACTCTATTAGCTTCTTTGCTAGAACCAATCTGCCTGCAAAGTAGAAGTTGGAGCCCAGGAAACAATCATGTCAACTGTTAGAAACAAACACCAATTTATCCTCTCAAGTGTCAAACCAACAACAGATTCTAACAGGCAAAACTATGAGAATCCTCTATATTTCTGTATGCTAAAAATCACAGAGGACTGTGAGTAGAGGAGAAAACTTGGAGCCAAAGCCCTTTTGATGTAAAAAAAAAGAAAAAAAAAATCACTAAACCTCAAAATAAATTTACTGGTCTGATGCTTCTGGAGGTCTGAATGCATCACATAGTATTTTACATGATGAAACCTAGTACAAGACAGCCTTAAGAAGGAAAGTAAGATAACAAGAACGGTAACAGCTTAACAAACATAAGTAACAATAATTAAGGAGCATATGTTCTGTTTAGCTCAAAATAACCTCACAGGAAAAAAATAATAGAAATTAAAAGACTGAGAAGTGGGAGAAGATCTTAAGTGTTCAGCTTGGTCAAAGACCATCAAAGGTCTTTCCATATCTTAAAAAGGACAGAATAACTTCATGCTATATCTAGTATATTCTTTTATCTACCTTTTACAGAAAGGAAATTCTAGTGAACAGTATCTGATTAAGAGAGTAAGATCATTTAATCTTCATGATATACAAAAATCTGTTTCCACAGAGGCATGCAAGCTTATCTGAAACTGAGTTTCTGAATGTAGATGAACTAGACAAGGTAAATTAACCTCCCCAATACATGTTCTTTGAAATGGTATTTTACTTCTAAATTAAAACAGTTCTTAACCTGAATTTTCTTTCTCATTTATCATCTACACTACCATAAATTTTACACGCTTTACATTATTGTGACTAACTCATATCTTACCTGCGTGGCACATTATTAATTTCCTCAGAGTTCACATTCAGAATTCAAATTCTAATTCTTTTACATGGGAACAGAGGCTTTGGGGGGGAGGATTCCTTGAGTTGTTTTGTTTCCCATCTGCTTTTTAGAGGAGACTGCTTCATAATAACACTTATCACAAACTATACCAAATTGCAGAACAAACATGCGACTGAAAGAACCTAAAGGCAAGAATTTGTGTCCCGGTGGGATGCTGAGAGCAACACGCATCCTAAACAACAGACTCTTACCAAGAACTTTGCTGGGGTTGGTATCGAGACGCAGAATAGCCATTGCTAGAGGAAGTGTTAAAGAGATGTAATACTTGGAGTCTTGGAAGGGTGGGAATTCGGGGAGAATCAGATAGATCCTCATTGCCTCCACATCTGGTGGTGAGCTGGACAGCTGAGGAATCAAAAAGCTTTCAAAGCTCTTCAGTATCTAGAGGAAAACAAAACAAAAAAGACAACTTATCCTAGGTGCTAGAGCACCTACAATGTAGATGATGTTTAAGAACTGATAAAATTGTCAAACCCTGTTTTAAAAGTCAAACCCAGAGTAAAAAAAACCAAAGCTATAAAT
Organism: Margarornis squamiger; assembly: GCA_035222235.1. Lineage (NCBI taxonomy): Eukaryota > Metazoa > Chordata > Aves > Passeriformes > Furnariidae > Margarornis > Margarornis squamiger. The sequence continues at coordinate 18,733,475 of JAWWTY010000123.1, read as the reverse complement.
ATTATAGCTAAAAGTGACAAGAGGAATATATACGTTTTTATCCCACAACTCTGCACTTTTGAAAGAAATTCTCTGAGTTAGAATAGATTATACACAGAATTTATTTCAGCAGACATTCAAGTATTAAGTGTCATTTAAAAATAAGTCTTAGAGACTTTCTGAGAAGGTCTAAATCAACCCAGTTCACTAGAGAAGTATCCATTGAGACCATGAAGTGTCTGGCCTTTAGATCTGCAATACAACACTTCCCTAAAAATGCTCCTGGTACTTGCATGTTAGAGAGGGACAAAGCCTTAATTTCCCCTCTGAATACCCAAAACCACAGAAGTGAATTACCTGGTCTAGGAGAATGGAGTGCTGAGAGTTCATCAGCTTCTCAAACAGCACTCTGGTGGAGTTCAGATCAATCCCTGGGATCTTTGGACTGGTCTTAAAATGCTCATCAATTCTTTAAAAAAGAAATCGCAGACAGATGGGCATGAGTTTAAGGAAGAGACACCATTACCTGTGTATTGACATGGCCTGACAGCAAGCAATGGATAAATGACCTCTAAGGAATTCATAAGACCAGAAACAAGGCAGAAGTTGGAGTCTTCTTGCTAAAAATAACTCTCCCTTCTGAATTCCTCTGGGCCTTGGTTAGGGTTGGGATTCTTGCAGAGAAACACTTTATCAAAGTCTTTGGTTTCCCCTGGACTCTTTCACTGACTTAAGAGCCTGCCTAAACAGGCTGAACTGCTTAAAAACCTGTACAATATCTACCTATCATATGTACAAGGGTCCTCTGTGTTGTCTTCACATACGCTACTACAACAGCAAAATCTATTTCACCACACCCAGTAAGAAAAGCAATTGTCATACAAGAGGGCATCAGATGAGGGTTTTCAAAAGAAAACAAGAAGATATTCAGAGTAGCAGCTTTTTGGCAACTCCACTCTCAAACTTTCTAAAGCTAAACAACAACCACAATCAAAACACAATCCAGCTGAGAACAGCCTTCACATGGCCTTTAGTTGTAGCAAATGTGCTATTCTTTCTGCTCTGCTTGAGAAGCTGTAATTTGCTCAGACTATTTGTGTAAGTGGGATAATGAAGGCAAGCCTGCAAATAACAGCCGTCCAACAGCCAGATCCAGCAGTCTTACAGCCAGCCCTGGCAACACTCAATGTCCAGTCCAGCAGGTGAGTTACTCAGCTCAGCATCAAGTGCATGATCAGCATCTATAGCAGACGCTCTCACCACTGCTGTCTGCAGTACAGCTGCACATAAAGCCTTGCAGTTGCTAGTACAAAAAGGTCATTGCTACAATTCCATTGACCTCAACGATTTCCCAAGTCTGTCACTATTCATTCAAGACAGCACTGTATTAGACATTCTGAAGGAAAAGGTAGCTATTAAAGACAGGATGCAATTGTCAGTTTGATGCTGTGACTGTAAGAACATGAGAAGCTAAACATAGCCTGCTGTAGCAGAATGGCTATTTCCATAACAGCACAGGCACCAGGCTGGAAATAGCTCCCCAGCGACACACTGTAGTATGGAGCACTTCAGGCTGTGCTGTGCACAAGTAGTACTGAGGCAGGCCCAGTCACACAGCCACAGAGAAGCTATTCTTCCATCTGAACCTGTGCACCACAATGCTGTATTGCAAACAGGCCTGTATGGCCTTAGGATGCTGGAGGGATATACTGGGTATTTCTATCAAGTGCACCATGAGATAAGATTTCATGTATAAAGGGACACAGTTAAATACAGCCTCACTTCAGTGTATGGAGGCTTCAGAATTTATCATTCATTTGGCCAAAGATCTTCTGTAAAAGGTAAGTCCTGCATTAGCCAGGACATCGCTAACACGGAAGAACAACTGCACTGGTGTGATGAACTCCACTCATTTCCACATTCAAAGGAGACCTGAGACCATTTAAAGTGACTCAACAACTTGGATACCTCAAAAAGTGTTTTAAACCAACATGACACAACTCTCCTGATGCAGTAACATGCTGTCTTGTCACATCACTAGAGAAGAAACCACTGGGCAAGCAGAAAAAAGCAAGAATAATGAGTAAATTGTTTTCTTTTTCAGCTTGTTCTTGGAACAAATTACGCAAAGATTACTCAGAGTACCTAAGCTTTTCTTCACCTAGTTACAGGTCATTTACTCATCACATCACCATAAAAACTTCTCCTCCTCTTCATCTTATGCTGTTACCTCCCCTACAGTTACAGACACAGCCAGCACAAGCCTTCCCAACTCACAGCCTTTGACTCAGCTAGGTACTACATCCTTGTCACTGCCTATTGTTGGTTACACCCATTTGAAATTCTTCTTTTGTAAGTAGGATGTCACTTAGAAGGAAAGTGCTTCCATGCTACCTCGGATGTATTTTCAAGGGCAGCCTGTGCTGAATTATACCTCCACATGCACCAGCCCCCACCAGCTAACTCAGCCAGGTAAGAGACTATTCAGATACCTGGCATCATTCATCTCCTTTAATGTCATATTTCTATCCTTCTCTTTAAAAGATGTTCATACTCCTTCCGTAAGGAAAAATAACAGTTATGACAACTCCAAGAAATCTGTGCCTTATAGTACACTCACCATGCACTTTCCCAGACCATTTGCCTTCCTTACCCAGGTCTGACCACCCAGCCTTTTAGGGGACAGTCTCTGTCCCTGTCTCCTGTCTGATCAGAAAAATCAAATCCCACTGTAGCAGTGAGTGAAGTAAAGGGATTTCAGTCTGCCTCAAGGGAAAGCCACACTTCTGGAAGTTTGCCACTTACTTCTTCTCCAAGAAGCTTCCATTCCAGCAGGCAGCTGAGGACAGTATCTGAACAACATTACTGTTTGCAGCCAGAAGAAAAGAAAACAGAGATACAGGTTATGAATGGATGTCCCATCAAATCTCTTCAGCATTCTTCCCTTCCTTCTATGGGAAACATTGCCAAGGTCATCCCTTCTGAGGCACAGTGGGCAAGAAGTTTATTCAGGATCATGTAATGTCTCTCTTTGAAAGGAGTGCTAGCAGTGCCTCTTTTCCACCTATGCTGCCCTTCCCATAGCAGGCACACTGGGGAAAGAACTTTAATCAGTTGGTTCACAAGTTCTTGCTGCTTTTCATGAACTCTAAGCACACAGTGAAAGGCAATTTTAAAATCCATTTCCCACCCACCACTTTCAATGTTGAGGTAGCTTCAAGTTCCTCTGATTTTGCTCAGAAGCTCTCACCTGGCAGCCTTGTGACTGGCAACTGTCCTCCCCTTGGAAACGATCAAGAACCACACTTGAAAAGGTTGCTAAATTTCAAGTGAAAGCATGGCACGGAAGCCAACAAAATTATTTAAATAAAACTTTCAACAAAAGGCTTGTCCGGTGCCACAATACCTACTTGACAGAATTAGAACTGTTCTTTTCTAAAAGCTTTTGCCTCCAGACATCTATAGTTTCATCATTTATTAAACAGGTGTAACGAGTTTCATTTATGGTCCGGAAATCATCAGCAGGCAAGGAATTCTGTGAGAAGATACAGATTTCAGCAAAGACAATGCTTGTAAAACAATTCCTCCCTATCCATAATGTCTGTTTTATTATATAACTGATAGCTTCCTTAGTGTGGTCTCTGAAAAGGTTTGGTTAGGAAGTTGTGGCATTACTAAGAAGTCCAAAAGGAAAGGCATAAAAAGGTATGGGAAAAAAATCATAAAATACATTTTAAAAAGATGAAAATAAAAAAAATAAAAATATCATCTCCTAAATGTACCAAAGCCCTCTTAAATACTACCCTATATAACTACAGGCTTAGTACATTTATTCTAGATCTATTGCCATGCCTCAAAAGCGTATGTCAAACATTTCTTGAAAGAAAGAAGGCAAAAGCAGAAAAAACCAATTCAGCAGTGAGCCCTCTATCCCACACAGCTTGGGAAAATCCCAGCCTATGTGGTTCATGGCCCTACACACTAATCACCCAGACCCCAGTGTCACAGATGGAAAGCAGCTCATTGTTTCCAATCTGCAAAGATTGGACTCCCCTCCCTGCTGATCAAACTGAAATCAGGGTCACTCCAATGGCTTTGATGCATCTCTAAAGGCAGGCAACTTTCAGCCCCTCCTCGAGAACTGTAAATCCCTGTAACAACTGTCATAGCTGGCAGGGTTTGTAAGGCAGAATGGACTCCAAAGCAACACTTCAATTTCAGAAGATTCTAGCAAAAAACAAAAGATGCCTTGTGAAGGCTGGGACGAAGGACCAGACTTGCAAAGGTATTCCATTTGTTTTACCTCATATTTGGAGCAAAGCACAAATGTTTGGTCTCCTCCAGAGAAGATATGTTTAACAATGTGATATTTACAGGCATCTGTTGAAGAAAGACAAAGAGGCTGATGAATGCAAGTCCCTACTGCACTTCCTCCCCCGCATCTCCACTGCCTGTACAACTACAAGGAGCATCAGGGTCCTCTGAAGGCCAGGTTGAAACCAGCTGGAACTCAAGCACCGTGGCACTTTCTTGAGATATATACAGGGTCTGGCAGGAGGGAAAAGTTGTCATTTTTAAACTGCAGTAGGGGCTGGACAGAGAGAACAAAGCCTTCAGAACTCAGTATTAGTACAATGTCATAAAGTCTCAAGATTGCCAGATGCTGGGTTCTGCCATAAAAAGAGAAAGGGAGATGGCAGACATTAACAGAGCGAGCAAAAGGTCACCCAGTAATTTTCATAGTGCGCTTGGGGATTCTTTTGCTATTTCCAGAAATTTCACATAACAATGCTAAGATGTCTTTAGATAGCCATGAGTGAAATGAAATCATTTATATCCAAACTGTCCATAGTACATACCAGGTTTCCCTGAGAGTTGCCCATTATGAGCTGCCCAGTGACCCTTGACGGGAGAGGGACACTTTACATTGCAAGTGTGCCCCGTTCCCAGCTGTCCTCTTGTTCCACAGCCAAATGCATAGATCATTCCTGAAGAAGGCACAAAGGCTAAAGTGTGATGTCTGTAAGAGATGGGCACAAAGTTTGGGACTGTTTAATAATAAAAAGAAAAGCCACACAAAAAGAAAAACAAATAAACAATGACAACAACAAACAAACAAAACAAAGGCAGCTTAAAACTTACTCTCAGTTCCCCTAGGCCAGAAGCTGGTGCCAAGCAGCATCTTTACAGGAGCACTTATGCTCAGTTTTTGCCACCTGATGGCACCAGTTTATGGGACGGAGCTCTTTAGATGGAAGTGACAAAGACTAGCTCGTGCCAGCACTGGGTTGATATCAGGCTCACAGTATTAGCTTAGTCATTTGCTAAGCCTGTACATATCAAAAGGCAACAACACAGCACCAGTGTTACTAACTCGATTTTCATGAAAGAGGCTGGAAACTTGTGACCAAAGGGGCTGCTGCTCTGAAGTCTTCCTGAATTATTAAGATGGAAAGGTATCTCTTACAGGTTACAGCACAGGGTACAACCCCAATTAAAAACCAATCCTCTTCAGAGGGCCTTAAAATTCTCATGGAAGGTAAAATTTAATTTAATTTCATGTAGTTTTGACACAGGGAATGCAGAAGCAAGGCTATTCCCCCTATCTACATGACTCAGTATCAGCATTAACCTGCACCAGAGAAAATTTCTGACTGCCCACAGGACTCACCTGCCACAAGCAATCTGGGATACTTCGCTGCCCATTAGCTCAAGAACTCTTCGGGGGTTCACTTCATCATTCATGGAGTCATGTCCCAGTTGTCCACAGGAACCTGCACCGAACGTGAACACCCCTCCACTCTGTTAGCAAATCAAACAGCATAGTCTCCATTTAGGGACCCATAACCCAGCAGTATCCCTCTGACTCCAGTTTCAGTACAAACCCAAGCTTAGGCAGAGATTGCTGGGGATTTCCAAAGGATTCAGAAAAGAAACTTGGGTTCTGCTAATGCACTTTCCAAATAAGCAGCCTTGCCACCCATCAGAAACTAATAGAATTATCTTTATGTATGTCTACATTAGACAAGCTTCCCTTCACCAACACCAGGTAAGTCTGAAATCCCAGCAGAGTTTAAACATGACTGAGTAGCCAATACCTTACACATATCTTTGTCAGCTGCTGCTGAAAAGCACTGTGACCCTTTTCTTTGAACGTGAGGTTCTACAGAATTAGTCTTCTGCAATGGTGTTTTTCCCACAGGAATCCCAAAGTCAGTTATTTAATTCATTTTTCAGTGGAAAACACTGAGGCACCAAAACAGGAAGCAACACCCATGAAGTGGCACAGGCAAGGCAAGAACTCAGCAGTTATCTTCCAAATCCTAGCTCTCTCCTTTAACCACTAAACTATACACCACTTGGAAGCTGCAGGTTTGGAACTGGACACCTCTTGTAAATACTGTGAGTGACTGCTAATGTTTCATTCAAACACTCATTCGTTTTGACTTCCAGCTTACTCTGATGCACAGTACCACTCTATTTTCCAACAAAACACTATTTTCCCCCTTTGGATATGCACGTTAATTTTTTTTTTTTTTGCTCAAAGCTTATTTCTTTAAGCAATCCACCTGAATTTTGCTATTCATTGCCAGGGATTAATAATATCTTCAAAACTAGCAAAGGATCATGTTGGCAATACACCTCAGAATAAATAATTAGGCTTAGTTTCTTTTATTGGGGTCAGAAGGAATACAGTAAGTCAATCTGTTCTCTTCTACCATTACCCAGGAAACTACTGTGAAACCATCAGGCAGGCAAGACAGCAGCCAGGGTTCCCAGATTAGCATCTTTACCTTTGTCAGGACTGCTGTGTGTTCCTCTCCACAGCTGATGTAAACAACTTTCTGAGATCGCAACAGCTTCACATGGCAAGGGGATTCTCGGTCTGCATTGAAGACAAAGAGAATAAAGAAGCTGTTTCAGAAACACAAACCTACACATCTGAGAAAACCACTGGCAGTCTGACTTTCAGATGTGGTCTATGTACACAAGAGAAACTTTAACAACCATAGTGAAAAAAAACCCATGTCCTTGAGTACTTCACTGCCATCCTTCCTCTCCAATTCTTAAAAATCTTGACTGACTCAAACAAAATTGTCCAGAGCAAGAATGCAAATGTTGAGAATCTTGTATAAACTCAACATGCACGTGCTGTTTGGAGATACAATGAGTGCAGCCTAGCTACACTCACCTTCAGCTTCATGCTCCATTTCAGACTCCTCAGTGATGACTGCAAACATTTGTTTCCAAAACCTTGCTTAGACCTTTTCCATACAGAACAACCCTGACACGTGGGAGACACTTGTGCAACACACATGACAAACTGAATCCCAATGTGTATTTAAATACCTAGCCTTCCTTCTGTTGTCATCCTCTAAGCAGATCCTCCTACTTGCAGAGGCTAATCACTGCCAAACATTAAGGGATGCTTTTCACCTTCACTCTGACATTCCCAATCATTACAAGTGTGTCTCCTGGGGATGAACACAGTAAGCAAGGTTTTACTGATGTAAAAATAAAAGCTAAGCTAAATTTCAAGGAGCAGTAGGCACCCCAAAGCAATTAGATATTAAGGGGAGCAGCTACTTACTTCATACAAAAAAAAAATCAGGTTCCCACCTATAGAAATTTTTAAGATTCTCACCTAAGGAGTTGTAAGGTGCTTTTTTATTGGGTAGTGAAAGGAAAATGGTTACACTTCCATGAATTTAGAATTGAGAGCAGATTTTTTCATTTACTTTGTTCTGTATTTTAGCACTCTGATCTTTCTTTTGACAGCATAATGGTTTAAATAACAAGTGATACACAATCCCCATGTTTGCAGACTTCACTGTTCACGTTCACCAAGTGTAATTCACACTGTGTTACCGTGATTCACTTACCAAAAATATCACGTATTTACTACAGTGCCATGCACTGAGGGGTGAGCAGAGTATGATCCCTGGCCAGCACTGCCCCACGAGCAGATGCCTATTCTGTTCACTTAAGATTATCCCCGTGCCAAAGCAAGCCTCTCGCACGTAAACTGCAGCTTTGTTGAAATTAGAAGCATTTATCTGCCAAGCTACATGGAAAGAACATTGCTGCTCTTATATTAGATCAGCTCTACTTTATGTAGAGTACAAGAGAACAGACCTGCAGCATTTTTGAGAGAACACAAGGTATGTTACAAGTTTTACAAGTGTGTTTCATACTTCTAAAAGCAAGACAAAATCATGCATGCCAACATATTAGCCTCCTTTGCTAAACTACAGGCTGTTTTTTGAGTAATTGCTTTAAACACATTTCAGTAAGGTGGGTTGTCAAAATGCTTCATTCCATTACAGGTACATGAAATGCGAGATAACCCTTTTCACTTGCAACATACAGTGTTTATATGCTATTGCATTATTCAACATAACATTTACAAATATGTACATCTTGTGTACTCACTCATGCAAAATAAGCTGTGCATGGTAGGTACCACATCTACACTCAGCAACTTGCTTAGTTATTTTAAAGCTACTCAGCAACTACACAAAAAAGGACAAAGATGTTGATTTGAAGCTTCAGAGAAAATCTTCCATTTATTTGTTTTACCTCAAAAAGTCAAAAATGTGTGAACCACAAGCAGAGGAGATCTGGGCTTTTCAGACTGGCAGTAATGTCATGTCTGCTCCTGAGCCTCACTTATAAACTGAACCTCAAGTCTGCTGGTGTCTAGGCTCCACCAAACATAGGCACCTGAAAAATCTACCACTGTAAGATGTGTCTGGCAAATTGTGCAACAAATAAACTAGAAAGCATTTTACAATACTGAGATACCCTCTTTTGCCATCATTTTGCAGCATACAGGTGCTCACCAGTCAAAAACATGTTGACAAAGAGGGATGGGTTCAGCCTGCTGTTCTGCAGGGAAAGCCTTTGCTCTCCACCAACTTCAAACAAAATATGGACAAAGCATTTTTGAGAGGAGGGAGAAAGGGTGTGAGTCCTTCTTTTGATGACTCCATGTTGACACTCACACTTGAAAGACCTTTCTTTTTGACCCTCCTTCACTTCCCCACAAGGGAAAACAAAACATGTTTCTGTTCCTACTAAGTATGAAAAGCCTGTTGAGACAGAGACTGTTTCTCTGCTGTCTCATCCCAAGGGGAGCTGCTGAGCATTACATACCTACTCTGTAAAAATACACTGTCAACGTAAAAAGAGACACTAGGCCAAAGTAGTCTAACCTTCTTTCACCTAGAAGCATAATTTTCATACCTCGTTCATCACTTAGTCCCAGCTGTCCTGAGCTGTTCTTCCCCCAGCCAAACACAGCTCCTGAGAGAGAAAGGGCAAAACTGTGGGCTCCGCCTGCAGCAACCTGAGCCAAAGGAATCCCATCAAGAGACTTGACACGTTGTGGACTGGCCTGGGAGGGACATTCTTTGCCCAAACCCAGCTGACCATAGTTGTTCTGCCCCCATGTAAAGAACTGGCCATCTGAAACAAGGAAAGAAATAGAATGGTAAAAGTCGGTCAAGACAAAAGCAAGTTTGTCAAAATGAACAAGAAACAGTGCTGGAGGCTTTTCTCCCACCCAAGCCTCATTATTTAAAAAAAAAATAATAAAATCAAGCAGGACATTCTTTGCTCAAATAAAAGCACAGCCTGAAACCACCAGGAAAATAAACAGACAAGCAACTAAGTGCAAAACACAACATACAAGTGCTGTAACTTAAACAGTGCAACAAAGAACAGTCCACATGTTGCAGACAGAAGAGTAGTAGCCAAGGATAACTTCCACACAAAAAAATTAATTACACACATTTTTCTACATCAAGATGGAAAGCTTTTAAGTGTTCCTGCCATCATTCCACACTGAGACAGTGGGTGGTCTGTGTGCAATGTTTTCCTTCTTGACAGCATTGGCAAAGCTTTTCCTCCATATTCATGGTACCTGATTTATTTTATAGCATCCCATTGGCCTGAAAGCAGTCAGGGTATCGGATGCCCTTGATTTACTATATAGAAACATGCAGTCTTGGACCCTGTGCAAAATAACAGCACAAATTTTGGTAATTAATAATGAATGTTACAGTACCTGCTGCCAGAGCCAGGCAATGCCAATTCCCACAGGAAACCTGCAGTATCGTCTGTTGATTTAATTTCTTTATCAACCTGAAGATGACAACACTTTTTTAGAATAAGTGTCCACAAATACAGTATCACCTTAGATAAAAATTAAGATTTCCACTCAGGTATTTGTTTTACACATACACACAACCTACAGTTTTGATACTAAGGAACAAAGTCTTGAAGGTGATATCGATCCATACATAATAGATGCAAATCTGTGGAGACCTTCAGACACTTAACTACTAACTCAGCTCCATTTCCTGCTATAACGCTGAATCCAACCATCTGGAAATGGTGAAAATAGCTGGTTCTTGGTGTCTCTCCCTATTCTTCAGGCACTGACATTTTTCATGTTGTCAGGGACCTAGCAGTTCCTATGAGTTACAGCACCAAAACATCTTCAGTTCTTTGTACAGAGAGTGGCATGTCAAAGGTTCAAGCTATTTCACAAAAATGTTATTTTTAAAATGTCACTATCACACTGACATGTGAGCCTTTCTCTAGTCACATTGGAACCACATGCAAGTTAAGGACTGTCTTCCCACAGAGCCCTCCAGTTCAAACATTCATCTTTTGTAATTGAAACTCTTCCTTTAAATACTGTTTCAACAATGACAGCTATCCCAGAGAAATGTCCCAAACTTTTGCTCTGCACTGGATCTGCAGTGGCAGACCAAATGACAGACTACACTTACTGTTAACACAGCATGATAAAACACCATGAAGCACAAAAGGGACCAGTTACCATAACTATGGTGGTAAGCTGAGACCTATCCCCTGTGAACTGCTTCAGATGGATGAGTCTTGGCCTCTGCTCCTACCACCATCTTTATACACCCTTGC